>CM033648.1:77903280-78423280 GCA_019512145.1 Engystomops pustulosus | reverse complement strand
TAGATGGGTGTATATGACTCTGTACACAGTGCAAGTACGGGCTCCATATACTGGGGTATACTGCTACTGTACACATGCAAGGACAGGGGATTCCTATTATACTGTTTATACTGTCTTGTACACAGTGCAAGGACAGTGGGCTCTATATACTGGTGTATACTGCTCCTGTAACACGTGGCACAGGACAGGAGATCCTTAATACTGGTGGTATACTACTCTGTACACCGTGCAAAGGACAGGGCTCCTATATACTGGTGTATCTGCCTCTGTACAGTTCAAGACAGGGCTCATCTAGACTAGGGTGTATACTGCTCTGACAACTTGACAAGGACGGAGATACTATTATACTGGTGTTATATGCCTCTGACACAAGTCAAGGAAAGGGAGATCCTATATGGTGTATACGACCTCGTACACAGTGCAAGTCAGGGGCTTCCAGATATGGTTGGATGTTACTGCCTATACAGTGCAAGTGACAGTGGCTTCCTATATACTGGTGTATACTGCTCTGTACACAGTGCAAGGACAGGGGCTCCTATATACTGGTGTATACTGCTCTGTATACAGTGCAAGGACAGGGGCTCCTATAAATACTGGTGTATACTGCTCTGTACACAGTGCAAGTACAGGGGCTCCTATATACTGTGTATACTGCTCTGTATACAGTGCAAGGACAGGGGCTCCTATATACTGGTGTATACTGCTCTGTTAACGTGCAGGACGAGGGGCTCCATATACTGGTGTATACTGCTCTTACAGTGCAAAGACAGGGGCGTTATATACTGGTGCTGTACTGCTCTGTACACAGTGCAAGGACAGGGCTCCTATATACTGGTGTATACTGCTCTGTACACAGTGCAAGGAGAGGGGCTCCTATATACTGGTGTATACTGCTCTGTACACAGTGCAAGGAGAGGGGCTCCTATATACTGGTGTATACTGCTCTGTACACAGTGCAAGGACAGGGCTCCTATACTACTGGTGTATACTGCTCTGTACACAGTGCAAGGAGAGGGGCTCCTATATACTTGTGTATCACTGCTCTGTACCAGTGCAAGACAGGGGCTCCTCAACTGGGTTACTGCTCGTACACAGTGCAAGGAGAGGGCTCCTACGTGCTGACACATATGCTAAACAGTCAATATGGTGATTGTATACTGCTCTGTACACAGTGCAGGAAGGGAAGCTCCATACATACTGTGTGTAATACTCGCTGTACCAGCAGTCAAGGAGAGGGGTCCTATATATGGGTGTATACTCTCGTACACAGGGCAAGGAAGGGTTCCTAATACTGGTGGATATACTGCTCTTGTACACCGTGGCAAGAGAGGGAGGCGCTCATAATACTGGTGTGTCTGCTCTGTACACAGTGCAGAAGAGGGGCTCCTATATCTGGTGTATACTGCTCTGTACACAGTGCAAAGGACAGAGGCCCTATATACTGGTGGTATACTGCTCTGATACACAGTGCAAGGAGAGGGCTCCATATATAGTGGTGTATATGCTCGGTACACAGTTGAACCGGAGAGGGGCTCCTAATACGTGTATACTGCCTTACACAGTGGCAAAGACAGAGGCTCCTATATACTGGTGTAACTCTACAAAGTGCAGGCAAGGTCCTTATATGTACACTTACAGTGCAAGGAGAGGGGCTCACTAACTTGTGTGGTACTGCTCTGTACACAGTGCAAAAGGAAGGGCTCCTTATTACTGGTGTATACTACGCTCTGTGACACAGTGCAAAGAGACAGGGGCTCCTATATATGTGTATACTGCTCTGTACACCAGTGCTGAAAGTGACAGGCTCCTATAACTGTTGTATACTGTTCTGTACACAGTGCAAAGAGAGGGGCTCCTTATACTTGTATACGCTCTGACAGTGCGAGGCTATGTGTAACCTAACACAGTGCAAAGAGGCTCAAGTGAAGCTCCCATAGTAGCTCACTGGTGTATACTGCTCTACAGTGCAACCAGGGCCTATATACTGGAATGCCTCTATAAGGGGGCTCCTACGTACTGGTTGTATTTTTACGCTCTGACACGTGCAAGGTACAGGGAGTCCTATAACTGGTGTCTACTGCTCTGTACACAGTGCCAAGAGAGGGGCTCCTATATCCTGGTGTATACTGCTTGTGCACAGTGCAAGGAGAGGGGGCTCCTATATAACTGACTGTGTATACTGCTCATACATCAGTGCAAAGACAGGGGCTCCATATACTGTGTAGACTGTCTGTAACACAGTGCAAAGACAGGGGCTCTTGTATATACGGGGTTATATTGCTCACTGCTGTAACAGCAAGGACAGGGCTCCTATAACTGGGTGTTACTGGCTTTACACATGCAGGAAGGGGCTCCTATAATGTTGTCTACTGCTCTGTAACAGGCAAAGGACGGGTCCTTATATACTGTATTTATACTGCAGAGTACACATGTGCAAGTACGAGGAGCTCCTCTATACTGGTGTATACTGCTATGATAACAGTGCAAAGAAGGGGCTTACTATACTGGTGTATATGACTCTGTCACACAGTGCAAAGGACAGGGGCACCTATATACTGTGTATAGGCTCTTACACAGTGCAATGAACAGGGCTCTATATATACGGGTGTATGACGCTCTTACACAGTGCTAGGACAGGGGTCCTCATAATACTGGTGTATACTGCTCTGTACACAGTGCAAGGACAGGGGCTCCTATATACTGGTGTATACTGCTCTGTACACAGTGCAAGGACAGGAGATCCTATATACTGGTGTATACTGCTCTGTACACAGTGGAAGGACAGGGGCTACTATATACTGGTGTATACTGCTCTGTACACAGTGCAAGGACAGGGGCTCCTATATACTGGTGTGACTGCTCTGGAAACGCTGAAGGGACAGGAGGATCATATATTAATGGTGTATACTGCTCGTACAAGTGCCAAGGACGGAGAATCATTTATATACTGGTGTATACTGCTCTTTACACAGTGCAAGGACAGGGGCTCCTATATACTGGTGTATACTGCTCTGTACACAGTGCAGGGACAGGGGCTTATATATACTGGTGTACACAGTGCAGGGACAGGGGATAATATATACTGGTGTATACTGCTCTGTACACAGTGCAGAGACAAGGGCTCCTATATACTGGTGTATACTGCTCTGTACACAGTGGTGGGACAAGGGCTCCTATAAACTGATGTATACTGCTCTGTACACTGTACAGGGACAGGGGATACTATATACTGGTGTATACTCATCTGTACACAGTGCAGGGACAGGGGCTTATATATACTGGTGTATACTGCTCTGTACACAGTGGAGGGACATTGGCTTCTATATACTGCTGTATACTGCCCTTCACAGCCGACTTTTCATCTAGATATTATTATACTGTACATTAACATTGACACAATTCTGATGTTTTGCATATTATGTATCCAATTTGTTTCTTTGTTGGAATGAAAGTAAAATCAGAGACATAAGACTTTCTCTCTTTGTCTTTACATATCATATCTGCAATTTACATTTTTCTTTCATGAACACCTACCTATTTAAAATCTGTTCTCCATCCCATATCTTCAAACTAATTATTTATCTAACATGTGTCATCTGCCTATTTTCTATCGTTCTATTTGTTATATCATTCTATTTAACATGGTTCATCTTTCTATCTTCAGTGAGATACAAGTAAATTATATTTTATAGATTTTATATATTTATTTTATATTTAATAGATTATAGTTAGTGTTGGTTTATTCTTCAGATCTCTAGTGAGTCACTGGTTGTCAGCAGTAGCCCCCAGGCAGGAAGCATTGCTGTAATGTAGCCATGAGTGACAGAGCATATCCCCTGCCCGTGCTGCACAGCCTGACTCATCCCATCTCCTGGATAGGCTGTCCCTCCTCTAAATCACTTCACAGACAAAATCTGTCAGATCCCTTGAGCACAGTGCACACCTTCCACCCTCCTGTCACTGTTTATAGAGCAGAATGCAGGTACATATCACAGCTGTGCTATCATGGGGAAGTCATTTCCATAGGATTTTGCGTATCTTGATGATCAAGGAAATACCAAATGTTATTAACCCCTTAAGGATGCAGCCTTTTTTTGGCAATTTTTAGCTCTCCACCTTCAAAAAGCTTTACCTTTTTTTGTGTACAGAGCTGTATGAGGGCTTATTTCTGTGCAACAAATTGCAATTTGCAGTGATGGTATTTATTATTCCATGCCTTGTGCTGGGAAGCGTGAAGAATTTTAAATGCAGTGAATTATTATTATTATTAATAATAATAATTATTATCATTCCGAATGCAGTGAATTAATAATAATAATTCCATTATTTATAAAGCACACACAGATTACGCAGCGCTGCACAGAGCTTGCCAAAGCAGTCCCTGTCCCCAATGAGGCTCACAATCTAATCAACCTAGCAGTATGTTTTGGAGTGTGGGAGGAAACCGGAGGACCCAGAGGAAACCCCACGCAAACACGGAGAGAACATACAAACTCTTTCAATGAAAAAAATGCACTTGCACCATTTTCTTGTGGACTTAGTTTTTACGACTTTCACTGTGCGCTCCAAATAACACCTCTACATTATTCTTTGGTTTGTTACAACTATGGGGATTCTACATTTATTCAGGTTTTATTGTGTTGTAATACATAAAAAAAAAAATTAAAACTGTGTGTACAAAATTTTATTTTTTTTTTAAATTTCATTTTACCATCTTCTAGCACTAATAACTTTTTCATTCTGTGGTGTACGGAGCTGTGTAAGGTGTTATTTTTTGCGGGATGAGATGATGTTTTCATTGCTTCCATTTTGAAGACTGTACAACCTTTTGATCACTTTTTGTTACATTTTTAATATGTTGCAAAATGGCAAGCAAGTGGCGTTTCGGACATTTGTGCACTAATTTCCTTTACGGGGTTCGATGTTGGCAATAACTGTTATTATATTTTGATAGACCGGACATTTTGGGACATGTGGATACCTTAGAAGTTTATGATTTAACGTGTTTATTTTTATATTAGTTCTAGGGAAAGGGGGTGATTTGACGTTCAGGTTTTATCACTTAAAAAAAAAATGTTTAAAAAATTATTTTATTTTACTATTTTCAGACCCCCTAGGTTACTTTCACCCTAGGTTGCCTGATTGATCCTACCATATACTGTCATACTACAGTATGGCAGCATATGGGGATTTTCCACATCATCTATTACACATTGTAATAGATGTGCTAAAACGAGAGAGGCTCGGTTCTTAATATGACCCAAGGCTGTCATGGCATCAGATCGCCAAAACAATCAAAACAAAGATGGCTCCCGTCTTTTAGATGGCGACGGCAATCAAAGGATTAACAAACCCCATGTCTCTATGAAGCCCTCTTTATATTTTTTAGTGCTCCATGATGACCATATACGTCATGGAGCGTGAAGAGGTTAAAAATATAAATTATTAAGCTTTTTTGGAATTATATATATATATATATATATGATAATGTTGATCTAGTAAAAAGTACAATCTATGGAAAACCTATAGCAATGGTAAAATTAATATGACTTTCTAAAGATTATGCACATTTTGGAGTTAATAGAAAAAACACAACAATCATTAATATTTTTAACCCCTTTCAATGGGTTTTAACCACTACACAAACACTCAAAATAGCAATAATTCTAAGTTTCAGTTCACACTACCGTTCCTTACCTTCTGTTAAAAAAGGAAAGAATAGAAGTTTAATGTATCAGTTAAAAATCCCATTGGCATCAATGTAAACTTGATGTCATCCGTTATCCAGGCAAAGTACAGCAGCCAGCGTTATTTTTTCCATCCAAAAAACACATGGATAACGGATCCCTGCCTAAACGAAACGTAACAGATGACATGAAATTTACACTGATGTCAATGAGATTTTTAATTGATACGTTAAACTGTTCTTTACTTTTTTTAATGGAGATTGGGCGCGGTAGTGTGAACTGATTTATTACTTTGCTCTCATTAACCCTGTAAGAGTTAAATGGTATTGATACATATTTCTCCAACCATTCTACAGATCCTATGAAGACTTAGGTGTGTATCCATGGTAACAGACAGCAGATAAAACCTTTGTAGTCTGCAGTCATACTCCATTTTCATCTGACGCCTATTTCTTGCTAATGGTCCAAATGGTCCCCAAATTTAAATACATTTAGGGAGCTTGGATAGTCTGTAGGACACCATTCTGCTTTGCTTACTACCATCGGCATATAAACATAACCTCTTTTTCACGGTCATGCAATCATGTGTAAATCTTCAGGCGTTTAGTTTTGATTTCTATGATTTGTACAGTGCTGCAGAATATGATGGCGCTATATAAATAAAGATTATTATTATAATTATTTACCCTAACACATATCTTAAAGGAAATCTAACACCAGGATGGCAGAATCTACTCATCTATTAGCTTCTTATCCACCTTCAAAGGCTTTAAGAATTATGCAAATGAGTCTGTTATTTGAGTGCAGTGCCCCTGAGGCTCATTTGCATTTTTTTTTTTTGCATAAAAGAATAGTGGATGCCTGCTCCAGAGGGGGAATGACACTAGCAAATGTAGGGGGTTCTGGGTTTATACAATCCTAATCACCGGTGGTTGATTTTTTGTGAGATTGTCGAATCGTGCTGATTTCAGCTCATTTGCGTCATAGGGCAGATTTACTTACCCGGTCCATTCGCGATCCAGCGGAGCGTACTGTGTGGAGGATTAGGGTTCTGCCGGGATTCACTAAGGTAGTTCCCTCGATGTCCACCAGGTGTCGATGCTGCTCTGAAGTCCGTCGGAGTGCACTGAAGTTCACTAAGCCAGGCCGGGTGCAGGTAAGCCCGTGTCAAGCGACACATATTTTTTTTTAAATACGGCGGTTTCTCCGAATACGACGGGTTTTCCGACGGCTACGCCCCCCATTTCCATCGCGTGCATGCCGGCGCTGATGTGCCACAATCTGATTGCGTGACCCAAAATCCCGGGGCAATTCAGGGAAAAACTACGCAAATCGGTAAAATTCGGGTAAAACCACGTAGAACTGCGATTCGGGCCCTTAGTAAATGACCCCCAATGTGTACGATGCCTCCTGAGTGACCTCTAATGGCTGATGTTGGGGTAATAGAAAGGGGGATAATAGGAGTCGGTGCACATCACACTTCCAAGAGGAGGTTTAAGGTGACTTTATTTAACAGTAGTGTCCTGACCACGACACTTTTTCAATTGTATGAGACTTTAGTTCCTATTTCCTCTGGTACTGGGGGACCTCAGGAGGAGAGATGTTGGGGGGGATAAGGATTGGGCAATCAATCCTTTTATTCTTTGGGGTCTTTCTTCATTTATTGCACACGCAAAGTTTATTGTAGAAATCGGATTGGATGCAAAAATAAATAAAATAAAATGATTTTGCTTCTTTTTTACTTATTATATTTGCTCCCTTCTGGATCCACCCCTGCCACTGGATGCATCAAAGACCCATAAACTGCACTAAAAACTGCTTTGGGACAGGCGGTTCCCTACTTTAGAACACCCGACTTACATACGATGCCTAGTTACAAACGGACCTCTAGTAATCAGTAATTAACTGTATTTTAGTCCCAGGCTACAATAATCAGCTGTAACAGTTATCACAGGTGTCTGTAATTAAGCTTTATTATTAATCCTGGTTCTTATGACTATCAAACATTTTTAAAATCCAATTGTCACAGAGACCAAAAAAATTTTGGTTGGGGTTATAATGATAAAATATACAGGGACGGCCTGTACTGGAATGCTTCCATCAGTGCCATAAAGAGTGAATGGAGCAGCAGCGTATATACTCGACCCTCTGCTACTTTCATTTGGGGTCCAACCGATCCACTTTCTCAGGATCCATTGGGCCCCCCACGGATCAGAAACCTTCACGTGGCACTTGATGTACATAACAGTCTGTGGCCTGCAAGTGTTGGCATCATGTGAGCTGACAAAGAAGCGGAGCAGCCTGCATCACTACTTGTCCCATATATCATTACATGGGATTTTGTATACTGTATTTTCTGGACTACAAGGCGCACAGGATTATAAGGCGCACCATCAATAAATGCCTGCTAAAACGTCAAGGTTCATATATAAGGCGCACCGGATTATAAGGCGCACCTGATTGTAAGGATGAATGACCAGCAGGTGGCAGACCTGTGCACAGTTCAAGGCAGCTGTTGGCTGTAAGTAGGTTCATATATAAGGTACACCTTTGATTTCTAAGACAATCAAAGATTTTTTTGTGCGCCTTACAGTCCGAAACATATGGTAAAACCTATAACATCCCATTTGTTTCTCCATGACAGATTATGTATCCAATGCTGCACCCATGATGTCACAGTCTACCAACATGACCACTGCAGCCAAACACAAGCCTCAGCGGTCTCTTCCCACGCGCTACTGAGGCCAGTGCTTTTCTAAAATGGTTTGAAAGTCAGCTGCCTAATAATTGATATGTCCACCATAGGACTCATTCACACATCCGTTTTTATGTTTGTTTCATTATGATGTGATTTTTTTAATGCTAATTCCTGTTGTATCCTGGAAAAGAATTGGAGGCTGCACAATTTTTTTTTTCACTTTTGTGGACCAGGGACTTCAATAGATGCTCAATGAGGAGGATTTGGTTGTATCTTAGTGACTCTTTGTACACATTGGGGTTTTTGTGCATTGTTTTTTTAAATGTCTAAAAAAGCCAGCATTTAAAAAACGGGGCTGGATCTACAAAGACAAAGGAGGCACAAAAAGAGTAAAAAGGTAAAAAATATAAATATAAAAACTAATAAAACGTGGATGACATCTGTACGCGGTCTGTTTTTTTTTTTTTTTTCATCAGATGTTGGAACCAGGGATTTTGTCATCTACTTTTGCAAACCAATCCATTTTATTCCAGAAAATATTCCCTAGGTGCCCTACGAACGTGAAAAATTATGGGTAAAATACAGAAGAGTTTTTTATTTTGTGGACATGCCTGTGAGAATGACCCCATACACATGTATAGAAGTCTTATTACTGAGGCAGATTTGTGAATAATGGGTCTTTTTCAGCTATTATATTTATGGATATCCTGTGGCATTTCTAATGTGTCTGACAATAGATTTCACCTATTCATGGCGTGGAGGTGTACACCCTTTACATGTGGAGATAATGGTGAAATAGGGCCATTAGTGGGTGTACTGCAGCGCCCTGCTGACACTGTACATGGCACCTGTACCTGCAGGATGGGTGCAGTCTCCGCCCTGACCAGGCCCGGGGAGTGGCGCCCTCTCGCGTGTCAGGCGGCCGCAGTGAGGAGCGGCAGAGGCCGGCGCCAGGATTCTGCCCTGCCCGCACCACCCCCGGCCCTGCCCGCACACCCAGCGCAGCTCAGCCCCGATCGTCGCCACTTGGCTCCTGCTGAGGCCTGTTCTTAGCCTTCATCTCCTCACATTCCCTGCCTGGGGCTCTCCGGTTTAGAAAACTCTTAATCATCTTGTCTGCTGCAGATCCTCAGCTACTCCCCTCCATAGATGTCTCACTGGCCTCACAAGCCACTTAACCCCACGAGTCCCGCGGCGGAGGATGAGACTGATGCTTATCAGCAGGTTCACAACACGGATCACATGTACTGCACATACAGCAACACACACATCACACCACACATGTAACACAGACATAACATACAACACACATCACACCACACATGTAACACAGACATAACATACAACACACATCATACCACACATGTAACACAGACATAACATACAACACACACATCACACCACACATGTAACACAGACATAACATACAATACACACAGCACACCACACATGTAACATAGACATAACATACAACACACACATCACCTGCATCACACCACACATGTAATGCTCTATTGGATTGAGATCTGGTGACTGTGGAGGCCATTTGAGTGGAGAGAGCCACAGCACACGGTACGGTTCAGTTCCAAATCGTCTTTATTGTAACATCATCAGGCATAAAATGGCAACGTTTCGATTCCAAGTGAATCTTTCTCAAGCATAACATTCATTACATGAGTGAGCATATATATAGGGAGGGTGGTAGTGACATCATTTCCTATGTAGCCTAAACAGCCAATAGGATTCAAAACCGACTATCAATGTAAAATATATGTGTCAAGACAGTGATAAATATAACAAGTATCCTAAAATATTTCATATTTCATAGCGGTTAAACCAGTCTGAGATGATTCCAGCTTTATGACACTGCGCATTATCCTGCTGAAAGTAGCCATCAGATGTTGGGTACATTGTGGTCATAAAGGGATGGACATGGTCAGCAACAATACTCAGGTAGGCTGTGGCGTTGATAGTACAATAGAATTTTTGTGTGTGCTCCATGCGCCCCCTTGTGGGGATGAATGTATCAGCAAGTTAATTACAGATGAGTTTGGATTATACTTTTTTCATGCTGCATCCTCGGCCTCAGTCACATTTGTTCACAATACTGCAAAGATCATGGCTGGAAAAGTTTCTGTACTATTGATTCCTTTTTTTTGCTCTTTGCCAGTTGGTAACTTTTTTTGACCAGTTATTTACAATTCAGGAAAACCACTGTAAGGCCTCGTTCACACTGCTGAGTGTGTAATATGGGCTGCAAACTTTCCCCTGTCTGTGTCCTGTTGTACACAGGTGGTCATGGGTAGACGAGCTCTGCAATAAGGGAAGGAACAGGACCTGCTCTCTGCTGTGAGACGTGGCCATGCACAATACATCTCTATGGGGAGACCTCATGAGCTGGCTGCAATTTGTGTGACTAGCTCATGGCCCCCAAATATGGTTGTGTGCTTATGGTCTGAGGTTTGTGGAACACAGAGCAAAATCGCAGCAGGTTAGCAGCCCCAGGATTGATGAAAACTAATTTGCAGCAGTTTCCAGTCTAAGGCTACATGCACATTGCCGTTGCCCGCCGCATCGTAGCACGGCAGGCACACGGCAGTGCAGGGGGAGAGGAGGAGGTGAGCACGGCTCACCTCCGCCCCTCTCCATAGGAACATATGGCGCACGGCGCCATAACATGGGAAAGATAGGACATGTCCTATCTTTTCCTGGGCTATGGAGCGGTAGTGTGCCGCACGTGTGCTGCACTGTACCGCTCCCGTACGGTGCCGCGAGCCCATAGAAGTGTATGGGGGCCGTATATCAGCCGTATATACGTCGGCCGTGTATACGTCCCCCATACATGTGTGTGAATGTAGCCTAAGGCCGATTGGACATATGTGCCTAAAACGAGTCTCAAACAGGGTGAAGTTTGTGACCCGTTTCAGCCAGGTGTTAATGGGGAGGGGAGGACAACTCAACCCTCCCATCTGCATAGGAGCTGAGCTGCGGTGCCTGGCTCGGTCACAGTGCTGTGTAAAGCAAAATCTCAACTCACGCTGACCACACCACACATGTAACATAGACATAACATACAACACACACATCACCTGCATCACATCACACATGTAACACAGACATAGCGTGCAACACACACATCACAACACACATGTAACACAGACATAACATACAACACACATGTAATACAGACATAACATACAACACACACATCACCTGCATTACACAGTACATGTAATGCACCATCACATACATCACCATATACGACCTGTGTCACACTGCACATTTTAGGCATCACAGACCTCACACACACACAACACAAACATCAGCTGCATCACACATTACATACACACATAAATCATTTATCAAACAAAAATACATAAAATAACATACATTACATACAAAATGATATACATCACTTGCAGCAAATTGCACACTGAACATATAATGCAATATGACATACATTTCATACTCACACTGCATGTATATGCACCATGCATAACATGCACAACACAAGCTGCATCACAATGTACGTCATCACATATATCACACAACACATACATACAATACAGCATTACATACATGTAAAATCACATACATCACCTGCATCACTCTGCACAGACATGGAACACAAACCTCACATACACAACAAAAACATCGTCTGCATCACATACATACGCCACATATGCAGCACACAATTCATGAATCACGTACACGTCACATACATTGCATAAAAAAGCATGTAATAAAAGGTTACAAAAAATTCACCACTGACATCAACGCTCAGAATACATTCATCAAATACATCACACAAACGTACGATACATTCATTACCTACATAACATACATTGCACAAACTTCACCTACATCACAAACAGTATCAGACTGGGTTCCTTTGGACTATCAAATCCAATGATGCTGGGACCCGAGTAGCCTCTGAATTAGGTTGTTTCACCCTACCCCTAACCATACCACGCGCTGATAGTAATGTTATTATTACACAATGTGATGTAGCTGGTTATAGTCTATTTATATAGTATATTTATTAGTGTGTGTCTAGTGTATCAACATGTCATTGAAAAATAACACACATATGTTAACCATTTATATCGATTAGCTATGGATTACACATGAAACAATGGACTGTACATTTATTGATCACATTTGCAGATTTGAAACGGTGGAAGACAAGTCATGATCGCCGTGTTGCTTTTGCGTTGGCGTGTTAAGAGATGTCAAGCTTTCCCTGGTTGATGTGGGGGTTGTTTGTATTACTTCTACATATGGAAATCCATATTTAATTGTTACTTTTACTTGAAATAACATTTTAATCGGGGCTTTGGCCCCTTCCACACTTGCGTTGCAGATCACGTCAGGGTGCAATGCGTGAAAAACTGACTTTTTTTTGCTGCATTTTTGGTCCTTTGTTCCTTGGAGTCATTAGAGTTTTTGCGTTTCCCATGCGCGTGTTGTTTGCGTTTTTCTTGTGTTATCGGTGCGTTTTTCAGCGCGTTTTTTTAGATCACATGAAAAACGCTAGTGTGGAAGGGGCCCTAAAAAGCAGATCATAGGGATCAATGAAATTGGTTTTGTGAAAAATATTTTGCATTGTGCACATGTATGGGGGTGGGGAGGTGATGCACATGACCAGGGTCAATCCTCAAAAAAACCCAAAAACGCTTTGTATGCTGACGGAATTCCCTGGATGTCAGCATTTCCCAGCATGTCAGTTACGTCCAGTGATACAAGGTTCAGTCTTGTTCAGTTCCAGTGTTTTTCTCGGACCGAACTTGGTTGTGGCCATTTATTATGGCCTTTCAAACGGAAAACTGTCTGTGTTTTTTTTCCTCTCCGCGCCTCTTGCACCTGAATTTATGAAGTTCCGGTGCCATAATATTGGTGTTTTACGACACTTTTGACTTGTTCTATTTTCATACACTTCTATTTTTCTGACACATTTTTTGATGCTTTTTGGGGCGCAAAAATAGCCCAGCTAAAAGCCGGTCTAGGGAGTTCTAAACCTTTCAGTCCGTGAGCCCATTCATGAATCCCTTGTGCCACAAACCTAAAAATCTTAAAATCTTAAAAAATGTAGAACGGTTCTAGTGGCAGCCTGCGCCAAAAATAATAAATGCCCCTCATAGGGAATAGCTGTAGAATGTCTGCAGCAAACTTTTCATAGTGATGCGCTATGTGAAATCACCCTTAGGCTACATTCACATGATGTATGCCCACCGTACCGTAGTACGACGGGCATACATCGACGCTGGGAAAAGGAGGAGGGGATGAGCGCCGCTCACCCCACCCCTCTGCATAGCAATATATGGCGCCTATTGCCGTGTAAACGTCGGCCGTTTAAACGTCTCCCATACGTATGTGTAAATGTAGCCTTAGAGTTTCTTCTCAATGGGATGAAGAAAAATGCAATTCTTATATACAGGCAGTCCCCAGGTTGCGTACAAGATAGGTTCTGTAGGTTTGTTCTTAAGTTGATATTTGTATTTAAGTCGGAACTGTATATTTTATAATCATAATCCCAGCCAAAAATTTTTTTGGTCTCTGTAACAATCAGATTTTAAAAATGTTGGATTGTCATAAGAACCAGGATTAACCATAATGCTTAATTGCAGACACTTTTAATAACTGTTATAGCTGTTTATTGTAGCCTGGGACTAAAGTACAGTAAATTACGAACATCCAGAGGTCCGTTTGTAACTAGGGGTCGTCTGTAAGTTGGGTGTTCTTAAGTAGGGCACCTCCTGTATTCCTATAGTAACTTCTTTTGCATGTTACTATAAGGCAATTGGCTTATTAAATGAGTATGAGATTGTTCATCTGATCTACAGGAAATCTGTATGTCCTTCACTAGTATTATAAGATAGTTTTACTTTACCAGTTATACTATAAGGATCTATTCTGTCCAGAAATGGTTAAAATAAAAAGGATAAACAAACAGAATTCATGCTTTATTTTTCTCATTATAGAATAAATCTTTTTTTCATTCCAAAAATCAAGTGAAAAGCTCTGTTTATCGGTTACAGTCTGAGTTGAAGCTGAAGTATAGGGAGGACAGTGAGAGTAATAATAATCATTAGCTTCGGACACCAGAAAATCATAAAATGTCTTCTAAATGAAAGCTGCAATCTCCCCAATTTTATAAATTGATTTTTTTTCACCCCACAGGATATGATGGAACGTTAAGAACTGATCTTATTTCAACTATTTTCCAACTCTGGAGACTGTCCAAGTTTAGATGTATGTTCAGGTGAACTGAGGATAATGTCACTGCCATGGAAGAAGTAATTTACAGGTAAACAATGTCAAAAGCAGATGAGATACTACTTGTATCAAGTCACTTGGAGAAAACACATTTGTATCTCTACCTGTTACAATGTACGCTGTAATCATACATATTTCTTAGCAGAGGCAGAGTACTAGAAGCTATGGGACACTAGTGTAAAATCTGCAAATTATCTCCCATATTATATGTCAGTTAAAATACTGGTCTCTACATAGTTAATAAGGTACTTTAGACAAAATAGTATTGTATTAGGAAATTGTGAATTTAAGAAAACCTAAAGTTTGGTTGCACATGGGACGTGTCTGCTGCTAATTTTCCATTATAAGGATTCAGCAACTAATTTTTCTGCATTACACAGCCACAAGAAATTCCCCATAAATGGTTCTTTTTACATATGGAGTCACAGGGTAATCAATGAGATGGGTTGTAGTTTTCACCCATTGCAGTGTAAACCCATATCATAAATGGACAGGCTGCGCAACAGTTGGTGAACAACTCCAAGAATGTGCTTTGTGGATCCGGGCCAAAGGGTTTGGAGAAGAAAAGGCAGTGATTTTGTTACATTGTATGACAATATTGTTGCAAAATCCAAGGCTGCATTCACGCTTTGCATTTGAATTTCATTTAGAAACACAATGCAAGTGCATCCGGGAAGAGCTACTTGTGAATGCAGAATTATGAAGAGGCTCCAACATCTTAGTAATTATTGCCCAGCACTGGCACATCAGAAAAAAATTATATGCCAGTCCAGGGCTGGCATAGAAATCAGCCATAGCCTGAGGCAAGTTTCTGGCGCAGTTTATAGTATTTTTTCTGCATTTAGTCTGCCAAGATATGCCCAGTTTCATTGACGAAAAATGACGCAGGTCATTGAAATTGCAATTTTTTATGCCTTGCATGGCAGAAAACCAGTGTACAATGATTTATATATGGGCCCCGTCGACTGCACGTGATGTTTACTCACTTGGTAACTACTTTGCAGGCATCTTGTATCTGCATAATAAATCCACCAAAGATAAGTGTATATGGACAGTTTTAGCTAAATATAACGAGTGGATTTTGCAGGTGAGAAAAATTTGTTTATTGCAGAAACCACCTGAAGTGTACTGAATATTCCAGATGACTGGAAAGTGATAGAGAATGGCTTTACTTTGTGATTTTATAGGTCATTGGACCTGAACAACTGGATGGGTGTAATATGTAATATGTGTATTCATGTAAGCAAGATTACTCACAGGTCCAGTATTTAGGTTGTGGTGACTAAGACTAATAATTTACAATAGATGTGTGGCAAGCTGCTAAAAAATATCAAAAATATTTCAGAAATAACAAGTCACTTTACATAAATAAATTTACAGAATACAAAGAGAGGGACTGGTTTCCAAAGACACCTGCAATGCTGTACTATGATCATGAAAATAAACCGGCTCCCCCCAAAAAAATCTATATTTCTTTGGCACATGAATGGCTGAGACACATGTTCAGATGTTTTGGCCTGTACGTGTTTAGTTTATCCAATTTTGTAATGTATGGATGCATGTGTTGCAAAATTAGGTTACCTTAGAACGGTATTTTTTATTAAAAAATTCTAATTTCCAACCTGTATATTGAACATCATCATAAAAACACCATAATATGGTTGTAAGTTGGCCCACTGTATTTTAGTATTCTTTGTATTTGAAGCAAAAATAGTGGAAGTGTGGCTGGCTGCCTAAAGGGGATTTGTGTTGGAGGTTATTTGAGGTAAAATGTCGCAGCAGCCAGATGAAATTGTTATTATGGTGCATAAAATTCCAATCATGGGTCATTCCTCTGCAGTTTTTCTCCTGCCCTAATGCATGCTGTATATATATCTATATATATTGCTTTATATTATACTGTAATCCTGCAATTTTTCTGCCCTTGTTCTTGCTGCATTTAGCTGCACTAGCATGTAAAGTTCATGTGGATGGGCTAGAAAAAAATCCTGCTCTTCTACAGCAAAATCTAATTTGTTTAATTTTTCCTGTAAATTAAAGGAATTGTCTGGGATAAGTGAAATAAGGGTACCACAGCTCTAGGTAGATGATCTTTGGGTTATTGGGTGTTGGACCCCCTTAGATCTAAAATAATTGACCACCTTTTACCTAGAGGCTCAGTGCACATATTGTTATTTTAATATCCGTAGTCAGCCTTACTATATATTCAGGCTCATACATCAAAATATACCCATAGCCTTATGTACCTATCTTGTTGCAATAGGGCTGGATGCATCCATGTAGGTTAGGATAATACACAGGTGCGTAACTAGAAGCTGATGTGCCCCAGTGCAAAGTCTGTGCCAGGCCCCTTGACTATAATGTACGGTTTATAGTAATAGTCTTCTCATATGGTAAAGTGACACCATAAGGGCCCCCTAAACCTCTTGGGCCCGGGTGCCACCGCAACCTCTGCACCACCTCAAGTTATGCCCCTGATAGTACAGTTAAAAAGTATACAGCACGGTAGACGTAGATGTATACAGTGACATCTACTATGTAAGCCTATACAGTGTAGTGATGGGTCTTTCACGAACGAGCCGGCACAAAGAGCCAGCTCTTTCGCGTGAACGAAGTGAGCCGATGGCTCACTAAACCCGCCCCTAAAATCGGGTTAAAAGTGGTGTTACTGACTGGCCTGCGGCTCCCTATTATATATTTAATAGGGAACTGTTCAGGATTCAGAAGAGCCGGCTCTTCTTAGTGAGCGAAGCCTAATGGGTCAGCTCTTTAAGAAGAGCCGGAATTACTATCACTAATACAATGGCACATGTCGCAGTTTTCTGTCAGATTTATATGTTTCTAGCACCTCCATCCACCATAGAGACACAGTTGGCGCCTCAATTTCCAAACCAACCCTAAGAAAAGGTAGCCTTTCCCCCATATCAACCAATCATTTTGGTTGCTATGGGGGAAAGGTTACCTTTTCTTAGGGATGGTTTGCAGTATGTCAGTTTTCATACACAAGGCCTAATCTGTCTCACAAATCCCATTCTACAATTGTCTGTGCTTGTTTAAATAAAGTTTTCACTGTCTTCATTTCAATTCAAGTCTACCTCAGACAGATACCTGAGGTAATAAAAATCACTGGGCATATCTACTAGTGAACTGATTGATAAAATGGTGAATTTAATCAGATTCAAATCCTCATAAATGAATAAAAATCAATCTAGTACTAAAATGTAGTTATTTTCTGTCAAACATTAGAAATACTGGGGCACATTTACTTACCTGTCCCTTGCGCGATCCCCGCTGTGCGTTGTCCGATGATCATGGACTCCAGCGTGATTCACTAAGATCGTGCGCCCGATTTCCTGCTTGTGCCCCCTGATTCGTGTCGCGTGAAAGCCGGCGTGTTTGCGCCAAAATCCGATTGTGTGCTCCACAATCTCGTTTTAAATGTTGGGCAAAGCCATAATCGTGGGAATATCTGACGTTTGTGCGGACCCTTAGTAAATGAGCCCCACTGTGTGCAATTTGGGAAAACAACAGTATATTACAAATGCGGCCTAGGACACTGTTCACATTAAGCACAATATACCAAATGTAAAACACACACTTCTGTATGTCAAGTGGTTTCATACATTGCCTAAAGGCCACCATTGTAGAAATTGTGTATATTAAGCTTTAGGTTCACTGCTGTGATGCCCTTATAGGAAAATGCGACAGGCCATGCTTTCATGTGCACTGATGAGGTATATCTGCGTATGTATATATATATATATATATATATATATATATATATATATACACCTGGTAGATGCCAGGAAGGACTGTTTTATGGCATCCATCAGGCCTATAATGGTCTCTGGATCCTTTGGATATCGGCACTGTACACATAGCAAGATGGAAATGTCATATTTGCTTTTTGTACAGCTGCATAGGGACCCCAATAGGTAATAGAAGCCCACTGCTGTAACCTACTGAGGTTTTTTATTGTGTGTTAATGTTTGTAATGTACAGATCCCCACATCAAGGCAGTGTGAGGATCCCCTCATCAAGTCCAGCTACAATCCGGGAATATGAATGCATATTTTACAGTCCTGCTGCTGCTAACGACATACACAATTGTATGATTACACAGATCTCCTGGTCCAATATCTAACACTGCAGCTTTGTTAGGTCAAAATTGCTGGTCAGTTCCAGTTATTTTTTTATTATTTAGAATCTGAGAATTTAAATGTTTTATTTTGCAGGAATGAACATGTGAATATGTTTCTAAAGAAATGCTCCATTTGGCACTACACTATACGAGGACCTACAACAATGGATATATAGACTATATAAATTATATGTTTTAAAAATCCCATTTTAAGCATCTTATCTTGGCTGGTATACATCAGCTTCACATGTGTGATGATTATTAATAGCAATATTCACTGCTGAGCGCAATCTTCCATTCACTGGTAAATGTGCAGGTGATTGGAAGCCCTCATGTAGATTCTCCAACACTATAGGTAATTTTACACATCATGTAAACAGGCCATGTGCGAAGGCAAAATCAAAGTCTCCTGATTATGTTAATACATATTTACACTCAACATATAACCTACTGGATTTCAGCCTCAAGTCACTCTGTTGTTTAGCTGTAAGTATGGGTTTACTCTTACCTGTAACATAATATACCGATGTTTATAGCAATGAGCAGGTTACATTCATTTCAATTTTTGCCTTTTAAAGCAGGAATGGGTAGATGTTAAAGGGGTACTCCCGTAATATGTATTTATGCCATATCAACAGGATATCCGCCTCTTGGACCTGCACCTTTCTAGGGAATTGTGGCCTGCTGACCCTCTTCCTGCAGCCCTGTCAAATAAAGAGTTTACCATGCATGCGCGGCCTTTCTCCATTCTTGTTTAATGGAGTGCCGAAAATAACCAAGACTTGATGTCATAAATACAGAAGATGGGAAAACCCCTTTTAGAAAAAAAAAATGACATTTAAAGGACATCAGGTTCTTCAAAACCCATAGTCACATTTGCAGTCAAGGGCAAGCTTATAGCTGGATTTGGAGAACTCATAGTGAACAACATGTTAAATCTGTGGTCAGGGAATTGTATTATAAGTTGGGGGTATAGCTATAGGAGTTGCAGAGGAACAATTACTGGCCGGCCATGAAGCCTGACTGTGTCCAGTGGTTTGTATGTCAAATAAAAAGACACTTACATCCTGTAAGGCCATCATTCTACGAGCCAATACCTTATGGATTTCCCCCTTTAATCTGGAAAAGGATCCCACTAAAGAGGACTGGAATTGCCATTCTGAATTCAATGGAACATAGTGACCTGATAGAACTTCTCCTTTTTTTTCCATACTCCTTCCTTTCCCTTCTCCTTTCTCCTGTGGGTCCTAGACCCAATGTTTGTATTGTTGACCCTATGTTGGGGTCTTGTTTTCCTATAAAATTGGAAAAACTCAATAAATACAGTTTTTTTTTTTTTTAAAGACTCATAACAAATTACATGGGGAAGATAGGTAGTCCTGTGATAGATATTGCACTGACCAAAAAGCTTGAAGTTACACCTCTGATTAAATTAAATTTGAACAGCTGTGGGGGAGGTGGCTGGATATGGCGGGGCTCCCGAGTAGAGCCCTGGTTTATTTACGAGAAAGTCCTCATTACTAAATGATGATGCAAGGAATCTAATGACAGGCACGCTGCAATTCCACATTATTCTCTGGGCAGTTGTCAAAGTGGCTATGCTGAGTTTGTATGTTCAAATGTCCATTGCTTTCCAGGTATGTCCTTATGAATTTATAGACTAGTCTTCGTATAAGGAAGAAAATTGGACTGTTCTCTGTATTGTTCTGTGTATATTTTTTGTTGCTGTTTTGTTACTCGTGTATTTTTAAGTGTACAAGTGTAAGTGTAAAGGGCATCTACCACCAGGATGAAGGACTGTATGCAAATGAGCCTGAGGGGCTCCAGGCTCCTTAAGTGTTAATAGAACCTGGAGCCCCTCAGGCTCATTTGCATACAGCCATTAGTCCTGGCGGTAGATGCCCTTTAAGAATAATCAACTGGCCAACCATGTATTGAATGGGGAACCCGTGTTATATATGGTCTGGTTCAAGGGGGGAGGGGGGTGTCCTGAGTGAGAAGGACAAAAACTTGGACCCTGCGCCACAATTGAGAAATGCCCCACATTATGTTTTTGCACAGTGGGTAGTAGCCAGAATAAACCCATACTAACACAGACCATGCAGAATGCTATGCTTGGTTGCATTTGGATTGAGACTGGACCCCTACTTTGCAAGGCTACAGTGCTGGCCATTGAGATACTATGAAACCTGGATACAAAAAGGATAAGCAATACTGTCTTCCCTTTTACTATTGCTACATATTGGCATAAAATCTTGTCACCGCCCATAGACCATGCATTGTATCACACATGTCTTTAACCAGGCAGAATGCAGCGTAGACATCATAGCTGGTACCTGCAATGCCCTGCAGTATTGTTGGCAGGGCAACGCAAAACAACTAGGTTTCAATAAACATCAGATATTATTTCCTTCTTGACGTGTTAACACTGTGTCATATATCTACATCACTCAGCAGCTATTTCACATTTACATATTAATAAAGCGCTGGCACACAATGCTGAGATGTGCATTCATGGTATGGCATGTACAGCTGAATGAAATCACATTTTTATCGCATTCCCTTGTGTTTTCTAATAGTGTAGATGTTTTTCCTGATTGATACCTTTCACACAAGTTCCAAATTACTGTGATCATCTTTCTTACTGGGTAAGAAAGAAAACAACAATAAGGAGTTTTTTTTTGTGGATTATAAAGTAAAAATAGAAGATTGATTTATAGTAGTTGTGAAATTTTGGAATAAATTGCAGACCACATTGATGATGAAAACAATTAAAAAGTGTTAATGAAATCATTTTAAATTGCATCTTCTTACATGTATTACATGTAATCCTTCTCATCTTTACTGTGACCGTGTGATAATATGGATTACTTCGTAATCTGGCATTTAATAGGTTTCGTTGTCTCTGGAGTAAAGAAATTTTATTGAAATCTGTTGTTGCATAAAAAGTGCAAATTAAAAAAATTCAAATCTACAAAATTGTGTGGAAGTGCTATGCAAAACCCACCTGATTACCTAGAAAAAGTCTCCTCAAGAGTCATGTTAAAATGCACAGAGAAGAGTCATATTCTGCCTGAGATGAGTCAAATTAAGAGGCTGGTGGGTGAATGTCACTTCAAGCTCTCTTATCCTCAGTTCTATATTATGTAGAAACATGCATTTCTGGTGTCATATTAAAGATGAGAAAGAAATGTAACTCATAGAAGTAGCGATACAGGTAGTTAAAGAATTAAGTGGGAACCTGATCTTTATTTGCAGCTTCCTTTTCCAATTAATTCTTTAACTGCCCTATCCCTGAAACTAGATAATCACAAGCTGGATGTGACTTGAAAGACAAGATTCTTACCTTTAATATGACACAAGCATGTTTCTAGGTACTATAGAACAGAGGATATAGGTATTAACAGTGCTCTGTAGCCTCTAAACTTGACTCATCTCAAGCAATGACTCTATGCTCATTTGTAGCCAAAAAAGTGTTGGAAACTAGAAGTGCAGGAAAAGTTTTGAGATTCAGAAGCTGCACCCTAATTGAGAAGCAACAAATAAAAAGGTGTGAGCGTCGGAAAAATTAGGTTTATGTGGTGCCGACACTAAAAAAAATCGAAAAAAAAAACAGATGCAAAACTATTGATAAATGTGCCCCACAAAAAAAAAACAAGTCTACCAACTTAAAAACCCCTTCATGAATGTTGCTTGTGATTTCTGGGACACCACAATATAAAATCAGGTGCTAAGAAAAAGCACCTAGCACCTAAAATAATAAATGCCCCCATTGTCTTTATCATTATCCAGATCTCACAAGCTAGACATCTTTCCATGGCGTCTGTGACATGACGCCTGGAATATTTTTTTGGGAATCCATCCTTAGGCCTTATCCGTGCATCAGCAATTCCATGTGCACAGACCTGTTTAGTGGCTCACCAGAGCCATATCTAAGTCCAGTGTTTCTAGATGAGAATTCACACCCAGCGGAATTGTTTCAGAAATGTTTCTTTGCTTAAATACTATAATAAATGCAATACACATCCAAAAAGAATAAGATTAACACATTTGCAATATGGCAACACAGAATTATATGGATGCAGGATTTTGAATCTTTTGGACACTACGATTAAAGGTTTTCTACCACACTCCAAAAACATACTGGTAGGTTGTTTAGATTGTGAGCCCCATTGGGGACAGGGACCAATCTGGCAACATCAGTGCAGCGCTGCGTAATCTGTAGGCGCTATATAAAATAAAGAATTATTATTATTATCTTGTGAGCAGTCCCATACAGATGTATAGTCGCAAAAAGGTAGGACTTGCATGTCATCTGTTGCCATCTTTTGCACTGATGAAGCAGGGTGGCCTTGTACATCTAATAAGCTGGCCATTCTAGACAAGTCTAAAATTCAGGGAAAACAATATTGAATATATGTGTATTTAATTATCCAGTACATATTATTGCTGTTGGCTATGTTTATGCTTGATAATTGCCATGCATGGCTACAATGTATTTCACATAACTAAACAGAATGTATATGTCCATCTACAGCGAGCCTCAGTGTCTCATTTGCATCCATATTCACAGACAGCGTTTTCTAGAAAATAGTCAGTGCAGTTTTAATTGTGCATCTTTTCGAATCGGAGTCAGACCTGTAGTTGCTCAATAAATCCCATATTCATCAACAAAGTTTTCAAAGTAGTTTGTTTTATGTTATCTCCAGAAGTAAAATAAGCAGGAAAGAATAAAGGTCATCTTATACATTTCCTATTGCTTTTTAAAATACTCTCCAAAATTTAGCACAAAAAATGGATCTTATTCTGCAAATTTTTTTTCACCCATAAAAAAAACTTCTGAGGGGCATTTATTAATTTTGGTGCAGGGTGGCGCTAGAACAGTACTATAGTTTTCAGTGGGATGGAAGTTTGTTGCGCAAGGGTTTAATGAATGGGTGCATAGACTGAAAGACTTTTAGCTGAACTCTTTTTGCGCAGCCAATTGTGCCATAAAAAGTACTCCGGCACTTCATGAATTCAAGTACAAGAGAGGGAAACGCAGAGAGGGAAAAAAACACTGCCAATTTTCCATTTCAAAGGCCAAAATAAATGCCCTCCTCTGCTTCTGAAACCACCCTAAAGGTAAGTTGACGTAGGATTTAAAATTGTGGCATGGCACGTGTCCTCGGGTTTTGCCATATGCAATTTTTCCACGCCATAAAAAGTAAGAGTAGAACAATTTACGCAATTCTTATGCAGTGTAAACAAAATAATTTTCAAATAAAAATATTGTATATAAAAAAGTATTAACATATTTTAACTTTTAAAAACTCAACAGTGGTTAGTTTGCCCAGTGTTTTTTTGTTACAATATTTTTTTATTGAACAGTAAGAGTAGAACAGGTGCCATGAAGAAGCAGAAAATAATGTGCAGTTTTTCTTGTTTGATTTTTTTCTTGCCGCTTCTTAAAATCTCAGTCAGTTTGTATCAGACTTTTGGCCATCAGTATCAGTCTTTTCACGATGGGCGTTATTTGACGTGTACGTTCTTCTCTACCAATGATATTTCTGATTCTTACCCACACTATGTACAAGTTTTAATGCAGTCTTGTAGTTGTTTTATGTTAACCTGTACTTGTCTCAAAGATTTGATGCTTTATTCTTTGTATAATTTTATTTGTCAATAAACTCTGGATTGCTAAAACAATAGATAGAAATAAAACAACAAAAAAATCACATCTACTTTGGAAATACTGTAAAATTGTAAGGATTTTCTGCATACAAATCAGCAATGTTTACATCCCGTGTGAATTGACTCTAATACAAGCTGAAATATTATGGGGGCATTCATCAATTTTGGCAGAGGGTCCGTGTTTTTGGTGTGAAAATTGTGCAGTAATTTGGACAGGGATGTTAGATTTTGGCAGAAGGGATTAATAATTTGGTGCACAACCAAAAGTGGTTTAAACTAATTACATGTTCATGAAGGTGAAATATAACTTTGTAGACCTGCATTTTGCAGCTCTAAGTGTGCGCCAAAAATAAGTGGAAAAGTGTCCAGATTTCAAAGGCATGAGTGTCGGAAAAGGACCAATACTGTGGCACCAATAAATAAGGCACAACAGGCAAAAAAAAAAAAAAAAAAAAAAAAACTGTTGGAAAGTCAATAATAAATTCCCCCCCATATGTCTTCTAAACATTAGGCACATCATGTGGCATTAATTGTTGTTTATTAATCGTGCTATAATTTTCTCTAGTATGTTAGATTGTGCCGCAGGGGGTTAATAAATTGGCGCAGGACCAAAAAAAGTGTAACCTAAATTCCAATTCATGAAGATGAAATAGATTTCCATAGACCAGCTTTTCGTAGCTCTAAGTGTGCACCAAAAATTGCGCTAAAAAAGTGACGGAAAACTAGGAGCGCATTAAATCTTTCGGATTTCTAAGTGGCGCCAAAATTGGGCTCCAAAAAATGTAAAAATTAAAAAAGCACCAATATTATAGTGCAGACACTTCATAAATATGGTGCAGCAGGGGGATGCCAGTTTTCGGTTAGAACATAAATAATAAATGCCATCCATCCTGTATACGGTTTGTGTATACATTATAATAGGGAATTGCTATCTAAGTAATTATCTACGGTAATATATTATCCAATATCAGCTAAAATTTCACTTTTTTTTTTGTTCTATTTGATTTGTAATGGAGTGAATGTCACTTTGCTAGAATTGAATTGCTCATAGAAGTTGCAGACGTTTGGTCAGTGAGGATTATAGAGGTTTTAATTTAAGGAATCCCAAATGGACAAGATACAAATCTTAAACAACCTGGGAGAGCTGCTCAGCAAGAAGAACTAGCTCCTGTGTGCCAAGACTTCTGCTCTGGGAGGGTGTGAGAGGGAGTGTGCCAGTGACGACACCAGCAGACTACACAGGCCCTGGCGCCAGCTCCTTGGGATGGGAGTGACTCTGTCTGCAAACCTGAGTCTTCCTATGATTGATTCACCACCAGAGCCTCCCACTTCCTAAGCCACAATTTATGATCACAGCACAGATCCATCAAAAAAGCTCATAAACTGCACAGCAGCAAAATCACATCACAAATAAGCCATTAGAATCAGAACTGGAATAGTTTCATCAAAACAATATTTTATTTTTAAATATTTATTTGTTTTCATAAAAGAAAAAAAAAATAATAACAACATGGATAAATTGTATCCAAAATAAATAACCTTTTGTCCATTGAAAGAAATCAGTAGTGTGGAGGCAAGAAAATAACAAAACGAGGACGGATCGGGAATGTTTGAGACTAAAAAGAGTCCACTTCTGCTGAGAATACAAAGGAAACTGTACACAGACGATGCAGCAATATACAAGGGTTCAGTGCAGAGAGACTCTGCAGATTTCATTAAAAAAGATAATTTAAAGAAGGGTTTTTTTTATATCTACATATAAAAATTATCTGTTTCCATTAAAAATGAGGTTATCCAAAAAGGCACCTAATCCTGTATAAAAACCAAACAGCACTGGAGATCCACAAACTAGAGGAGGAGGAGTAGGGGGGCACATTGTTACATTGTAACAAATTATACAAACAATTAGAAGTTTTATTTGGCAAAAGAAAGTTTTAATACGTAAAAAAATAACGACTGATTGTCTCTGCCATTCATTTGTGGAAATAAAAGTAGTGGCATAACAGAGGTAGGGAGGCTAGCTGCTGCCTGGGCATGCTGAGATTTGTAGTTTCACAAATGATAACACTTCTAACAGGGTAACCTAAGCCTGTGACCTGTAAAGCTAATTCAGAGTAAATAATGGATAATAATTATATCTGAATCCAACGGGGATTTTTTGATACCACAATTTAGCCCTAATTGCTGCAATTAATTATTCCTATCCCACTATTTTACAGAGATCCAATTCATGTCTACTGGAATGGTAGACAAACATTATCTCCAGTCATCAGTGAGTCCAGGGTTTGATTGATCAGATCACCAGTCTATGACATGAAGCTGAGGTCACCTGTGATCAGTGACCTCTCCCAGTCATTGTGTCCACACTGCTTATTAGTGTTCATCATCACAGCCCCAGTATTGGGGTCCCTTTAGAAAATAGTCCCTGCAGTGACAGCTGCACTGCTGTGATGGTGGAGGTGGTGCTGCTGTTGCAGTAAAGGACTGGACTGAAGGTGTGTGGCTGCATTTGAGGTTTGGTACCAAGAGGAGTAGCTGCCTAAAAAGGCACTGGGGCTGGAGCCAGAGTTAGGGGCCTGGATGCTGGGGGTGGGAGTTGGCCCCTGCAACCTTTGATGTGACCCAAAGTCCCAGGTGACTGATGAAGGGGGAGAATTGCAGGTCGGGGATTCATTGCCTGTTGGGAGCTGGTCAGAGGGTAACTCTCCACTTTTCCACATCTTTTTGAACTTAGATCTACGGTTCTGAAACCAGATTTTTACCTGAGGATGAAAAATAGGAAAGTTTTAGAAGAAATCATGAAATAAAAAATCGTTTATATATATATATGGAAATATGGAATATAAAATAATTAGAACAAACAGTTTTTAAAGTTGTAAAGAAACTATACAATTGTTTATTATATTACAACATTTTATTTGCAGTATATAAAGATACACGTAAAGTAATATGCTGGAATAATAAGTATTTAATGTTCTTTCTTTTATATTATTAAATTAGCAACTATGAATCCTATTTTACACGGCCCGGTTCTAAAGAAGAGGAGGTTTGACACATACAACAATATTCTTTCTTTCTTTCTATCTATCTATCTATCTATCTATCTATCTATCTATCTATCTATCTATCTATCCATTATCTAGCAATTTAGATACAGATATAAATATATATGGAGTACAGTGGTTTTTCAGATCCCGAATATTAGTCTGGTATAACCTCGACATATCCAAAGAGAAACTACAGAAAATACGCTGATATACAGAGATATAGAGAGTGATACATGTAGAATAATAACTAGAATAGCATAAAACTATGTTCAATAAATGTAAACAATGCTCATTTTATTATTACATTTTATTAATTATGATTAATACATTTTATTTATTGCAAATAAATCGACTAAATGCCATTAAGAAAATGTACATATATGTATTCTGTTATTTTATTAACTATCAATTATCTATCTATCTATCTATCTATCTATCTATCTATCTTTTATCTTTCTGGCTTGACAAAGGTCTCTGATCTAGAGACTGAAATGTAGCACTTGGGGAATAAAGAAGCCCACATTTTTTAATATTATGTCGTGTGCTTTCTATCTATCTATCTACGTATCTGTCGTCTATCTATGTATCTATCCATCTACACAAATATCCCATATATATATTTAGACTCCGATCATCTTTTCTATGATGATCTTGTGATATTATGAAGCAAAGATGACTAAATAATAAAATAATAACGAAATCAGAAGCATATAAAACCTGTCTTCCTTCTTTAGGTACAGACTATAGATATTATTATATATATGTGTGTGTGTGTACAGGCATATAGAGATATTTATCTCATATAAGTATATGTTTAAGTGCACATGCACATACACCACCTTTGTTACATTTGCATCAATTGTATTTACTATACCACATGTGTGAATATATAATCCATGTATACATTGCATCTGACTACTGACCTGTGTCTGAGTTAGGCCCAGCGATGCTGCCAGCTCGGCTCTCTCGGGCAGTGCCAGGTATTGTGTTTTCTGAAACCTCCTCTGCAGTGCTGCCAGCTGGAAGCTGGAGTAGATGGTCCTGGGTTTACGAACTTTTTTGGGCTTTCCATTGACTATTCTGACTTCAGGCTCACATTCTTCTTTTTCTGTAAAACACAGGAAGACATAAGCATGCACGTTCTTATTAGTTATTCTACATGATAACCCAGCACATCGTGTCAGGGTTAATCAGCATATTATACAAGCAACAAGCAAAGATTAACAAGCACAGGCAAGAAAAGTGCAACAAGTCTGGAAAAGTGCTGATACTTTACCTTGGTCATTTTGTGTAGGGGAAGGGCTGGTTCCATAGGGTCCATAGGTGCTGTATGAGCTGTTATAGGAGGTGAGATCATAGGACTTGGCAGAGTAGGAGATGCCATTGATGCCACTGCTATGAAACTGGTAGGATCCCATCTGTCCATAGGGAGACCCCCCTCCACAATGTTGCTGCTGCTGTTGCTGGTTGGTGTAATAGCTGCTGTCAGTGGCAGTGGACACGGGCAGGGTAGGGGACTCCTGGGACTTGTGCAGGCTGTGATAACTATTTGAGGTCATTTGGTTTGAATGCATATCTGACACTAAGCTGTCAAACACTCCAGTCATTGTGGATTGCAAACTAAAGATCAGGGAGGATGGAGCAAAAAAAACCAAAACAAAACAAAATCAGTGCAGCCAAAAGAAACAGAAGCTGTATGTTCAGATTAGGATGCTGAAGTCATGATGATCCACACAGGAGGAGACCTGGCTGGAGAGCACAGAAGGGAGTGCAGCTGCAGATCACTAGAGACTGTCTGCTGCTCCCAGCTTCAGTGCCAGGCATTTAACTCCAGTCATGTGACTGTCAACCACGTCACCTAGCAACAGCCAATGACAGCCCCTGCTGGTGCCTCTGACTTCTCAGGGTTCTGCCCCAGGACAGGATCTTCCCCCTCCCTCCTGACTGTGCTCCACTGACTCCTACACAGCAGGGAAGGAGGGAGGGGGTGGGGAGGCAAACTCACTCCAGGTCCCAGAAGAAGAAGAAGAAGAGAGCTAGTAGCTGCAAGTCTTCTTCTATGATGACATTGTAAGAAAAACAAGTCATAAAGTATATAGATGACATAAAATTGCTATAAATGGAGTCATCCAAGTAATCAATTCTCCACAGATCAATAAATAATAGTAGTACTAATAGAGATAGTATTTATGTCCAGAATTCATTGTTGAAAATTTAGCAAATAAAAACTTTAAATATTTTAATTTCCTGTGAAAATTGGAATCTTTGGATTGATTAATGACCATGGAGGACCAGATATCAGTCATGAGGACCCTCCTATAAATGAGGTGGGTGTCTGGATGGATAAACTTGTCATAGACATGAAGATGTTCTCATGACACAAACAGTAATTTTAGGTGATGGGAAAAAATTATGTCCCCACATGGACTTTTGTTGAATTGCAAATCATTGGGTTTAACAAGAAGCATATGATTATAGGTATCATAGACACAAAGATCAGTGTTATTAATTGTGTAATTCTTACCAGAAGCTATGTGTATGATGAATGGAAACAATGGAGGGGGGATGTATGATTGTCATTCTGCCATTTGATTGTTGTAGAATTGTCACATTGGCTATTTGTGCCATATTTGTGCCGTTCTTCCCATGGAATTCCAGATGTGCAAGTCAGATTTACTTTTGTAACAAATAATAAAATACAATTGATTTTTTTATGGCAGCTTTGGCTCTTGTGGGTCTTTTGGTATTGTACATACATGAAGGAGGAGTTGTTTTTGCAACTTTTGTCTGATTTCTTGAGAATATTGTGGTTAATTATAATGTTGTTGTGGTTAATTTTTTAAAAGTCACCAATTTGGAATTGGAAATAACTTTGAGCCAGTTGCGCCTAAATCAGCGATTTTTGTGCGACTTTTCAACAAAAAAAGTTGCGTATACGCTGCAGATATTACCATTTATCAGGCAGTGTACGCCACTATGATAAATCTACCATGCAAAACAGCTCCTAATACAGTCAACAGATTGGCGCACTATTCCTGTCTAATGATACAGCCCTCTAAGCATCTTCAATCCATAGCAAATTGTGATGTCTAGCTAGTTTATGGCCAAGCAGATGCATAGCGCCATAGAAGCAGTCCATTCTTATCGTATGGTCTTGGAGAAAAGTGACTCATCTCTGGCTGGACCATCCCTTTGGTCCTTTCTGTATATGATTAGAAACAAGAAGGTCCAGAAGTGTCTCATAAGACATGAAGAAGGTTCTGGAGGGGGGGAAACAAACATTATTGTAGATCCTTCTGCCTTGGGTGGCAAAACATCTATGGGGCTTCCCTTCATCTTTGTGTTCTTTTGTTTGTATCCATTTGTATCCAACATATTGTTACTTCTACAGCACCAAAAGATTCACTATACTCAACACTAGTGAGTTCTATCACTTATGCTAAAGAGATAAGAATAAATTATTTTTCCATGTCTTTGTATGATCGGTACCTTTTCTCTTCAACACTTGCACATGAAAAGATTTGTCTTACTTATGTCTTGTCTTATTATTTAGAACTCCACCATTTTCCATCTTAAGTTGTAAGACAGTGATATGGTGTTTACTGGTTTACATTAATAGTCTTGCTCATACAGGTTTGCAGTCTTAAAAGGATTGAGGTATTCTACTTTCAGAGAAAGCGCCACTTTGCCCATAGGCTGTGTGTGGTATTGCAGCCCACCATTATAGATTTCATTGAGGCTGAGCTGCAACGACAAAAAGTGGACAAGAGTGGCGCAAGTTTCAACTCTCAAGCAGCCATGTTTTTCTACATTCACAAGCCTTTTATTTAACATCTTAATTCAGTTGAATTGAATACAGAAAACGACATAGTCGTTATTATGTCGTTATTAAACAACACAATGATAATGGAGATTTTTTTTAAGAATATTTTTGTGGATTTAAAATAGAAGCCTGGTGCCTTTATGGGTTGTTACATTCCCTTATTCACAAAAGATTCTATTAAAAGAATATAGCCTGAAGGAAATGGATGATCACTAGAGCCCCCTACTGGAAGAAAGAAAGCCTATACATATAAGGCTAAGTTCACACTACCGTTCAAACCTCAGTTCTTTACTTCTGTTAAAAAAAAGTGAAGCATGGAGGTTTAATGTATCAGTTAAAAATCCCATTGACATCACTGTAAATTTTATGTCATCCATTATGGTCAGTTTGGCAGGTATCCGTCATCCATTTTCAAACAGAGGAAAAGCATTGCAGCTACTGTAATATTTTCCATCCAAAAAACACATGGATAATGGATACCTGCCTATATGGAACACAACAGATGGCATAAAATTTACATTGATGTCAATGGGATTTTTATTTGATATGTTACAGAGGTATCGAACGGGGGTTTGAACGGTAGCCTTGCATGGGTAAAACACTTTGGTAATGGGGGTACAGTGCAATATTGTCTGTGACTCCAACTAATTGAACACTAACTCAGTTACATGGCAGCGCATTGAAAACAAACTGGGTTGTAACTTGCAGATGACACTACCGTACATATTGGATATCTTGCGATTGTTTAGTTGCAGCCTGTAAATAGTAATGTGGCTTAAAGGGGTGTTCCCATTTCAGCAAAATTAATTTTAATGTTTTTATGATAAAAAGTTATACAATTTTTCAATATACTTTCTGTATCAATTCCTCACAGTTTTCTAGATCTCTACTTGCTGTCATTTTATACAAAGCTTCTATGTTTACTTCCGGTGGACAGAAATCTGACCATGGTCACACACGTGCACGGCTCATTATATCACAGAGAATAACCAGAGCTGTGTGATATAACAAGCCGTGCACCTGTATGACCATGGACAGATTTCTGTCCACTAGAAGTCAACATAGAAGCTTTCTATAAAATTACAGCAAGCAGAGATCTAGAAAACTGTGAGGAATTGATACAGAAAGTATATTGAAAAAATGAACAACTTTTTATCATACAAACAATGATATTAATCTGCTGTGACGGGAATAGCCCTTTAATTCACTTTTATTATTCTGTAATGTGGCACAGAGAAAGTACAATACTAGTGTAATGGCCACAATTGTCATGTAGCCCTAGGCTTAAGCAGTGGTATCTCACTTCTATGCTGCTCTCAGATAACCACATTAATATCCTAGGTTACATCTGTGGGACTTGATATTAAGTGAACCCAAAACTAGGGGTGTGGTCCGAAGCATGTGTAATGTGATATGATAGGAACCAGAGAATAAATCAAATGTCTAAAATGCAAAAATGTTAAAATCTCCCCTAAATATTTAGTAGACTTGTTGCAGAAATTTCTGTTGTGAAAAAACAGTTTGGTTCACTAATATACGGTTGTTTGGGTGGCGAGCACATGGATTTTTGCAAACTCCAGAAAATTTCAGTAAAAATTCTGAAACAAATCTCCCATATGTAAATATACACTTTAATGCAGTAGATGGTTCACGTGTTGCTCTTGCCTATGACATGTAAAAGAGGAGAAGTTCCATTATAGACATTTACAGTGGCCAAACTTTAACCTTTGAAATTAATTTTATATGTCATGTTCTTTGTCAGTTCTATTACTAAAATTTGCAAATTTTAGGTACTGCACTGTTATCATAGTTACATAGTTTAGATGGTTGAAAAAAGATACTCTCAACCAAGGGAGGGATGGATGCAGAAGGGATGTAAAGGAAACAATTCTATATTATAACATAAACCATCAATGTTATTTTGATATAAAAACACAGCTAGACCCCTTTAAAACTCACTGCTGTCCCTGCTGTGACCAGCTCCTGAGCTCGACTATTCCACAGATGCACAGTTCATACAGGAAAGAAGCCTTGCCGCCTCTATATAATATATACATTGAATACATAGTATAGGTCCTGTATGTACAAGCTACACTGGTGATACACCAGTTATGGAAGTGTAATGTGTACAGTCTATGACAGTAAGAAACTGGGGTACATACATAACTATGTCACCTCCATGGACTTAAAGGCTGTATGGAAAAATTCTATCAATTTGAATTAATTCATTTTTTTTTAATAATGTTAAATTTTATGAATTATTGCTTTCCACCAGAAAATATTATTACTAAACACGGCTTTTATTACACTTGTGGCTACTTGTTTACTACTGTTTCCTTTTTTATACAAATATATTCACCATCTTTTGACCAAATATATTACAATATTATTAAATTATGTGTGTAGTTAAATTGTGTACTTAAATGACTCTACAGATATAGGACCTACAAAAAAATCCATTCCCTTTGAAGACATCTAGTGATGATCAAATGTTTTGATCACAGAATGAAACAATGCTTAATTATTTAAATATGGAATTTTAATGAGAAACCCTAATAGTCATCTGAATATCTGATCTATCTATCTATCTATCTATCTATCTATCTATCTATCTATCTATCTATCTATCTATCTATCTATCCATCATTTCACATCAGTCTGTCCAAAATCACAATTTCTTCCTGAAAATTACAAGGATGATTTAAAAATTAAAAAAACCCTTCTTTGTAAAACATAAATATTTACTTCCTCTCATTTTGCTCTTGGATTCTATGTAACATTGTATCTCTCTTTGACTGCCCACCAGCGCCACCTTGTGGTGCACCGCAGTATAATCCTACATGTATGATGACACTTTTTTAATCTGATTGAGGCGCCAGTCTCATCACAGTACTGGCTGTCCAAAATAATAATTAAAAGCCGCAGAAATGTTTTTCCTGCTTACTGTCTGATAGGAACTTTACTTGCTGCTACAGGATTGTTATGAGAAAAGTAGCTGATGGTGTAAAAACAGTGTCTCTGGCTCCAGGAATATTTGTGCACATGTTATTTACCAGGAGCAGCTATGGCAGCAGACAGACAATACTTTTATATGTGCATAAGTGACTACTGTCTCTTACGTAGACAAGAACACGTCTACATGTCCCATAATTACAGCTTTAGTATTATCAGCCTGGTATCAGGCCAGCAAGAGACAGGACATCTACTTACTGGAGGATTACAAACCTGCTGGTCAACTTCACATAGGAAACATGTAACTTCTAGGTGGGATGATGGCGTGCTTGGGTTACAAAAATTCCATTTGTACGTAAAAGCCATATTTGCAAAAATTAAATAAAAAGCTCCAAATATTGGGTAGCGTCATTTAGGCTTACTGTAAATCCCATTCACTATAATGGGAGTCAAGCCTGTAGCAACCATAAACTAGGGATACACAATGGACAATTCAATCTCATATCAGCTAATCAGTGCCATGTGTAGTGCCCCTATTAATCTCTAGATTACCCTTTAATATGTTGCAGCTGGTAAACTTCTTTAAAGGAAACCTTCCAACATGGATGTAAATATTAAGGTAGATCGGGTGGTAGGTGCCTCTATTGTAGGTAAGGATAGCCCTTTTAAGGGCTAATCCTCACATCCACTGTATCTTTTTATAACTTTTATTCCCCTAATATGCTAATTTTCTAAAGAGGCTGAGGGGGCGCGGAGTAGGAGTAGCTGAGGCTACACGGTGCGGCTACCCCACTCCCCAGTAGCCTCTTTGATCCTCCTACCAAATATCTTTGACGCGCAGCTACAATGAGCTTCATGCCCTCGTCTGTGAGGCCGGCGTTCTGAGCATGCGCAGGCCTGTGGCTGCATGGTCACTGTTCCGAGGCTGAAGCTACTGCGCATGTACAGAACTCCGGCTTCGCGGACGAGGGCGCACAGCTCCTCATAGTTTTGCGACGAAGATATCTGGTAGGAGGATCAAAGAGGCTAATGGGGCGTGGAGTAGCTGCGCTGTGTAGCCTCAGCTCCGTCTACTCCACGCCCCAGTAGCCTCTTTAGAAAATTAGCATATTAGGGGAATAAAAGTTATAAAAAGATATAGGGGACGTGAGGATTAGCCCTTAAAAGGGCTATCCTTACGTACAATAGAGGCACCTACCACCCGATCTACATTAATAGGTACATCCGTGGTGGTAGGTTTCCTTTAATGCTGAATTTACATGTATCAGTTAATTTCAATCTGGACACAGCAAATGTTTTGGTGTCTATAGCAAGACAAAGAAATTTAGCACCAACATTCTACCACCACCACTCAGCATGTAAAATTGCTTGTGTCCACATTTTCATATGTAAAAGTGGCCAATGAAAGTGCAACTACTGTATATTTTATCACCAGCCCCTCTGGGCAAAGAGGGCAGAGTAGTGCCAATTCCTGAATTGCGACTAAATTACTGCTTGTACTCCGCTATTCAGTACAAGTCGTGATAAATCCCCCATGTTTGTTGTATTCTTTGGATAAAAAACATGTGGTTCTTGTTCCTGATTGCAATCGTTTCAGTGTAGGAGCATCAGATCAGCCTGTACACCGCAGCCTTTACATTGCATTTCAAAAGGTAACGCAAACACTGCATGTGAATGCAGCCTGATGTGTGTGGTTTTTACCTTTCCAGTGGAATGACATTTCGGTATTGTGGCATCTTTTTTAGTCCAAAACAGGAAAGAACATGAAAAAGGAAGTGACATAAGCGTCTTCCCATGATAGATACTGATCCCCTTTACACACGAATAGGATACTTGAGTAATATGTAGGGTCCAACCACTGAAATGCATACTGATCACAGGAAAAGGGGTTCTATGTTTGAATGAATGAAATAGATCACTTCTATGGGACTGCTGTTAATAAAATAATATTTAAATCTGCTCAGCTCCTCCTGCTTTATAACATGCTGCCTGCAGATAGGACAATATCTACAATCTGCTCAGCTCCCCCGCTCTATAACATGCTGCCTGCAGATAGGGCACACTGTACAAACTGCTCAGCTCCTCCTGCTCTATAACATGCTGCCTGCAGACAGGACACTATGGGGCACATTTACTTACCCGGTCCAGTCGCGATCCTATGGCGCGTTGTCCGACGTGGATTCGTGTCTACCGGGATTCACTAAGGTCGTGCGCCCGATATCCAGCAGGACACAAATTCTTTTTTAAATACCGCGTTTTTTTCGAATCAGTCGGGTATTCTGACGGCCACACCCCCGATTTATGTAGCATGCCGACGACACAATCCGATCGCGCGCGCCAAAAACCCGGGGAAATTCAGGGACAAACGGCGCAAAACGGTAATATACGGGAAATCCGGCGATTTGTCCCCTTAGTAAATGAGCCCCTATGTATGATCTGCTAAACTAATCCTGCTCTGTAACGTGCTGCCTGCAGATAGGACACCAAGTACAATCTATTCATCTCCTCCTGTTCTATAAAATGCTACCTATATATTAGGACACTATGCATAATCTGCTCAGCTTCTACATGATCCATGAAGTTAGGGCACTATGTACAATCTGTTCAGCTCTTCCTGCTCTATAACATGCTATCTTCAGATAGGGCACTATGTACAATTTTCTTTGCTCTCACTGCTCTATCACATGCTACCTGCACATCAGACATCATGATCAATGTGACAGCTTCCCTTAAAGCTGGCCATGGATATTGGACAGGGGTCGCATGTCTAATCATTACGCTGTAGCTATCTTCTCTTATTCCATTTTATCACAGCTGAGGGCATTAGCAGCTGTCAGATGTGTCATTTCACACTTATCTCCAAGGCAACACAAGATTCGACAGGTTCTTCTTTGATGAATCCTTCATTTCCGCTTGGCCACATAGACATTGTTCACTGATCCCCATGAAATCTGCAAGAATGGTCAACTTGCCATTTCAAGACAATCAACTTAAATTTTTTTGGCCACTCTTATGTCTAAGTTGTCCATATACATCCATATACAGGACAGTTTCCTCTATCTAGCCATACAGCAAGAAGACTCGTCATCATCAAAGGAGCTTCCCCATGTCTTGCAGGGCAATGAACCTTAAAATCATCAATCATTTTTGTTACCTCCACTGTATAGTAACTGCCAAGCTGGTAGTCTACATTGTATAGTAGCTGTCAAGCTAGTTGCCTTCTCTATATTAGCTGCTACGCTGGATGCCTCCTCTGTATAGTAACTGGCAAGCTGTTTGCCTCCTCTGTAGAGTAACTGCCAAGCTGGTTGCCTTCTCTGTATAGTATGTGCCAAGCTGGTTGCCTCATTTATATAATAGCTGTCAAGCTGGTTGCCTTCTCTATATTAGCTGCTACGCTGGATGCCTCCACTGTATAGTAACTGCCAAGCTAGTTGCCTCCTCTGTATAGTATCTGCAGGCAACCATCTTGGCAGTTACTATAGAGAGGAGTCCATTGTATAGTAATTACCAGGTAGGTTGCCTCCTGTGTATAGTATCTGGCAAGCTGGTTGCCTCCTCTGTATAGTGACTGGTTGATGTCTTGAAAACTCTGAGTCTAAGTCCTTTTAGCTTCTCTGATCACGTAACCATACTATAGTATCACCCAGAGATCTTAGAGTATAATAGGTTAATAGTATTCCGTTAAGGATACTCCACTGAAATGTCTTGTTAAATGGGAAAGATACCTTGGTCCTATATCGGAAAAACTATGGACTGAAGTTCTGGAGCTAATGCCAATTCTTTCCCCTAGTGAGGCGCTTAGGATGTCACATCTGTTATTTTTGCACAATGCATATAAATCCCCCCAGCTGTTACATCAAATAGGGGTCAGACCCAATTCCGAGTGTCCTAGGTGTGGAACTGAGGAGGCCGGAATACTCCGCATGATGTGGGAATGTAGAGAACTAGAAACCCTATGGAAGGCTGTCCTAGATATCATACACACAGTCTATTCAATCACTGTTGAGGTGCTTCCATTGGTGTGACTAATAGGGGTGCTTAAGGCGTCCACAATCTGACAGAACCCACTAATGTAGCAATACAGTGATCCCTGTATCAAGCCAGAAAGGTCATAGCCGCTCACTGGATAAGGCCCCGGCCTCCAGACAAAAAGGAGTATGTAGATCACATGAATGCGGTTATAAGGTTAGAATACGGTACATATGTAATGAGGAACTGTGTCCCAAAATTTGAGAAAATATGGGGAAGATGGTTTGAAACTCCTGGTCTAAAATAGAAAATAGAAGATATGATGTAGATGGTAGAGGACCACATGGTCCTGGGAAGGAGTTGGCTCATGGGGAGGGGAAGGAGTTTCTGAAGGGGTATTGTAGGGATTGTGTTTGTGATAATTATGCGTCAAAATGTAAAGAAATTATACTGCATTGGAAAATCTTGTACCACTCTAGTTGTATCGTACATTTGCAGCAATGTCAGTGTTTACTGCCTGCGGCAGTTATTTTCTTCGGGGTGGATGAATCAGAGGAGAAAAAAACTTCAATAAAAATATCTGATTAAAAAAAAGAAATATCCATTATTTAAGTGTTTTTTAGCCATCCTATATTACACCTTAATGGTAAAGTGTGAAATATCACCGCAAGGCCCTGGCATTAGTGCTAGTCAATTTCCTCTTGGGTCACTTGTAATGGTAGTTCGCATTTCAAATTGTAAATATTCTTCAGCTTCTTGTGTTTTTTGTAAACATTTTTTTGTACGACATCTATTTGCAATATTGTTTTTCGCTCTCCTTGAAGTCTATAATGTTAGCGCATTGATTAGAACAAATTGTAGTTTTTTTTTCTGTGCCTCTATTGAACCACTTCCCCAAAACTCAATACCTATTATACAAAGAAATCTCCACAGCTTAACAGATTCAACTTGGTATTTATTGAGAAGGCCATTGAGCGGAGACGTCGGGTGCCTCACATGCATTACCCTTGGCCTTTTGGGTAGAGTGAATCATAGGATGACTTTTACTCATACTGTGCAATTATAACCTTAAGATGGTGGCTATGAAAACCTCAGAGAGGCTCTCGGTTTTGTTTCCAAGGTATCATGGAACAAAAAGCTGCAGTTTAGATTGACATAGTGCAGGAGAAAATCTGGATAAAAGGGGCCTTTGAGCTCCATTGTTGTGTTGTTGTATAGGTGAGCAAAGAGTGCAAGTGCCGGCCAACAAAATGTTTCTTTGTGTGAAAATAGAGAATACAAAATGTAGAACATGGAGTTATTGTGACGGATTTTCTCTCAACCTACGGCCGGGAGATTGTAAGTGGGAATAATAAGTGTCCTACAGCCTATGGCTCCGCTTGTCCCAATATTTGCATGTTATTTTGTCCCATGTTAATCACAGATTATATTTAAGATTATAGAAAAAAAATATTGCAGGGTCTGCAGCACTTCCGTAAAAAAACAACAAAACGTTAGCTTCTAGATACGCCACTGCTTTATCTCACATGTTTACTGCAGGTTTTCACCGTACGGTTAACTTTTTGAAACTTCTTAAAAATCAATGTAAATTTTATGTCATCCGTTAGGGTAAGTTAAGTGTTATCTATGCGGTTTTTTTCAAATGGAAGAAAAGTTCTGCAGCCTCCGTCATTCTCCGTTAAACCTTTGTTAAATCTTAATTCTGTCAGGATACGGGATGTGTGGATCCACTGGACACCTAGGACCGGAGTCTAAGTGGCACCTGGTCTTTACCAGAGCCCGCCACAAAGCGGGATGGACTTGCTGCGGCAGTGTACCACCAGGTCGTTCCACAGGTGCAACTAGCCCCGGTGGCAGCCAAGGTCGAGGTACCTTAACAGGAGATGGTCTCAGTGTCAGGTCCAGGCACAGGGTCAGGGCAGACGGCAGAAATGCAAGGTCAAGTCCAATCCGGGGTCAGCAACGGGAGGTCCAGGCAGCTTGGAACAGGAACACAGGCACACGGAACACAGCAACGCAGGAACATAGCAACACAGGAAAATGGAGGGACTCTGGTAACACAGGAACACGGAGGGACTCTGGTAACACAGGAACACGGCAATACAGGACTCAGGAGTAGGAACACACGGGAGCGCTTGGAAACTCAGCAATGTCACAAAGGAAGCTTTCTCAATGGCACAAGCACAAAGATCCGGCAAGGCAGGAAGAGAGGTGCCGGATTATAAGGTGGAGGTGTTCAGCCAGTTCACCAATCAGCAGTGCGCATGCACCCTAGGAGGTGGGGGCGCGAGCGCACAGCAGTCCGATGGCGAGCAGGACAGGTGAGTCCAGCATTCCACATTGTTTACTTTTTTTTAACAGATTTAAGAAATGGAGGGAAGGAACGGTTGAGTGAAGTGAGCCTTAGTCAATTTATCATGCCTTGGATGTAAAAAAAATTATATTTTTGGCAAACGTTTAGGGGTAAACTCTGAAAATTGTGACTTTTTAGGATTTTATGCTCCGCACACCACATTTAAGAGAAATGATCGGGACACAGTTCAAGGTTGGCCAAGACCTTATAGAGGTCATATCACCTGTGGCAGTCCTTGGCTGAGATAAATGTCAATTTTAGTACAGTGGATGTTCTAGATATTAAGAATCTGGAGGAAGTTAACGCCGGTCATAACATATCAGCCAATGTTGGCCACATCTGAACCTACCCCAATAGATTCCAATACAATCCATTATACTTCAATTGTAAATCATCATCAAAAACAGACCTGTCACTTATCTGTCAGAAAAGGAAAACTTGGTGCAGATGTGATTAGAATTTTACTGTAACAGAATTTTGGATCTGATTGCTTCTAGATTTATGTAGAAAAAAATTAGAGATTTTTTCATTGTAATACATGCAAAAGGAAAGAACCATATGCTACACAAATTTTTTTTAATCTATAATAATAATATTCTGTAGCGCTTTATAAATCATAGGGAACATATACAAATAAGACATTACAGAGAAAAAACATAGTCATTTGAAACAACAGGAGTGAGGGCCCTGCTCGCAAGAGCTCATAATAATAATAATAATAATCTTTATTTATGTAGCTACATCATTTTACATAGGGCATTACAAATCATTCATTCTATGAGGATGAAGATCTATAAAAGAAAATTGCAGCACTCCAAGAGCAACGATGTAAGTAAAAAGAGGTCCATTTTTCCATAACTGCCAATGTTTCGCCCCACTGACCCTTGCTCAAGCCAAGTAGGCCGAAACTTTGGAAAAAAGGCCTATTTTTTTCACTTACATCATTACTTTTGTAGTGTTACTATTTTTGGAGGGCTCCTTAGCCTTTATTTAAGGCCCAGTATATTTAATTAAGGTGGCCGGTATATAAAAATCATTGGGGGCCAGTATATTAACCTCTTAACGCTCCATGCCGTACTATTACTGCATAGAGCTGTTAAGCATGTATGAAGAGGGCTCACAGGGAGAGGCTAGGTATAGCCGAAACATGCGTCTGGGACAGCGTTACCCTTGTTACTCCTTTGCTACTACTTGTCAGGGTTCTGGGTCTGTGGACCCTCTTGACCACCATGGAAGATAATACTAGCCGATACCGGGGACCAGAGTCTAAGTGGCACCTTATGGTCTTTCTGAAGCGGGGTGCCACCAGGTCGTTCCACAGGTGTGACTAGCCCGCGGTGCCAGCCAAGGTAGAAATGCAAAACACAGCCCGAGCTGTGACAGCAGGAGAACAGCCCTGGAAGGAACACTGGAACTCACAGCAGGAACACGGGAGCAGGAACACAGAACAGGAATGCAGGAACAGAAGCACGAACACGGAACAGGAACATAGGAACAGACTGGAACGTGGGAACAGGTACACAGGAACAGACCGGAACACAGGAATGGGAACACAGGAGCAGGAACAGGGAACACAGGAACACAGGAACACAGAGGGGCTTTCACTTCAGAAGAATGGCTTGAAGATCCGGCAGGGAATGATGGGATTTATATACTGTTTTGCACTTTAGGAGATATATTTTCTCGGGGGTAACTTACTGTCTGCTTCATACTTTTCATTGTCTTTTTAAGATGTTTTTATAATATGTATACAATAAAGTTCATTTCATTTAATACTGCTCCTTGGCTTGAATTTTTCCTAAGTTTGGGATACAATGGGGCTCATTTACTAATGGTCCGCGGACTGCATTTTCATCAGGTTTCCTGACATTTAACAGGGGTTTTTGGCGCATGCGATCAGATTTTGGCGCACCGGCGCCGGCTTTCTCGCGGCACAAATCAGGGGTGGACCGTCGGGTGATCCGACGGATTCGGACAATGCGCAGGATTTAAAATCGCAAATTGTGTCGCAAGATGTGCACTCACATACGCCGGGAAGAAGAAGGTGAACTGCGGCGGACCTCAGCGGGGAAGCTACAGATGCAGGATCTCAGGCACACGATGTTGGTAAATCGGGCCGGACTTCATCTTTGTCGGACCGTCCGGATCGGGGTTCGAGACGGGACCGGATAAGTAAATGTGCCCCAATAGGTATTATATTGAACTCTCATCATACAGATGTGGGTTTTGCTGCATATTGCAGCAAACACCTACTGCTAACAGTCACAACCTTTAATGTGGGTGTTAACCCTTTGATCACGACTGGTGAAGCTGTCAGTGGCAATCAAAAGATAGCAGCACATGGGCACCGCCATCTTTGTTTCGATCATAGCTCACCATAACTTCATCAGGGAGCAACAATTCATTGCCATGACAGCCTGGCGTCTTTACAAGCCCCAAGCCGGTTTATTCCTGCTGATCTATCACAATGTATGATTTGCACATTGTAATAGAGGATATGGAAAATCCAAATGTACTGCCTTATGGCAGTATACGGTAGGATCAATCAGACAACCTAGGGTTAAAGTAGATACCAAGGGCCAAAATTATAACCAAAACCCAATTATTTATCACAAAGTGCCATCACAGGAGTTTGAGCAGTAAGTTATTACTTACTGTTCTGCCACAACTTTCAATCGTTTCGGCCTCTTGATGACACCAATACAGTTGAAAGAAGAAAGGCAAATTTGGACTATCATTGTAGCTTCTCTTCAGGGTCCCCCTGTACAGGAAGAAATGTGGGGCCAGCAGGAGGATCTCCAAAAATTATGCAGCTCTTTACACAACTCCCACTGTTCTTGCAGTCCCCAGTAAGCAATTATGTGTAGCACTGAGAGCAGCTTCAGTCTCCTGCGACTCCAGGAAGATTCTTTGAGTTTGGTGAACTCTGTGCTGGGTCAATGCTTTGGGTGCCCACAGAGAGGGCTCTGAGTGCCACCTCTGGCACCCGTGCCATAGTTTCGCCACAACTGCCCTAGGGGGTCTGAAAAACAGTAAAAAGAAAAAAAAGAAAAAAAAATTAAAATAAAAACAATTAATAAAAGTTCAAATCACCCCCTTTCCTTAGAAGTGATGTAAAAGTAAACAAGTAAAATCATAAACATGTAAGATATAACAGCATCCTAAAATGTCAGTTATATCAAAATATAATAAAAGTTATTCCCACTGATGAACCCCGTAACCGAGCACAGCGCCCACATGTCCGAAACGCCAGGCCAACATTTTGCAAAAATTTTACAAAAAGTGATCAAAAGGTCATACGGTCCATAAAGTGGTAGCAAAGAAAACACCAGCTTATCCTGCAAAAAATGACACCTCACACAGCTCTGTACACCAAATTATGAAAAATTTCAGAAGAGGGCAAAACTATTTTTTTTTTTGTAATGAGGTTTTCATTTAAAAAAATGGATTAAAACACAATTAAACCTGTATAATTTTATTGGGAAAATATTATGCTTTCATCTTCATTATTTTACTCATAGCTTCCACCTTTTTTGAGTTCAGACAAATACTGTACACGCATTTACAAACTCCATAGTAAATGCAACTACCATGAGATTTCATGCTCATTTTGTGGTGATCTTTGGCCTTTCCTGGGGGAAATAGCTTAGAAGGCGACCAATTTCATGGGATTTCACGGTCATTTGAGACTGATAACAAACATCCTGTATTCAGGACATTTGTGTCTCTTCTTCAAACAGAGTATTTGTGTAAAGGGCAGATCATTCTGGAAAACAAGTCCGGCACTATAGGGACCAAGGGCGTAAGGAAACCTTGGAGGCTTACTAAGTCGACAGTCACCCACTCAAGAACACCCGACTTACAGATGACCCATCTGCCCACTGTGACTGGTGAAGCTCTATGGATGCTTTACTTTAGCCCCAGGCTGCAATTAGCTGTAATGTGTCTGTAATGAAGCTTTATTGATTATCCTGGTTCCAATGACAGCAAAAAATTGTGAAAATTCAATTGTCACTGAGACAAAAATTTGTAAAATATGTATATCGCTCTCTAGTCAGACAAAAAGGCTGATCTAGCTAAAAAAAAACACTAATACACAATAAAGGGAAGGAGCGCCCTGCCAGGATTTGAGTTTTCTTATTGGCCCCTTTTGTAGGCTATTAGCTTTTTTGTTATTAGGGCCATGTGACGGCATTTTTTTTGCGGGATGAGATGCTTTTTCCAGTGTTACCGTTTTGGGGTTGGTATCTCCTATTGTTTAAAATTGATGAACTTTTTTTTGAGGGCAGTAGTAGAAAAGCATCAATTCTGTACTGGATTTTTTACTTTTTCACCAAATAGCCTAATAATCATGTTATCTTTATTCTATGAGTCAATACGATTACTGGGATACCATACATGCCAAATAAAAACATTTTTGCACCGCCTTCCAAGTGGCATAACATTTTTACTTACGGAGCTTGTTGATGGCTTGTTTTTTGCAGGACATGTTGTACTTTGCAACAATATCATTCTAGAGTACATATGTTTTACATCACTTTTTATTGCATTTTTTTGTAGGATTAAATATGTAAAAATCATACTTTTTGGTGGTATTTTACATTTTTTTTTCCTATTGTGTTCATCAAGCGGGTTCAATAATGATCTTTTTTGAATCTACAGGTTGTCACAGATGCGGTAATGCAATATATGTGGGGTTTGTGTTATGATTCAGACGTTTTTTGGTGTTATATGTCTCTTTATATGTTTATGGGGTTTATGGGCATTTTTAATAATGTATTTTTATTTAAGAACATTTTTTTTACTTTTTTACTAGTTCCACCATGGGACATGGACAAGGAATCATCTGTTCATGATAATACCCTACAATACTCATGAATTGCAGGGTATAAGCTGTGTCAACCTATGCACATGCATAGGCTGACACTGTGCCTTTAAGATCCCATCACAAACACCATTTTACAGGCATTGCCCATTGCTTGGGAACAGCGATCGGCACCCCCGAAGACGGGAGGATCGTGGGGGAGAGACTCCTGTCAGGCATGTTAAATGCTGCAATCGTGCTGACCACGACATTTATTGGGTTGAACACCCATGATCGGAGCCCACTCAAACTGCGGGTGTTACACTGGGGTGTCAGCTGTTAGATACAACTGACATCCAGTGTATTCCGATGCCGGCTCAGTTCCAATCTTGAACTGAGCTGGCATCAGCTCTGTGTCCGATATATATATGTGTCCAACATATCTTACAAACCTATGAACCTATCTTCTAACTCGGGGACTGCCTGTAATCTTATTATATATATATACACTCACCGGCCACTTTATTAGGTACACCATGCTAGTAACGGGTTGGACCCCCTTTTGCCTTCAGAACTGCCTCAATTCTTCGTGGCATAGATTCAACAAGGTGCTGGAAGCATTCCTCAGAGATTTTGGTCCATATTGACATGATGGCATCACACAGTTGCCGCAGATTTGTCGGCTGCACATCCATGATGCGAATCTCCCTTTCCACCACATCCCAAAGATGCTCTATTGGATTGAGATCTGGTGACTGTGGAGGCCATTTGAGCACAGTGAACTCATTGTCATGTTCAAGAATGGGACTTAGCTAAAATGGCTGCTAAAGCAACGAAGGTCTATTGCCTGGGAGGGAGAGTACCTATACAAACCAGCAGTTTGACCATACAAAAACTGTTAAGTAGCAGCCCTGGAGATCTACATAACCAAACCTTTTGTGTGTTGTTAATAGCAACAGGACTGTGATTATAGATTATAGCTTACTAGAACCCTGGGGTGCACTGTTGTATGAGAAATCTTCATGGAACAGCACAGCCCCCCCCCAACCACACACACCACACACCACACCACACTGGCCCCAAATAGAGCTAATATTACAGGATGGGGGACAGACAGTGGAGTACAGATAAAAGAATCACCAATAATGGGAAACTTGCCAAGTCCAGCTACAATCCTGGAAATAAATTTTTCACGACCTGCTGCTACTAACAAAATGCACAAAAATATGGTTATGCGGATCTCCAGGCCAATATTTTACACTTTCTGCAGCTTTATATGGTCAACACTGACATTAAACCGAGATGAATTACTTTGTATATCCTGTGCTCATGTGACCAGTTTTGTACAATTTTCTTTGAGAAGCATGTTGACATCTCACCTAGACTGTGACCAGTCATTATCACTATGCTATTTTTTATGTTATCTTCTCCATTGTATGCTGCTTCCTCTGCCGTCTCGGGTATAATGATCTTCTCGCTGCCAAGTTTACATAAAACCACCAGCGCATTGTGAATACACACTCTCATGTGAGAATTCGTAATATCCTGGACAACCATTTCATTAAACAATTAGGAGATTTACGTATAACAACGACATTACTAAAGTCAGTCTCCAAAACTACCAAGAACTGAACCAACTGATGTACAAAAAGTATGTCAACTGTATAACAGGAAACCAAGCACACACTAAAGTGCATGTATTCCTGTAGACAAAGCCCAACTCTAAGGAAGGAAACTCTGGACCTTTTAATGGTTTGGCACTGCCTAAGGGTCCAAAAAATTGCAGTGACTGCAGCTCAATTGATCCACGCTTGTACATAGGATGTGACTCAAAAAGATAAATTAGTGGGTAACAAGTGCCTCCTAGTGGTGGACGACAGAATTCTTTCATATCCCTGCATAGATTTTAATTATATAGAACCATCAAATTCCATAGCGCTTTACAAATCATAAATGGAGATAGTTAGTTATACTGCCTCTAAATCTATGTAGTTGGTGTGAAAAATTAATATACATACAGGCGGTCCCCATTAAGGACACAAACCGACTTACAGACGACCCCTAGTGAAAGAGGGACCCTCTGCCCACTGTGACCTCTGGTGAAGCTCTCTGGATGTTACTATAGTCCAGACTGAATAACAGCTGTAAGGTGTGTGTATTATCACTGGGTAAAAAAAAAAATTTTGTCTGGAGCTACAATTATAAAATATACAGCTTCGACTTACATACAAATTCAATTTAGTAAAACCTATGGAACATATCTTGTATGTAACCTTGACGACTGCCTGTATTACAAATGTTTCACCTATTTTGGCAGGTAAGACAAAGCCATTCAAGAAAGTAAGGACAACTGAAAAGAAAGGATGAACAGAATTGTAAAAAGTGGATAATGGAAATTGTAAATATCATTATAGTAAGACAACAGAGCTGAAAGTTCTTTGGGAAGAGTAGGAGGGAGGAGTCTGTGGACAGTGGACCCTCTGGACCACCACGGGTGATGGTATGAGGCCCGCGGTGGCAGCCAAGGTACAGGGATGTGCTGGAAACAGTCCAAGCCCTGAGATGACAGCAGCAACACAGAGGAACACTGGTAAAGCTGGCACGGACTGCAGCACCCGCTGGACTGGAACCCTGGGGGACACAGCAGGAAGCTTGATAAGTCCACACGCGCGCCCCTAGTGGCGAGAGTGCGCGAATGCAGGCAAGGAGGCGTGCGGCCTACACGCCGGGGCTGGAGCACAGACAGGAGCCAGGAGAGGTAAGGAGGGCAGGGGGACGGGGACAGGCAGACAACGGAGCACGGGTGTACGCGATCCGCCACATGGATCGCGGGAGCACCCTGACATAGGTTCCCCCTGGGTATAAACCATTGTGGAAGTCACACAACAAAAATGAGGTGAGGTGGTTGTGATGAGGCCACCACATCAGTGAATAATTAATAACAAAATTATTATAGAGAGTTTCAGTACTGTTAGCATAATACTGTCACTAAATAATAATTCCGTTATGAATATTGTCATATTTCATTCATTGATGCGGCTGGTCCCATCACAACCACATCACGGCCGCACTGTCTTACAAGAAAAGAGTCCCAGAGTTGTATCTAATCAGAAATGATTATTTAGTAAAATAGATGGGTCAAGAAGATAGAAACAGGTGTCAGGCCCTTTAAGAGAAATCTACCATTAAAATCCATATATAAATAGGGGCACTTACGCATAGTCCAGGCACAGCGACTGTGCCAATCGTCTTGTATTTGTTATCCATGGCTCCTTCCTTTTAAATCACTTAAACAATATGCTAAGAACCGATGGGCTAGGGGAGTGTTTCCAGAGCCCTCAGTTAGGTTTGTTACGGTTGTTACAATGAGCAGAACAGTTCCCCCCTCTGCTCTGCTCATTGCAACAGCCAGGAAAGACATCACTAGAGGCCTGGAAAGAACCCCCAAAGCTCCTCATTAGCATAATTAACAAGTTGTTTTAAAGAAGGAGGACATGAATAAAAGATGTAAGAAAATTGCCACAGTCATCAAGTAAGTGTCCCCGGTTATTTATGTTGCATTTTGATGGTAAATTTTGGTAGCCACAAAAAAAATATAGCAGAAATTGTCTATGTTGCTTAGTAACTGGGGTTAAGATGAGTTCGCTACAATGTATATGCACATCACTTTTTGATGTTTAAAACCTAATCACTATACATAGGCCTCAGGCACATGAGCGTAAATGTCGGCTGGTGAACCAGCTTTAAAAATATCATCAGTTCACGGCCGCCATAATTTCTATTATGTGCAGTCAGGTGAGTTGAGATTTTGCTTTACACAGCACTGTGGACGAGCCGGGCACCGCAGCTCAGCTCCTATGCAGATGGGAGGGTTGAGGTTGTCCTCCCCTCCCCATTTACACCTGGCTGAAACGGGTCACAAACTCACCCTGTTTGAGAATCGTTGTAGGTACACATGTCCAATCGGCCTTACTGAACTGGAAAGTGCTGCAAATTAGTTCTCATCAATCCTGGGGCTGCAACACTGCGGTGATTTGCTCTGTGTTCACAAACCTCAGACCTTAGAACACAATCATATTTGAGGGCCATGAGCTAGTCACACAAATTGCAGCCAGCTCATAGAGATGTATTGTGCATGGCCACAGTATGAGGTATGGCGCATGCACCGCGTTCTCACCGCAGAGAGGGGTCCTATGTATACAACAGAACACAAACAGGGGAAGTGCAGCAATAACACCCAGCAGTGTGAACGAGGCCTTAGAGGGGTTTTCCTGAATTGTAAATAACGTGGTCAAAAAAAAAGTTACCAACTAGCATAGAGCAAAAAAAGGAATCAATAGTACAGAAACTTTCCAGCCATGATCTTTGCAGTATTGTGAACAAATGTGACTGAGGCCAAGGACGCAGCTGAAAAAAAGTATAATCCAAACTCATCTGTAATTAACTAGCTGACATATTCATTACCACAAGGGGGCGCATGGAGCACACAGAAAATTGTATTGTACTATGAAGAGACTGTTGATATAGTATATATTATACATATCTATTGGTGAGCTGTGCAGTTAGGGAGCTTTTTTTTTAATAATTGAAATATTTACACTGTTGCACCCAATAAGGACGATGTCCACACGTTCGTTTTTCAGATGCAGTTTTTGATGCCCAAACCAGGAATGGAGTAAAAGTAGGAGGAGAGCAGCACCTTTCAATTATTTGTCTCACCCATTATGATCCACACCTGCTTTGGCTTTAAAATGCATCTGAAAAATGAACGTTGTGCCATCACCCTAAGTAGATATAAGCAACTACATGCTGAGGGCTACATATGCAACATCCCCCACGGGGCCTAGCCTTTTCGTGGCTTGGAGGCAGCCGGATCTCTATAGGACTGTGTGGCTGGGGAGCACAGCCTAATCTTGTCACAGTGATGGGTATCATGAATAGAGGCTTGGAAGCGTATGAGTGTGATATATAATATATATATATATATATATATATATATACACTCAACGGCCACTTTATTAGGTACAACTGTCCAACTGCTCGTTAACACTTAATTCTAATCAGCCAATCACATGGCGGCAACTCAGTGCTTTAGGCAGTGAGACATGTCAAGACAATCTCTGCAGTTCACAACCGAGCATCAGTATGGGGAAGAAGGTGATTTGAGTGCCTTTGAACGTGGCATGGTTGTTGCCAGAAGGGTGGTCTGAGTATTTCAGAAAACTGCTGATCTACTGGGATTTTCACGCACAACCATCTCTAGGGTTTACAGAAGAATGGTCCGAAAAAGAAAAACATCCAGTGAGCGGCAGTTCTGTGGGCGGAAATGCCTTGTTGATGCCAAGGTCAGGGAGAATGGGAGCTTGTTTGAGCTGATAGAAAGGCAACAGTGACTAAATCGCCACCCGTTACAACCAAGGTAGGCAGAAGAGCATCTCTGAACGCACAGTACGTCGAACTTGAGGCAGACGGGCTACGCCAGCAGAAGACCACACCGGGTGCCACTCCTTTCAGCTAAGAACAGGAAACTGAGGCTACAATTTGCACAAGCTCATCGAAATTGGACAGTAGAAGATTGGAAAAACGTTGCTGGTCTGATGAGTCTCGATTTCTGCTGCGACATTCGGATGGTAGGGTCGATTTTTGCGTCAACAACATGAAACATGGATCCATCTGCCTTGTATCAACGGTTCAGGCTGGTGGTGGTGGATCATGGTGTGGGGAATATTTTTTGGCACTCTTTGGCCCCTTGGTACAATTGAGCATCGTTGCAACGCCACAGCCTACCTGAGTATTGTTGCTGACCATGTCCATCCCTTTATGACCACAATGTACCAACATCTGATGGCTACTTTCAGCAGGATAATGCGCAGGATAATGTCATAAAGCTGGAATCATCTCAGACTGGTTTCTGAAATGAACACGGGGGATGTTCATATGTAGCCCTCAGCATGTAGTTGCTTTATATCTACTTAGGGTGATGGCACACTTCAGTTTTTTTCAATGCAGTTTTTAAGCAAAAGCAGGTGTGGATCATAATGGGTGAACAAATTTGAAGGTGCGGCTCCTCCTCCACTTTTACTCCATTCCTGTTTGGGCATCAAAAACTGCATCTGAAACGAACGTGTGACATCGTCCTTATTGGGTGCAACAGTGTAATATTTCAATTATAAAAAAAAGCTCCCTACTGCACAGCTCACCAATAGATTTTAATATATAACTATACAACGTCTCTTCATAGTACAATACAATTTTCTGTGTGCTCCATGCGCCCCCTTGTGTAATGAATATGTCAGCTAGTTAATTACAGATGAGTTTGGATTATACTTTTTTCATGCTGCGTCCTTGGCCTCAGTCACATTTGTTCACAATACTGCAAAGTCATGGCTGGAAAAGTTTTTCTGTACTATTGATTCCTTTTTTTGCTCTATGCTAGTTGGTAACTTTTTTTTTGACCAGTTATTTACAATTCAGGAACCCCCTCTAAGCCTCGTTCACACTGCTGAGTGTGTTTATGGGCTGCAAACTTTCCCCTGTTTGTGTTCTGTTGATACATAGGACCCGCTCTCTGCGGTGAGACGCGGTGCTGCGCCATACCTCATACTGTGGCCATGCAAAATACATCTCTATGAGCTGGCTGCAATTTGTGTGACTAGCTCATGGCCCTCAAATATGATTGTGTGCTTAAGGTCTGAGGTTTGTGGAACACAGAGCAAAATCACAGCAGGTTTGCAGCCCCAGGATTGATTGAAACTAATTTGCAGCACTTTCCAGTCTAAGCCGATTGGACATGTGTACCTAAAACGAGTCTCAAACAGGGTGAAGTTGTGACCCGTTTCAGCCAGTGTAAATGGGGAGGGGAGGACAACTCAACCCTCCCATCTGCATAGGAGCTGAGCTGCGGTGCCCGGCTCGGTCACAGTGCTGTGTAAAGCAAAATCTCAACTCACGCTGACTGCACATAATAGAAGTTGATGGCGGCCGTGAACTTGATGATATTTTTAAAGCTGGTTCACAGCCGACATTTACGCTCATGTGCCTGAGGCCTATGTATAGTGATTAGGTTTTAAACATCAAAAAGTGATGTGCATATACATTGTAGCTGAAAATCATCTTAACCCCAGTTACTAAGCAACATAGACAATTTTATGCTATGATTTTTTTGTGGCTACCAAAAATTTACCATCAAAATGCAACATAATAAACCGGGGACACTTACTTATGACTGTGGCAATTTTCTTACATCTTTTATTCATGTCCTCCTTCCTTTTAAAATCAACTTTTTAAATTATGCTAATGAGGAGCTTTGGGGGTTCTTTCCAGGGCCTCTTAGTGATGTCTTTTCCCTGGCTGTTGCAATGAGCAGAGCAGAGGGGGGAGAGACGAGGGGGAGACATGTTCTGCTCATTGTAACAACCAATGAAAAGACATAACTGAGGGGCTCTAGAAACACTCCCCATAGCCCATCAGGTTCATTAGCATATTGTTTAAAGTTGATTTAAAAGGAAGGAGGCCATGGATAACAAATACAAGACGATTGGCACAGTCGCTGTGCCTGGATCTATGCGTAAGTGCCCCTATTTTATTATAATGGATTTTAATGGTAGATTTTCTCTTAAAAGGGCCTGACACCTGTTCTATCTTCTTGACCTATCTATTTTACTAAATAAATACATTTCTGATTAGATAACAACTCTGGGACATCTTTTCTTGTAAGACAGTGCGGCTGTGATGTGGTTGTGATGGGACCAGCGCATCAATGAATGAAATATGACAATAATTCATAACGGAATTATTATTTAGTGACAGTATTATGCTAACAGTACATGAAACTCTCACTAATTAATAATTTTGTTATTAATTATTCACTGATGTGGTCGGCCTCATCACAACCACCTCACCTCATTATTTGTTGTGTGACTTCCACAAATGGTTATACCCAGGGGGAACCTTATGTCACGGGTGCTCCCGCGATCCATGTGGCGGATCGCGGGTACACCCGTGCTCCGTTGTCTGCCTGTCCCCGTCCCCCTGCCCTCTCTTACCTCTCCTGGCTCCTGTCTGTGCTCCAGCTCCCGGCGTGTAGGCCGCACGCCTCCTTGCCTGCAGTCGCGCACTCTCGCCACTAGGGGGCGCGCGTGTGGACTTCTCAAGCTTTTGCTGTGCCTCCAGTCCAGCGGTGTCTGCAGTCCGTGCCAGCTTTACCAGTGTTCCTCTGTGTTGCTGCTGTCATCTCAGGCTTGGACTGTTTCCAGCACATCCCTGTACCTTGGCTGCCACCGCGGGCCTCATACCATCACCCGTGGTGGTCCAGAGGGTCCACTGGTCCACAGACTCCTCCCTCCTACTCTTCCCAAAGAGACTTTCAGCTCTGTTGTCTTACTTATAAATGATATTTACAATTTCCATTATCCACTTTTTACAATTCTGTTTCATCCTTTCTTTTCAGTTGTCCTTACTTTCTTGAATGGCTTTGTCTTACCTGCCAAAATAGGTGAAACATTTGTAATACAGGCAGTCGCAAGGTTACATACAAGATATGTTCCATAGGTTTGTACTTAAATTGAATTTGTATGTAAGTCGAAGCTGTATATTTTATAATTGTAGCTCCAGACAAAATTTTTTTTTTTACCCCAGTGATAATACACACACCTTACAGCTGATTATTACAGTCTGGGACTATAGTAACATCCAGAGAGCTTCACCAGAGGTCACAGTGGGCAGAGGGGTCCCTCTTTAACTAGGGGTCGTCTGTAAGTCGGGTGTCCTTAAGTAGGGGACCGCCTGTAATGTAATAATTAATTTTTCACACCAACTACATAGATTTAGAGGCAGTATAACTAACTATCTCCATTTATGATTTGTAAAGCGCTATGGAATTTGATGGTTCTATATAATTAAAATCTATGCAGGGATATGAAAGAATTCTGTTGTCCACCACTAGGAGGCACTTGTTACCCACTAATTTATCTTTTTGAGTCAAAGTCCTATGTACAAGCGTGGATCAATTGAGCTGCAGTCACTTCAATTTTTTGGACCCTTAGGCAGTGCCAAACCATTAAAAGGTCCAGAGTTTCCTTCCTTAGAGTTGGGCTTTGTCTACATGGAATACATGACACTTTAGTGTGTGCTTGGTTTCCTGTTATACAGTTGACATACTTTATTGTATTATCAGTTGGGTCATTTCTTGGTAGTTTTTTGGAGACTGACGTTTAGTAAATGTCGTTGTTATACGTAAATCTCCTAATTGTTTAATGAAATGATGTTGTCCAGGATATTACGAATTATCACAAGATGAGAGTGTGATTCACAATGCGCTGGTGGTTTAATGTAGAACTTGGCAGCGAGAAGATCATTATACCCGAGGACGCAGAGGAAGCAGCATACAATGGAGAAGGATAACAATAAAAAATAGCATAGTGATAATGACTGGTCACAGTCTAGGTGAGAGTCAACATGATTCATCAAAAGAAAATTGTACAAAACTGGTCACATGAGCACAGGATATACAATAAGTAATTCATCTGCGGTTTAATGTCAGTGTTGACCATATAAAGCTGCAGAAAGTGTAAAATATTGGCCCTGGAGATCTGCATAACCATATTTTTGTGCATTTTGTTAGTAGCAGCAGGTCTGTGAAAAATTAATATTCCAGGATTGTAGCTGGACTTGGCAAGTTTCCCATTATTGGTGTATTCTTTTATCTGTACTCCACTGTCTGTCCCCCATCCTGTAATATTAGCTCTTATTTGGGGCCAGTTGGGTGTGTGTGTGTGGGGGCTGTGCTGTGTTCCATGAAGATTTCTCATACAACAGTGCACCCCAGGGTTCTAAGTAGAGCTATAATTCTAGAATAGAGATGCATTTTTCACAGTCCTGTTGCTATTAACAACACACAAAATGGTTTGGTTATGTAGATCTCCAGGGCTGCTACTTAACAGTTTTGTATGGTCAAAACTGCTGGTTTGTATAGGTACTCTCCCTCCCAGGCAATAGACCTTCATATGCTTTAGCAGCCATTTTTATGCTAAGTCACAAGGGGCATATTTTCTCTTCTCCAATGTGTCCCTCAACTCCCTCATTACCCCCTTCTTCATTCTTGAGGGAGGGGGGTGAGGGAGCTGAGAGAGAGGATGGCTAAGTCACACAGTGACTCGCTGAAGAGAAATTCCTATAGGAAGGGAGAATGAGGAAGCTGAGAGAGCTGGCAAAGAGAAAACACTCCCTTTGTGACTCAATGGTGATGATTTACTTTAGGATTTTCTGTTTTATTTTACATTTGTATATTTGTGAATTTTTTTTCACTCACCTACCAAAGAATTTTTCAGTGTTGTGCCTGATATATCTTTAAAATCCAAATATGGATGCATGAAATAGTCGCAATTTCGGCGCAAATTGTGGTTAAAAATTTGCAAATAAACTCCAGTCCTGATCAGACATAAGAAAAACTTTATAAGCAATTGCAGAAGAGTTTGTGACTTTTGTTGCAACTTAAATAAAATAAATAAACTTTAATAAAAAGTCACAAAACCCCCACAGGCTGCCTGATATATTAATCTCTATGACAAATCAAACAAACAAAAAAAAAGACCTGCACAAATGTCATGACTAAAGGTAAACGACCCCCAATAAGTCAAGGTCTAAACTACTTTTTTAAAATCAATGTAATAAAATTATGAGCTATGGACTTTTATAACAAAGCTGAATGGGAAACAGTGAGAAGATGTCTCTGGGAGCCCGTCCTTAAGTTTAATGGTGAAATCTGATGACAGGTTCCCTTTAAAGATTTAGCTTTTTAAGCTATAAACATATGTGGAGCACTTTGGGGGACATGTATATTTATTTTTGCTTGTTTGTTTGTTTCTTTTCTGCCTCTTTATGTGTTTTTGCGACATTTGCTGTTGTTTCTCTTACACCTGTCTCTTCACCTTGTGCAGTGTCTTATGTATCTTTTCACTTGCGAAACGCATGGTAACATGCTCTGATGTTCTGAAAAACTCATCCCAAACGCGGCGTGTGGCCGCAGCCTCATATGTCGTCATCTCCCCGGGGTGTGGCTATGGTATCCAAAATTTACGATAGTGTCCACTCCTGTACATAACCCCCTCACATGGCTTGTGTTCAGGTTCAGTGGTGGATTAAGTGTCCCATAGACCTCGGGCTATTCACATGGCTAGGGCCCCCCCCCCAAGCGTCCAGACCAACCTTGTGCCCCGAGGCCTAATCTCCTCTGCCCGACGAGACCACTGCAGCTCGCACTGGCCCCCTTTAATGAAATGTCCACAGCAAATCGCCCCTTTACCGAAATGTCCACAGCAGAGCTCCACTTTAATGAAATGGCCACTGCTGAGCCCCCATTTAATAAAATGGTGACTGCAGAGTCTCCGTTAGTGAAATGTCCGCAGCAGAGCTAACCTTTACAGAAATGTCCACAGCTGAGTTCCCCTTTAATTAAATGGCCACTGCAGAGCCCCACTTTACAGAAATAGCCACCGCAGAGCTCCCCTTTAATGAAATGTTCAGTTCAGAGCCCCATTTAATTAAATGGCCAGTGCAGAGCCCCACTTTACAGAAATAGCCACAGCAGAGCCCCGCTTTAAAGAAGTGGCCACAGCAGATCTCCCCCCTTTAATAAAATGTCCACAGCAGGGCCCTTCCCTTTACAGAAATGTCCTCATTGAGCCCCCTTGAAAAAAACAACAACTCCATACTCACCTCTGTCTTCTTCTCCCTGCAGCTCCATTTTCTCCTCTTCCAGCCCGTAGGCAACACTATGACATCATGCGGCTACGCCCCCGCTATAGGGTATCTGCACAGGCCGGCAGAGGAGAAGATGGAGCCGCGGGGAGAAGAAGCCGAATGTATATATAGCGTTTTATTTTTTAACCTGGTGATCTTCATATTCTAAGATACATATCCCCCTTTAGTTCTAATGACATGAATGCTTTTGTTAAGACCCTTGGGCATTGCCAGTCCAATACGAGGTCCCGACCTGGGAAAGTCAATACTGTATCTCCTTGTGTACAGTTTAGGGTGCAGCATGAGGAGGCTCCTTACCGGTGAAGCGTCACCCAGTTATCATCTACTACACAGTTAATGTCATTTTGACCTATTTCACTGAGCCGTGCTGCAGTAGCAGGTACAGTCCATGGATAAGAGTGGGCGCTGTTTTTGAAAGAAACATTCATATTCTTATCTTTACAGCTAAGACTTTGTGCACTGCCAGTTCTCCATATGTATATCAGCTGCACAACAGGGGGAGACATTTCACAGTAAATAAGAAAGTTTTAAGAGAACAATGTATGACACATACCCTAAATCTGGGAGTGGGCAATATCTTATTCTTTGTTTTCTCTTTTATTACTGATACGCTATATTACACATCAGTTATCTTTGATTTGGTTTTTTGCTCCTGTTTTCTTTAATCTTTTTCCGCTTTTCTGCAGGTCTGATATGTCTTAGGGTGGTGGCACATGTTAGTGTTTTGAACCCGTTTTTAGGCCGTTTTTAAGCAGTCTGTTAAAAAAAAGTATGCATTTTTGAAAACACAGGTGAGTTTTTTTTAATTAAAATGCATCTGTTTTTTGAGATAATTAAGATAATTGGGTAAAACTGTCAAAAACGGATGCGTTTTCAATAAACGCGTGCATTTTTTTAATGGACTGCTTAAATATGTCTTAAAAACAGGTTCAAAACGCTACGTGTGCCAACACCCTTAGGAGTTTTGCCTTTATAATACATTCGAGATAAGGTCTTTAGTAATTTTGAGACTTTTTGATCAAAATGTCCCTAAAAAGTCACAAATGACTTGACCACATCTGGCAAGAGCATATATATATATTTGCCACTTCTTTGTGAATTTTTGTAAAAAGTCGCAACTTTAACATCTGGAATCAGGTGATAACTCCAAGGACACTGCAGAAAACCAGACAATGGTGAACTTTGAAGGAAGGTTGTCTTAGGTGAAAAAAAATAAGGTGCAAACGCAGAAAATGCCAAGCCAAAACAAAGTTACTTGTGCCCCAGTATTTTTACAAGGACAGCTAAAACTAATTTCTCACAAATCCAGGGGGCGTCTAAAGGAGAACATACTCTCTGCATTAAAGGGATTGTCCCAAACATGGCTGCTTCCTTCCAAAAACATCTCCTCTCGTGACCATGGGTAGTGTGTGGTATTGCAATTAAACTCCCTTCATCTCTATACAGCTAAGCAGCACAAACCATGGGCAAGTAAAAAAGGAGCCATGTTTTTCAACCTCCAGACACCCCCTTTAACAATGGTTTTTCTATAATGTAAATGTACAGCTTGCTCCTTGCCACAGAGATTGCTTTATTCTCTATGCAGATCCTTAGGAAATCCCTAAGTGCAAACTCCTTACAAGGTTGAATTTCACATAAGAGTCTTGATTTACTCAGGGCTGGCTGTTTGCCACCTCATTTTCTCAAGTTATTTCAGGCTGCAGGGCTAGTTTTTTTCTGTGACGGACTATTCACGCTGCGACTTGTCTTTCAGGCTATAGATTTTGCAAGTTAATTCTTGACTGAAATGCTTGAAAGAGCTTTCTTAACCCCTTCTTGGTTGTTTTTGTCTGTGAAATTATTTGCCTGGTTCCATGTTGTACAAAATAATTGGGATATGATAAAGTTATAAACATTGGGATAAATAATAAGTCCTGGCATTTACAAGTGACGCTGTAGACTGAATTGACATAAAGAATAGACATTGGGGCAGATTCATTATTTCTGGTGCAGGTTTGCATTTTTTAAAACATTGGGGGAGATTTATCAAGCTGACTAAGGGGTGATGCCACACCCTTTTTAGTCCGTTTTTAAGCATGCGTTTTCAGTCCGTTTTTAAAACGCATGCGTTTTTGACCTTTTTGTCAGTTTTTTCCAATTATCTTAATAGATAAACAGGTTGTAAGCAGCCAAACGCAAAAACAGTAAGCAGTAAACAGTCAAAAACGGTAAAAAATGGATGCGTTTTTAAATGGACTAAAAACGCACACTTAAAAATGGACCAAAAACACCGTGGGGCACATTAACTTACCTGGTCTAGTCGCGATCCAGCTGCGCGTTCTCTGACGAGGATTCGGGTCTGCCGGGATTCACTAAGGTCCGTGCGCTCGATATCCGCCAGGTGTCGCTGCTGCGCCGAGGTCCGCCGGAGTTCACCTTCTTCGTCCTGGTGCATGTAAGTGCTGATCTTGCGACACAAATTCCAGGTTTTTTCCGAATCCGTTGGGTTGTACGACGGCCCGCCCCCGATTTCTGTCACGTGAAAGCCGGCGCCGATGCGCCAAAATCCGATTGCGTGCGCCAAAATCCTGGGGCAATTCGGCGCAAATTGGAAATCGTTGGGAAACCCGCCGAAAGTGCCCTCAGTAAATGAGCCCCCATGTGTGGCATCGCCCTAATTAAAGCTCAGCTTTCATTTTACCAGTGCTCATGAATATTCAAAGGGAGAACTTTTATTGCTTACCATGGGCAACTAAGCAAATTCTTACTGTTAGGAAGCTTGATAAATCTCCCCCAGTGTTCCTTTATTCACCATTCTGCCGCACATTCCTACATTAATGTGACGTTGTTTCCATTTGAGTCAGAAATTTAGACCACCTTTGACCTAGTCTAAGCCGCGACACAAAATGTGGCAAAAAAATTTAAAAGACAACTTCACAAATCAAGTGCAGTTTCCGATTCTGTGAAACCACACCTGCATTGTGAGAGAAAAAAAAAGTAGTAAAAAATATTATTTTGGGCCCACACAAATAATAAATCAATTGGAAACATAAAAAAAGTGGAAAATGCGAGAAACCAGCCCAAATGCGATATCATGAATTACACCCAAATTTTTTTTTATATATCAGAACATCTTTATTGTGTTTTTTTTTTACATTTTTACAAACACACTCAGTTAAACAAAAACCAAAACAGTAAAAGCGTCTCAATCACCACTTAAATCTTTATAATGAACCATCTGAATCCATGGAATTTGAAGTTATGTAGCCAACAGCTAAACAGCCACAACTACAGTAAATTATATTTCCAATTTATGCAAAAGAACTTTAGCATATCCACTATATTTCCATTATAAAGAACACAACTAAATGCAAAAGATACACAGAGAACCCCTGCATTGTAAGAGTTTTTTCAAGAATATGATATTTATGGACAATCTTTAGGACAGGTGATCAATATCGGATCGGTGAGGGTCCGGCATGGTGGTTGATTGATGAGGATGTGAGATCCCAATCAATGGAAAGGAACTGTATTAACAAGCACAGAAGCTATAATACCCATGGTAATTGGTAATATGCATGGTGCTGTCATGGGTACAGCTGGAAGATGGGGGCAACTGGGGCATGTGAACAGATATTTTTATGGCGATGGAAAGCTTTGCTCTTGAGAGGAGCTGTGCACTACAGCTACAGTAAAGACGCTGGGGGTGGTGTTGGGTGTCAGATCTAATAAAACACCAATTTACCAATAAAAAGCGCCTGAAAAGTCACATGAAAATTAGCCAAATCACAAGCCTGATGCGATCTGATAGTGTAGAATCTCTATAGACCTCAATAAATCATCCCACCACTAATACTGCGTATGGCTTGGAGGTTTCTGTAAAGAATTTCTTTAAATGCTGTGAAAGGGAGATTGGAGAAGCCTAGACAAGATGGCCTTCCAATAATCGTGGAGATAAAATCCGCAACAGTAAATACAATAAAAACAGATTACAAAAAAAGTATATTTCATTGTAAGATGGTGATAGATTCCATATGAGCCTTTATTCCGTGATGGAGACTGTGGGACTAGATCACAACTAGAAATAACCACAATCTTTAAAATTCCATTGTCTTAGTTCCACACCACTTGCCCACCTTAGACATGGGACTCAAGACCTCCATGGATCTCACTTTCTATCAGATACATTTACTGTCCTAAGTGTTGGTACTTTTGGGAGTCTTTCTAAAGATGGTCGACTTTGTCTTTTTAAAGGATATTCTAAAGATCAAATAAAATCTAGAACCTGACAACCTTGTCAAGTCTAAGACTCCTTCAGTCAATATTAAAAAAGTAGAAAGCTGTTTTCGAGCCCTTTAAGCAGTAAAGCTAAAAATTTATGTTACTTTTAAGTGATGATTCCCAATTGTATTACCGGCCAAGAGAAATAGACATCTCTTTGTGTTTCAGTCCTCAGGTGATCTCCAATTGTTTGGAGAAGCCTTGGAAATGGGTTTACTTTACACTCTTTGCCTGGTTTAGTTACTTCTGACGCTTCACCAACATTACTTAACCCAGTCAAACTATCTGAGGTTTTAATGTCTATACATGGGTCACGAAAATTCCCTGAGGGATGTAGGATACTTGGATTTAAAAGGATTGTCCCACGACAGCCTTTACTCCCTGTCCTAAATTCTCCCTAAATGCTAGTAATGTTGATAGAACAGGTTAACAGTGAATTTTTTTACATTGTGAAGATGTAGGTTTTTTCACAAATACTCAGCTATTTCTTCAGAACCAACATGAGAGAAAGTGGACAGGTCCAGAGGAGTCTGTTTCCTACAAGCCCCATAATGTATTTAATTTACCTCCTCCTGATTGGTCCTTCCACAATTGTATCAATGGTCTGTGCAGTCTTTTTTCACCACTTTCCACCACCCCTTTCCCGTACCAGAATTCCCCCCTAGTCACTGGACTTTTGGATGGTGAAATGACCTATGATATACACCAGTGGTGGCGAACCTATGGCACGGGTGCCAGAGATGGCACTCGGAGCCCTCTCTTTGGGCACCCAGGCCATTTCCTAGCTTAAAGGTCAACATTCAGGACTCAAGACCTGAATCAAGGAGGTGTGGATAGAGCTTGATTATCATTGTAGCCTCTTCTCCGGACCCATGTTTCATCCTGTTAAGAGGATTTTAGAGGGAAACTACAATAACAATCCAAATTTCTCCTTCTTTCTCTTGTACTGGTGTCATCAGGGCACCAATACGTTTGAAACTTGTAAGTTACTTTAAATTGGCATTCAGCACTTTGTGAAAAATATCTGGCTTTTGCTTGTAGTTTTGGCACTCAGTGACTAAAAGGTTCGCCATCACTGATATACACGCTTGAATCTGCTTACAGGTGAGCAGTTTTCTGCACGGGGACACCTTTCTGTTTAATTCCCCCTCAACACAGCTCTTACAAACTATTTTAAGCATCATTTTCAATGTCAAACTGGGGTAGTTTGGGCCCAGTAAGGTAATGAGTCTAAGAGCTCCCCCTCCTTCTATTTATAACTAGTGCATATTCTTATAAGATATATCATGCATGAAATTGAATAATCTATATTATATTTGGAAATTATCTCATAATTTGGCCTAATAAATCAGAATATTGTCCAGCAGTTTAACACTTTGTAGTTTCCGTTTCTTTCATGGCCCAGTGTGGTGGCATTATCCTGAAAATCAACTTTGAAATGAGATGTAAATTGGTTGTATAAAGTCAAGGAGGAGGAGAGTTTAACACTGAAATCAAGGTAGGGATCTCTGAAAGCCTCCTCCTCTGTGATTATAATCATTCATCAGGAGATCTGGTTAGTGATGTCTCTGAATGTAGGACCATCAATTACTGCAAGGAAGAGAAGGCTTGACTTCAGTGTTAAAATCTCCGCCTCCTTGACTTTATACAACCTATTTACATCTCACTTCAAAGTAGATTTTCTGGATGATGCGATCACACAGGGGTCATGAAAGAAACATGATTTCGAAGGAGTGCAGCTGCTTGACAACATACTGATAGTGGTTTACTAGGTTAATTTCTGCTGACAGGTTCCCTTTAAGATTACCTTCATTAGCTTGTCTTCTGGTTAACATTTGGGTCCCATTTAGTGTCAGACTTAGGTTCCTTGGGTCCACTAAATAAAATTACTATAATGGCCCACACAATGGGTTGGTTACTGTTGTATCCAATATTAGTTTAGACCCAGGGCTCAAAGGATCCTCTGTTTCTCTGGTGGGCCAGTCCGACACTGATTGTGCTTGACCGTGTTACACTAGGCCCTGCACTTATCTAACAAGACAGGGAATAAAATATGTAGTGAGAAGTCTACTATGAAGGGGATGTCCTATGATAGACACCTGTCACCTATCCACAGGACAGGGTTTTAATGTCAGATGTCCGACAGTTGGGAACCCAGTGATTAGGAGAATAGGGCACCAAAAGAACTTTTATGGGGCTTTTGGAGTGGTAATCCTGTGTAGCTCCATAGAAGCGAACATAATAAAGAACACCAGAACACTCTCTCTGTATATATGGAGCCTATATGTATATATGGAGCCGTAATATGAAGGGGGCCTAGCCATCAAATCCCATGAGTTCTGATACTCTTTCTTGCAAGGCTGGGGACCTGGGTTCAAGTCCCACGGTTAACATCTGCAAGGAGTTTATATGTTCTCTCCGTGTTTGCGTGGGTTTCCTCCGGGTCCTCCGGTTTCCTCCCACACTTCAAAACATACTGGTAGGTTGATTAGACTGTGAGCCCCATTGGGGACAGGAACCGTTCTGGCAAGTTCTGTGCAGCGCTGCATAATATGTGTGCGCTATCCAAAATAAAGTAACATTATTAATTATGTATAAGGGATAAGTGGGTTTTATAGGAGAATCCCTTCAAGTTACCAGCAGATAAGTGTAAAATGGACAATATAGCTAAAATCTCTTCAATCCACTTTTCATACAGTTATCTCTTGAACCGGCTGGTGCAATGAGGACGGCATCACAACAATGGCATCTAGTTAAAGGGCATGGAGGCAGTCTCCGCTGACCCATGAGTGGTTTTCTGTGCACCACAGACTTCTCAGCCAACATTCCTTTCTCATTAAGTGTTGCCACAGATTAGCCAGTATTCATGGCGTGGCGCTTTGTAGAGAGCTGTCGGCAAATAACTCACAGGGCATTAGTCTACACAAGCCCCTTTCTTCCAAGCTACAAAATGAAATAATCCGTGAAGTGCTCGGGGGGTCAATGATCTATGCGATGATCACAAAGAAAATGTAGGGCTCTGTTTTATAAAAATGCATTATTCAAGGCTCCTTCATTTCCAACACTGATCAACTACTTCCTGTGGAGAAGAAGTACAGTCCTACAGAAGCGATTCCATAGGATGTAATTTAATGGATAAATGTGACATCTTGCCTTTTTATAAGATGAATACATCCTTTTAAGAGAGTGGATTGATGTGCGCTGAAAGTTAGAAAACAGCTACGCTGACTAGTTGCTTGCTGTCCGTCACCTTCTAGATACAGACTCTTACATCCTATTGTTGGCTCTGATCAATAATCATTTACCATTTGGTCATGGATAGAATGAAGGAGTCCTTATGATATTTACCTGAATTAGATATTAGACTTTCAAATAACTATTGACCCTTGTTTTTCAGTTCTCTGATCTTATTGCGTAGAGTACAATATTTTTATTGTGTTAGAAAACTGACTTGGAAATTCATTTAATAAAACTCATATTTGACATGAAATCTTTATGTTGTATAAAAGGGTCCGATCACTTAGAGAACAACTGCACATTAAGAGAACAATAAGGCTTTTAGGAAATTTCATGTTTGTTGACTTCTATGTGACCAATAATACCATAGGCTTAGCTTCAAGGAGTTGGTCACATATAATAAATTTTACCAGGATAAGTACACTGCCCTAATACGGGCTCCCATATTGTACTTGCCCTTATTGTGTATATATTGTTAAACTTTTCCCTACTGACTGTAGGGACCCATGTGACCCGCAGGCAGTAACTTTCAGGACTTCCTGTGACCGGATGAGACAGGAAGTTCTTAGGACTTCCAGATGGTCAGGGGTGTGTTTGCACTTTACACAATGTCATCTAGGACTCCTGCTTGTACCTCCAACATTAACATGGGAGTGAAGTTCACATAGGGGTTTGCCCTCAGTAATGAACGCATGGCCGCCTGACCCACCAGAACTCCATAGGAAACAGGATGTCTCAAAAGCAGTTGCTGGCGAGTCATGTGACAATAAGGGTGACTATATTAGGGCATTTTACCTAATCTAGTAAGCTTTAAGATATGTACCCAAACTCTTAAAATCTTCCAGGTCCTAGAAATCTTTACCAGGCCAAGCCCCAACTATGATGTATCATTTGTAGCATTGGCTCGCTATGGGTCCCCAAAGCTTCTGGTTCCTAAGTGGTGGCATCATGTCGTAAAGTATCTTTAAAGTAGACTTTAGGAAAAATCTACTATCGGTACCATGGATAGCGATTTTGTTTATTATATCTTTAAAAATTTAAGGAATGCTTTAACCAATCAACCTTACAGTTGGGAGTCTGTTCCTTCTGGAATAGATATACTGATTTGGCTTAACCCCACACCCACCGCCTTTTAGACTTCTTGTAGGTCATACTTGGTGTTAAGGCGGCTGCCTTTCAAGGTAGCAAAAGGAGGCATTGTTTTCCATTTAACAGCTTAGAAAATGTTTTTGCATACTTCCCAGAATTCCCTAGTGGAGCATCTATGGCTTTAAGTCTTCACATGCCTTTAAGGTGTCCTTGAAGGTGTATTCTTGTGTGGGCATTCACATCCAGATTCATTAATCTGCCATATATAAACATTTCTTCAATTAGATGTCATTAAAAAAATTTACCTGTGTGAAGATAATTTCTCATAAATGTAGTGATATGGTCCCTTAGAAATGAGACTGTGTCATCAGATATGGCCACCTCTGCTGGAGTGATTGCACAAAGAAACAAAAGCTTTTTGTATATGAAATGTCCGGGAGTTACTGTATGTCCCACAGCCGTCCTTGGGCAATTAATGCTGAAGCCAGGAGGTCAGGCAGGGCTCAATACTGCATGTCGGGCCACCGCTGCCAGAATGTGAGGTGGTCGTATCCGAGGAAGCTATCTCGTTTCTAAGGAACAACATGGCTAGATTTATTAGAAATTATCTTCACACAGGAACATTTTTTTTAATAACATCCAATTGAAGAAATGTTTACATATGGCATTTGAATATTCCATTTGAATATTCAATAAACACCTGTACCCTTGTTTCCAAAGAATAAACACTTGTGCCCCCTCTTCTATACACTTGGAACCCCTTTGCCCCCTCTTCTATACACTTGGAACCCCTTTGCCCCCAAGCATTATGTTGTTATGACATCACAATGCTCTATTGGGGCAGTAAATTAGTCCTGTATGGCATCACAATGTCTATTTATTACATTACAGTACCTCATTTATGACATTGCAATGCCCTTTCATGATATCACAGTTAGATGTCAGTCCAACATCACATTTCCCTACTGTGACCTCGCCTTACAGATAGTTTATTCCATTAGCTACATGTATTACCACTACTGACATTTGGCAGAGCTTTGAAATCATATTTACAAGGTTAGGTTTTTGGATATAGTTGGTTACCAAATTTTTGGTGTATATTATAAAATGGGCGCAAAAAAACAACATGTGACTTGTCTGTGTTACTCACTCCTCAGATCTTAGCCCCCCACCTTTGTGCTCCTGTAGAGCTCCTCCCACCTGCTCCTTCACAGAGCTCACAACCTGGGGAACTGACATCAGTTTTATAACAGTATGTTATAAAAATATTCATTCCCATACACACAATGTAAAAATGTTAAAAATTAACTAAAATGACAGTTAAGTTAGATCTTTAAAGCAGTGTAATTTTGGTACTATTATTTGGGCACTGTATGGTGATGTTATATTGGTTGGCATTATATGGATTTACTGAAATTTGTTGCTTAAAAGTGACAGCTACCTACTAAAAATCAGATTTTCTTGCTTCTGTTAACTGTTGACTATTTAATGTTGCTTTTAGCAATGCAAATTGCAACAAAAACGTTACGTCAGAAAAGGAAGTGCACTGAATGGCTCCTGCTTGACATCTGGATCTATTGACCTATAAAGGATGCAGCTTCAGCATATAAAATAAGAAGTTATCCATCTGGTGAACTTGGTAAAAGACTTGTAGTCTTGTAGTGTTACTTGCACAATGTCTGGCATATTGCCTTAGAATGTTTTTGTCACACCCTTGTCCTATTTGTGTGACTTACTTGTAGTATTGGCTTTACTTATAGTAGATAATATCATGTACTAAGCAAAGTGCAAGCACCTCACATACAGCCAGGGCAACTCCTGGGGCTTTATCATGGTCATGTTTTTGACTTGACTTGTGTTGAATTGGATGATCAATACTAATGATCGCTGTAGGTGCGGAAGGGTAAAGAGTATAACACAAAGCAAAAAAATCCTTTTATGTTCAGGTTATGTTATCTCAGTAAAAGTAGAGTTCACTGCAATCGGAATTCCAATTTGGGTTGGAGAGAGGCAGACGTTAGTGTTTTAAAATGGGATTAAATTGGTTTGCCACGATTCTGGCAAAACAGTACAGAAGGGGGGGGGGGGGAGTCAAAGCATGGGTGCCAAATTACTTCCATTGCCCCAGCTCAGGTCTCTTGTGTCGCTTTGATACCTCTGGTCTTTGTCAACTTGTTTAAAGTTGACTCTGTGACCCATGGAACTTTCGGGTGTTCCAATGAGAAGCCTTCCAGACCCCCTGGCCATTCCTTGTGCAGTAAGAAGAAGTTGTCTTCCATGGCCAGAGGAAGCTAATGATTGGTCAAAACAGGTCCACTGTGTGTTGGGCAGAGGGGACAATGACCAGAAGTAACAGGAAACTGGGAGTCAGAGCAAGGTAATGATAATAATAATAATAATAATAATAATTTCTGACGGGAAGCCCAGAAAAATGTTTTTGCACATTGCTGTTACTTTATATGTTATACCAATGATAGTGAAAACCTTTGGAAACAGAAATATTAGAATTTTATGTATGCGAATGGTATTTTGTAGTTTTTGGATGACCAATGATCTCCTTCCTTCTAAAATCAATTTTTAAAATTATGTCAATTAGCATACGTTTAATAAATGATTTGCTGCAGCTTCACAGGCTGTAACATTGTACAAGAGCACTTCCACCTCCCACTGTGTGCTGAGGGAGCACAGTGTAACAGCCTGTAAAGCTGCAGCCTGGAGGGGTTCTGGTAACACCCTAGGAGTCCTTCAAGCTCATTAGCATAATTTTAAAATTATGTTTTTTTTTAGAAAGAAGACACCCACGGATAACAAATATAGGAAGATTGCTACAATCGCAGTGCCTGTGTCCCTGATTTATCTTGCTTGATAGTGGATTTCCTTTAACAATTGCCTGTATAAAAAATACAGTAGTAAAATCTTGCATTTGGCCCTGTTCCCAACTTATCTGGGAATGCCCATTTTTGGTGGGATTTACTTATGTCTTATTAGGGCAGATGAGCCAGAAAAATGAGACCATAAGAGGCTCCTTCTTAGGCATAGCCACCCCATCCCTGCATTGTGTCCATGTATAGATCCATGTATTCTGGAGCAAGCAAAATACTTGTCATTTTTCACATTTTTGAATGTCATTATCAGAGTTGACAAAAGTAGAAACGATAAAAAAAAGAAAAGCTTTTGTTGTTTTCTACAGATTATAAAACACTTGCGTGCAAGTCAGGACAGGAAGCTAGAGCTTTGTACATTTGATATTCCAAAATCTATCCACTGATGTGTTTAGTACCTGTTAACAGCAGCCAAAGACAATAGAGCTCCCACATCTTGACTCTCATTCACATAGCAAAATTTTACACAGGACTGAAGGGAAACTGAACTTTTTGGTACTTGTTACCACATCAGTTAATGAATTACTGTAATTACTGTAATTTAATTAAAACTAATTTCATTGTAGGCCCTGAAGTCAATTATTGACTTCTATCCTCTAGAAGGTTTGCAGTGATAGAAGTTTCTTACGGGGAATTTGTCAGCAGTCTTAAGGTACATTCATATGACTGCAGAATTTTTAATCTACTTAGAGTAAAGAGCACTCACAATGATCAAAGTTGTCTAAAAGAGAGATCACAGTTCACAGGTAGACTAGACAGTCTTAGAGTACAATAACACCTTGTTTAAAGGAAATCAACTAATTAAAAAACAAAAAAGCCCTACAAATATTTACCTGCTTACTCTTCATCTTGAACCCGGTACTTGTCTTCTCTAGTCTTGACATGCTGGGATCACCTACAAAAGAAAGGTATAATTAGCAGCACGGAGCGCAGGGATAAGATGTCCGGTGTTCCGGGCTGCTAATTATGCATGCCCACCCTCTCTCATGCTGGGAGAGCAAGTTGGCATCATGCGAGAGGCGTGAATTCAAGGTTATAAATTTATTATAAATAAGGTTATCAAATTAATTATAAATTGAGTTTCTTTTCTAGGTGATCCCGGTGTCAAGACTAGCCGTAGACAGCTTCGGGATCAAGATGAAGAAGAACAGAGGTGAGTATTTGAAGGTTTGGTTGATTTCCTTTAATGTTTGTGCCGGGGAAGTTCCCTTTAAATATGCAGAATTCACATATAAACATATGCTGGTAGATTGAAGTACACGTCATATACTGTGCTAAACTGCTTCCTATTTCTGAATGACATACACGCTCAACGTAGGCCATTGGAGGCAAGGTAGAAGTATGCAAGGTATTGCTGTATAAGGACAGTGACATAGCTTCGAAAAAATACCCTTAACATTGGTAGCAATCAATCACTGGCTCCCGCCAATGTTTACTCCTCCTCCTACTTTCTGTATGCACATACATTGTTATACATCCTCCAATGTAAGGAGAACTCAGGAATCCACCTGCCCCATCCTTACAACGGAGGCACTGAAAGAGGTGTGAACCCAACCATATGCTCCACCAGATTTCTAATACTGGATGGTAAATCTGGCATAGTAAAAGGCTGTCTTGTTGTACTTTGCACCTTCTACTAGTTCACTACTTTATAAAACTTTATTTCATATTACCTGCCTCCGTGCCAGCAGCGTGTGGTGAGTCCCAGGGAGGGGGGCAGCTGGAACACGCTGTGTGTGCCTGTGTCTCAGTCTCCTCAATGCATTCTTTCTCTTTTCCACATCATCACCCTCCCTCATCTGCTCAATGCAATTGACAGAAAGTGGGGAGGGAGCTGGATCAATGTGAAGGAGAGGAGACTGAAACACAGGCCTGCATCAGCCTCTCCCTAGAGCAGTGGTTCTCAACCTTTCTAATGCTGTGACCCCGCAATGCTGTTCCTCATGCTGTGGTGACCCCAAACCATGCAACTCGCAGTAAAAACACAGTAAAATTGCGGCTCCGATGGCTTTAGGCGACCCCCGGTTTTTGTCGTTCGACCCCCACTGGGGTCCCGACCCACAGGTTGAGAACCACTGCCCTAGAGACTCACCACATGCTGCTGGCAGGGGGCCTGGTAATGTGAAATAAAGCTTTATTAAGTCCTGAAATTATTTAGAATGTTGACAAAGGCCTTTGTTTAATAATCAGCATAGCATAGGCTATTGGAAACTGTCACCAGCTAAAAATAAAATGACAAAGCAATGACAGATTGCTTTAATTTACAACAAAAAGGGCAGAATATTTCTGGCATGATTAATTTCTGGCTCAGGCATACTATTTGTAAAAACTGCCTAAAAACTGATCAATGTATTGCAGGGCATTAAAGTTTTTGGTGCAATTATTCCAGAATTCTGCTTGCTGATTCAGCTATTCAGCTATCAGTCTGGGGATATCCTCCCTCCTACACATTCTCCAACTTCATGATAATCCCCTTTGCTTCTTATCGTCTTGACAGTGGTGAAAGGATCAGGACAGCTGATCTAATGTCTGACTCACTTTGTTTCCAAAATAAATCCTGTTAATGGCCCTTGAGTACATGGTTTAACATCATCGGTAGGAACAGTGCACAGTGTCATTACATCACTAGATGGATCACCAGACCAGGTGTTTTGTTACCTGCCCTTCACTTTACAATAGCGTCATTTATCCATCTGTAGTAATGTAAACTTACCATTCACAACAGGATTTTCACTGCATAGTTCCGGATTCTAAATGGCAAAGTTTTGTTATATGACCTTTAATGTCTGAGTGCATTGTGACATATGAAGATATTAAACCATGTTGAAAATTACTTACAAAATCTGACCTACAGTTTCTTTGCAGTCTATAACCATGGCGACCCACAGAAGATTATTTTAAATTTTTTTTTTAATTTTTAAAAGGGAATCTGTCAGCAGGATTTCACATCTCAGGTCAATGCCAGCTGCTGCAGGTCACATTGTACACAGCACAAACATGTATTTGACTAAGATTTCTCCTGGTTCCGTTTTGAAAAAATCACATTTAGAAAAATCTATCTATCTTTATTCAACTTTTGGAATCATGGTTATACATTTTTATAATTGAGTTCTGGTTTTAAAGGAAATCTACCAAATTGATGTGATGCTTCTAAACCAAACACAATTGCATTCTGGGGGTTGCCTTCTTACCCAGGACCCATTCTTCTTTTTTCTTCTTATAGTTTAGTTTTTGAGAAAACCGTATTTTAAAATTATACAAATGAGCCTCAGAGGCTCCTGGCTATGTCACATGAGCCCCTCCTGGCTCCGGCATCTCCTAAATATTGATGCCTCTGGCTCTCTGGGTGGGGAGAGAGGTGGACACATACGAAGAAAGGAGGTGTGAATAATTAGCAGATGACTGAGCCAGAAGGGGCTCCTGTGATGTAGCCAAAAGCCCCTGAGGATCATTTGCATAATTTTAAAAGACAATTTTCTAAAAAACTAAGCTTTTATAAGCAAAAAGAAGAACAGATCCCTTTCCAGAGTGCACAAGCCAGCATGTAAGTGTGCTTGGTGTATGATACTGCAACTATGCGGTTGATTTCCTTTAATCCCCTCAGCTGAAATAGAAGACTAAGTTTACTTACATTTCTCACAGTATCATAATTTATACCTCTTAGTTATGATGGTAACATAGTGGGAGAATTATCATGGCTTTTACATTAATTTTCTGGCGAACAAGCTATGAAATAATCACAATGTCTTGCAAACCGACAGAGATTACAATTATTATCCCCTTTCCAACAGCTCCACATCAGGGTGGCACAAAGGGTTGAGGGGGGGCGTGGCTGCAGGGGGAATGGGCTGGTGGAGGACCTTTCAACCCCACCTCCGCACACTTGCTGCAGCTAGAGACCATTCAAGCTGAACGCTCACTGTTTTATAGCATCAATATATATATATCATCACGTACAATGTGCAGCATAACATGCATATAATGGTGCACATCATCATTCTTAAGTGTGTCACTTTGGATGCCAGTGCCCCCTGACACTGTGGGCCCCATAGCAGCTGCTATGGCTGCTACTGCTGTAGTAATGCCCCTGGTCTAAAGGTTCCTGATTTATCCAACGTTGCAGGATAGGTGGGACCTACATATACATGTGATGAATGCCCCTATTATATTTATTTGATGAACGATAATAATGATATATATATCATCATATATACCACCTTTTATATCATCATAGAGATACACGTCATCAAAAAGAAAAAAAAAATCAAATAAATTCTCTTCAATCTCCTGAGAACAATTTTTTTTTTGTTTCGCCAAAACAATGTTTTGAACCTTGTTGAAGGATAACACCTGCGGCGTCCGGATCGCTGATTTCACACTGGAGTTTAACATTTCACCAAGTGTCATGGGAATTCTCTGCAGTACATTAGAGTAATGAGGAATGCATACACAACAAGACGGCTTCACAATAGATTTTATTCATCGCCATCACGTTCCCACAGAACGCATCTTTATCTTCTGGTGCTGGGGAGTTCTAATGCCTGAGGAGCGGGACATCTTATTGCTACATTGTATTGATGCTGAGGTTTATGGAGCAGATCGAAGACTTGTAGACGGTTACAACTTTGTATTAGCTTGTAAGACTGCAAGTTGTGAGATAGTCATCAGCAACTGGCCTAATAAACCAGAACCACTATATTGTTAAACAATGTAACACCTTCTAGTTATTGTTTCTTTCATGCCCCAGTGTGGTGGCATCATCCAGAAAAACAACTTTAATTGATTGACATTATACATCAGACATTAGGAGATCTGGTTAGTGATGTCTCTGGATGCAGGACCGTCAATTACAGTGAAGGAGGAAGAGAGAGCTTGACTTCAGTGTTATAATCTCCTCCTCCTTGACTTTATACAGCCAGTTTACATCTGACTTCAAAGTTGATTTTCTGGATGATGCCACCACACTGGACCATACTGTGGGATTATGTAACATAATCTGGAAGGTGTTAAGCAGTTTGGCAACATACTGGTAGTGGTTTATTAGGTCAATTTCTGCTGACAGCTTCCCTTTAACATAAAATTCCAAATAAGTGAAGCTGTCAAGACCAAGTGCCCTCAAGACCTAGTTACTTAATGCCTTCCCTTGATTTAGTCCCCAGTTGAACCACTTTCCTTTATGCAATAATATTTTAGCCATTTATTTTGAAATTTGTGAAAAAATAAAATTGCAGGAAAGTTTGACAGTCAAGATAGTAATGGTTACTTTGTGCTTATAGTAAGGTATTCAGGTACTAGGGTCCATATTATGGCAATAGTATTATATTATATCATAGCCAGAGTTTTCTTTCCTTAGTCACAGTTGCCCGGGCCATCATCATATCCTGCGCAGGAAGCTGTAAATGTATGATGGCTCCATTACTTTGACAATAACCTGCAAGCACATGCATAATGATGTGTGTCAGAGGGCAGAGAGGATCCCGGCTTGTGTCTCTTAGGGCATGGATTCCTTGTAAGAACACAAGTGCCTTACTCCTCCCACACTAAGGTATACACGTATATAGGGCCCCACCCTGGTGATTCATAGCGTAGCTTTCATCATAACTTCAGGGTTGGTTTGCTGAAGAATTTCATAACTTTTGCAGGTTATATCAGCTTAGAGAAAACACAAATATTGAGTTCCATGCAGTGAATGATATGCAGTATGGTACCAATTTTTACCCATTATTTACCGTATATCACGTGACTTGCTTCTTACAACCGCAGGACGGGGCTATTAGATATTAAAACATATCAGTAGCCGTGTTAACAATGCAGTAAATAGGAAATGTGACTACTCCAATATATAAAATTACTTTTCACTACTTGGTAGCATCCAAACCAGATTGTTAAAGGGATCATATCTGTAATCATGTTTCAGTATGGGACAATTGTTCCACGGGTAAGCAAGGACTCCTAACAGGACAGCTAGAACACCCGTCCAGGGGTATGGTGTTGGGTCCATGAATCACGGATTAAACCCATCTCTTGGATATATGTTGACTCTATGTACTCATGTGCAGTTCTCTTAAGGCGGTGTTCAGTTCATCATCAGAAGGTAAGAGAAGCCCCCAAGGGATGGCATAACACTCGACTGTACCAAAAAGTTCCTTAGTTCCCTCGGACTGATAGTGTCAATTTGGTTTTCAATAGAAGATAAAACAGAGCCTACACCTCCAATGTAAATTAGTCTAAGGCCTCATTCACACGCTCGCCTGTGGGGATGTATATTCGGCCGCATGTGTGGCACCATTCCGTGCCATACACTGGGAAAAGATAGAGCATGCTATGTTAGATAGAGCATGCTGTGCACCGCTGTTTTCTATGGAGGGGGGCATACTGCTGTGTGAATTTATACCTTCGACTATAATCATATGGTCTGTATTCTTTTGATATTACAATATTGCCAATTTCTTAAAGCTGAAAGGTAATCTGTCAGGTAAGCTAACCCACACTAACTAAATCTTTGAAATTAGCTATTATACAGCAGGAAAACTATCCCTTTATTGTTCCTACCCATGCCTGTAGAGTCCATTTGTAAAGTTGACTCACCATCAGCTCAGCCTTGCCATACCTTCTCTTCAGACAAGTCACTGTGTCACTCGGCTCAACTACTTTAGGACTTGCTGGAGAGAAATCGGCTCCCTCATTCACCCCTCCCTTAGCAATTCTCTTCAGTAAGCCAAACACTGCCAGCATCTCTCTAAGTCCTGAGGGAGGGAGGAATGAGGTAGCTGATCCAAGTCACACCTGAAGAGAACGCAGACCTCTGGTTACGTGGAATGGATGAACATGAAAATACATACATGGGGAGTCAACTTTAGAAATGGAGTGTGGAACTTTACAGGCATGGGGAGAACAATATGGGGATAGTTGTACTGCTGTATAATATCATTTTTTAAAGATGTTCAGTCAGTGTGGATTAGTTTAACTGACAGGTTCCTTTTAATATATTTTTAAATAAAACAGATCAAATGAAACAATCTATCGCAAAAAAAAGGCCAAAAATGTCCCATTTGACTCCCAAATAACAACATGAGTTAAGAAATGTGCTTAGCAGTATGTCTACTGCCTACATTTTAGAACATTTACAGTAAGTAATTGTACATAATACAATCTTGCCACATAAAGGGATCATATGAGGTTGTTGCTATTGTTGGTTTTATGTTGGAAATGTTGTGCGCTCTCAGCTGTGAAATATCTAGTGTGTACAAGACGGTGGTTGGTGTATTTATTGCAATTGTTTACCGGACTGGTAAGCAGACCACAAACCAGCTGCCTTTATAATGAAGAAGTAAGTCATTTGTCATAGAGAACAGACATCCCACAGAGACAGATGGGCAGTGAAATGGCAATGTAATTATCACTGTAGTGCTAAATATATTCATAGAAATAACGTAAATAACATCTCTAAACTCTGTAACTTTACCAGAATGTTACTAAAATCATTTGACTAAACACAGAGGGGCAGATTTATCAAGTGTCTGAAAGTCAGAATATTTCCAATTGCCCATGGCAGCCAATCACAGCTCCCCTTTAAAATATTCATGAGCACTGGTGAAATGAAAGCTGAGCTGTGATTGGTTGCCATGAGCAACTGGAAATATTCTGACTTTCAGACTGCTTGATAAATCTGCCCCAGAATATCCACTGATGAGTGGAATTGATGCCTGATTCTGTAGTGTCAGAAGAAGAACACCAAGGGAATAGACTATGAAGCCCACCCCCAATACCGCTGCCCCCCACATATAAATGGCTCGTTCATGTCACTAAAGATCTTTACTTTACAGTTATGGAAAAAGCTACCATAAAGGGTTTTTATAGCTTCAGCTAGGAGATATCCATATACAGGCGGTCCCTGACTTAAGGACACCTGACTTACAGACGACCCCTAGTTACAGATGGACCCATCTGCCCCCTGTGACCTCTGGTGAAGCTCTCTGGATGCTTTACTTAAGTCCCAGGCTGCAATGATCAGCTGTAAAGTGTCTGTAATGAAGCTTAATTGATAATCCTTGGTCCCTTAAAATCTTGAAAATCCAATTGTCACTGGTACAAAAAAAAAATTTCCGTCTGGATTTAAAATGATTAAATATCCCCCATGCTGTAGTAGGCTTCTGTTTGAAAAGTATAGCAATGACACAGGGAGGAGGGTCTGTGCTGTGTTCAGTGAAGAGATCTCAAATACTAGTGCACCAGACTACTCCACGCCCAGCTACACTGCCCAGCTGCATTTTCACAGTCCTGCTGCTACTAACAGGTGTGGTGATACAGAGCTCTACGGTTGATACCTAAAATTATCTACAGTTTTAGTAATGACAGATTTTCTGTAACTGTTTTTTATCATTTCACCTAAAAAACTGAGTAATCTTGTGCAAAAGCTTAATATCACATATTTTACAATTTTCTCCAAGGCTTAACTACTGTATTTTCTTATGCCCGAACAATTGTTAAATCTACCATCAAAATCCATCATGATAAACCAGGGACACTTACTCATAGATCCAGACACTGTGACTGTGGTAATCCACTTATATTTGTTATCCATGTCCTTCTCCCTTCTAAAAGCAACATTTAAAATTATGCAAATGAGCCAGAGGTGGTGGTGTCATCAGAGCTCCTTTGTTCTGTTGCTACGAAGGCTGTTTCCCTCCTCCCGCTGTGTGAGAACATAGCAGGCAGAAGGGTGTTCTGAGGGAGCAAGGGGGAGGGGGAGACAGTGTAACAGCTTGTGAAGCTACAGCACAGAGGGTCTCTGGTAATGCCCCAATAGCATTTCTGACTCATTAGCATAATTTTACTAGTTGATTTTAGAAAGAAGGATGTCATGGATAATAAATATTAGAAGTTAACCACAGTCAAGATAGATTTCCTTTAAATAATGTCTCATTTAGTCTTTAGGGTCTCCTTTGACATCTAATGACCAAAGGTTCTAATCCTAGATGAAAAAACAAACATTATTTAAAGGAGAAATTTGACCGATTATATGTCCTAATGACGTAGACTATTATAAAGATTACAATAGTATTTTCGGATGTGGATGAGAATTAGCAGGAAATATGATACTACAAGACCACAATGAAGAACTAAAACCTGCAATATGTGTACATGGGAAAAACACACCTATAATTATCCAGCACATTTTAGGAATAAGACATACGGATTATATTAGGGTAAGTTCACATCTGTGCTAGGATTCCTGCTATAAAGTCTTGTGTGTTATAAGATATGGATACATCAGGCTTTGTAGCTCGTCCTCTCCCATTGAAGTAGATGGGGCCGAGCTGTAGTGCCAGGCACAGTCCATAGAGAAAATACAAGCCTAATATGTTATGTGCTGCTGTTTAATTCTGGATTGGTTTCATGAGAAATTACAACATTGTGATAATTATACAGCAAAACAGAACCAGCAGAGTCATTCATAAAGGCAACATAATGCAATGATGTATCTAAAATATCATTACCCCTATAATACCCATTCAGCATGTGTGTGTTTTATACTGGTTCTAGTCAGATTATATATGATGTCTGCCCATTAAAATGATATTTTGTTATATTTCTAGTTTCATCTCTGATGCCAGATATCATTATACAGACAATATACAGATTTCTGATTAGACAGATGTTGAAAACCTGATTTACAAAGAAAAGCAGCCAAGAATGAATGAAATTTGCAAGTAGCAACTGGTTGATCTTTAATGCGGGTAGTGTATACAAAGTGCATTTTCCACAAAGAATTTTGGGCAGGCCTGGAGTCTTAATATATACTTGGGAAAACCTTGATAGATCTGAAAGTATGACTTTTAGATTAGTGAAATATTCTGTCTGAATCGGCAATGAGCGAGGAGTTCACTAGGGGCAACAGTGCTCCAATATCTCCAAAACAAGGGGGGCAGTAAGCTCCATACATGAATTATAAAAAATAAAACACCCAACAAACAGATGTAATTTGGCAGGGAATATGGCAGCAGACGTACACATTGGGGCAGATTTACTTACCCGGTCCTGTCGCGATCCAGCGGTGCATTCTCAGTGGAGGATTCGGGTCTTCCGTCGATTCACTAAGGTAGTGCGCCCGATGTCCACCAGGTGTCGCTGCTGCGCTGAATTCCGTCGGAGTTCACTGAAGTTCACCGTCCTACCCTGGGTGCAAGTAAGCGCGTGTCAAGCGACACTTTCTAAAAAAAAAAAATACGGCGTTTTTTCCGAATCTGTCGGGTTTTCTTACGGCCACACCACCCGCATGCATGCCGCTGATGCGCCACAATCTGATCACGTGCGCCAAAATCCAGGAGCAATTCAGGGAAAATCGGCGCAAATCAGAAATATTCGGGTAACGCGACGGAAAAACGTGATTCGGGCCCTTAGTAAATGAACCCCATTATCTGCAGCGCCACTCATAGATGGGATGATGTATTACAAGCATTGCAAACCATGGGCAGTCTGTAACCCACAGGGTGATAGATACTCTTTATAGGTTTTCGCCTCTTTAACTGATTGCTGTAGGTTACACATTTCACTTTATTAACTCAAAATGCTCTATTAGGGTAATAAAAATACACATGGCAGTCTTCATGGAAATACTTGGAAAGCACTGACATTAACAAGACACATAATCTAATGGAATCCGTGTATGTCCAGTATAGCATGCCTGCAGCCCATTACCTAATAGACTAGCTGTCCTCAGGTAATGGACTTCTCATAATTTCATTAAGTTAACCTTTGGTAAATGTATTGACAATCCCAGATGAAGGTTGTACATTGTGTTTTAGACGCTGAAACAGGCGGCTGGTAATTAAAGGAAACCTACCATGAGGAATCTACTATGAGAAGTAGATGTGATGGTAGATTCCTCCTGCTGCCTCTGCCCTAATCCGTAATTTAATAACCCTGGAACCTAACCTATAAATACTTTATTTTATTAATGTGTAACTGCAGAGGCTACTGGGGTGTGGAGTAGCCTTTGCTCCCAGTGCCCGGCCAGGCTAGTACACGCCCCAGTAGCCTCTGCAGTTAATTTACAAATTACTAAAATAAAGTTTTCAACAAGTTAGGTTCCAGGATTATTTAAAAAACAGATTAGGGCAGAGGCAAAGAATAGGAATCCATCAGATCTCCTTCTGGTATGGCAGATGCATCATGGTAGGTTTCCTTTAATGTATCTAACGCTAATACATGAGACAATATTAAAAGAAATTAAAGGGTTTTCCCACAAACTAAAGTTAGGCCCTATCCACGGTGCTGAGTGCTGAGACCCCACAGATTGCGAAAACGAGGGGACCGTCGGACCCCTTGCTGCTCTGTCAGACTAATGGAGCAGAGGGCGGCGCATGACTGTTCTCCTCCATTAATCTCTATGGATGCTGATCTCCGGCAGCTCTGTAGAGATTAATGGAGCCGAACGGTCATGCGCCACCCTCTGCTCCATTAGTCTGACGGATGTACGCGGGATCCCATTGGACCCCTCATTTTTTACGATCTGTGGGGATCTCAGCACTGAGATCCCCACTGATCAGCAAGTTAAGCCCTATCCCGTGGATATGCAGTTATCTTGTCATGGGACAGTCCTATCAGTCATTTAAAGTTTTCTTTATCCGACACACCAGTCAGTATGTAAAAGGAAAGTCCTATGACTTGTTGACTGCTCTAAACATAGAAAGTGCATAGATATAAATGACTGAAAGCCAGTTATACTGAGCCTATTCCCAGAAAGCCACCTACAAATGTCTAGTCTCTAAAAAAAGGACGTCATCTAAATTCACAGTATTTTCCCAATGCAATCCCTGTATATTCTATTTATATTTTTTTAGGGAAAAAAACAAGAATTCCTCATGAGTCATTGTTTGCATTTAGATTTAAACAAAAAGGGAACAAAACTGTTTCAGCAGCTGAGCCATTTCCTTGCCAATCATTATGACACATCTTTGATAAGTAAAAAAGGCCGACCACATCCTGCAAGGATGCACTTATTTTCCCATCCCTGGATGTCTGTTTTTGATATTAGCTACAAGCCCCTTGAGATGCATTGGGCGATTGAAGAGCTGAAAATGTATAATAATTACTGCCTAAAACTCATAATACAAGCAAAAAAAGTTACTATCCCACAGACAGTAAATATGAAGGGGGGGAGCATAGCTGTAATTCTATAATACAAGCCCCACACCACCCACTAGCTGGACTGCGAGACGGGTCACCCAGGAAACACCAATTCCCACGCTCTGCCATTTTACACAGAGATTGTGTCCTCAATTTGTCCTCTGCCCCAGTGTTCTCAGTAAATAACGCAAGGGAACTAATTACCATTTGTGAAAACTTCCCACTTCAACATAAATTGTGATGCAGATGAGGAGAGTGAGGGAATAATAGTCTGCCTTCCCCTCTGCTTTACACTGGGCAGAAATTTTGAGATAAAAGTAGCTAAAGGTTCTTTTCTTTTTTTCATTTGATCCGTAAAGTTCAACCAAAGTGTAACTGTATAAAGGTATAAAATATACAATAAGGCACAAACTTATTTACTGCTCTATTTAATAGTTCTAGTAGTGATCTTCTGGAAGTGGGGGATATGAGGCTGCAGGGGGATACTGCCATCATGACTGTAGGTGGCCGTCCTACTCATTAGATTCCAATAGATTTTGAATTGTAGCTCTGGTTCCCCTCTTTGACTTGCCTGTCAGAGCGTGGACCACCCCGCTACAAGGGTAGTTTTATTCAGTAAAGGATACTTAGGTCCAGCTCATTGAGAAGTCAATACATACTTTATTTGTTCATCATAGTTCAACAGAAGATTATCCCAATTGTCAACGTGTTTCAGACATGGTGCCCTTAATCGTGGCTGACTCCCCTATGTGGATGCCCACTATTAAAGTGAAATCATTGGTATTAGGTGTGGCCAAATACCATTCATAAATCTTACCATAATACACATCTGGAAAAACATATTAAAATGAATAAAATTTTTATCAAGGCTTGTATGCCTGAAATCTTGCAAATACGTACAATTCCAGGTGTATGGCCAAGAATTGCCCCTATTTCCCCTGTTACTTCACCTCCAAGCCAAGTGTGATTGCAATGGGCTGAAAGGAGAGTGGCTGGGGGCAAAATGGTCTGATGCAGGGTGTTCCTGCCCCGCGTCTGTACACGAACTGTAGCTTGTGCCATGGCTGGACCAGCCCCATCGCAGCCACCCAATGGGTGCAAGAGGATGGGGATAGATCTCTCCCGCTGTCTATTAATATCTGTTCTTCATAGCTACTAGAGCTGTGACTCAACTCTAGACTATGCTACTCAAGAATAGTGACTTCTTAGGCTGCATTCACACTCTGCGTATGAATTAGTTTAGAAATCGCATAAACATTTAGGCCTAAATCGGGAACAAGCAACACGGTTTCCATTGTTTAATGGCAAAACATGTTTCCCATTCCGGATTATAAGCATTTTGGTCTTAGCACATCTGCAATTTGGACAAGCCCCCCCCGCAACTGTATTAAAGCTGCAGTTCTAAGCTCAATTCTTCAAATGTAGTGTGTGAACATGGCCTTAGTGCCTCCAGTATCCAGCACAAGCCACAAGACTAAAGATGACATAGTAGAGGAAAGCTTGATGCAAGGGCGTCTACCAGCTCCCTAATCACCCCGGAGGTAAAAACACAGCTGATGTTTCCACGACTGAGCAATTGTACATGGACACACTTTAACATCTGGGCCCAATGGGCATGAGGTGTACAGAAATTACGGCAACGTACTGAGAAATAAACATCATATCCATCTCAGTTCTTTACACAATGACATGAAGATATTGTTGTCGATTTTGGAAGTTGAGACTGTTTGTCTATACAGAATATTCCGTGTCCCTGTGATTCCCTGCCAGTCTTTGTTGGCTGACAGCTGTCTTTGGTATCTGACTAATTTATTTAGCAGCTGTCCCAGCTGAACATTTGCCTGTCCACATCTTCGGCACTATGTAGAGAATCGCTGTCACGCTGAGAATGAAGGGACGCTTCCGCCATTAATGATAAACACGCCATTAAAATGAAAAGACTGAAACTAAATGCATTGGAAGAAGAAAAACTTTCGGAATCCGTCCTCCTTTATAAATAGAAAGCACAGAAGGCCGTGTTCACAAATGGAGAATTTGCTGTGGATAGTTATTGCAAACTCAACACTAAAAGTACACAGCAAAGTTTCAACATATTGGTGTAGCACATAGGTTACATTGTCCACGATAGAAAACCATATATATGAATCATAATTTTGGGGGCCACCCTTCATTATCCCCTAAGAAATGGAGCCTAGTAGACACAAAATTAGGGCAAATAAAAAACAAGCACGGATAAACCAAATCATAGATCCAGGCACCATCTTGTAAACCATGGCCTCATTCTTTCTAATATCAACTTTTACAATTATACTAATGGACCAGAAGGGCTCAGGGGGGTATTGCCAGAGGCCAAACAGGCCGTTGCACTTTGTGGGAACACGTCTCATCCACCCTTGCTCCCTTTGCACTTCATTCTCCCCATGTCTGATGTAATCCCAGGGCAGCAGAGGAAGTTTCAGCACATAGTGGGAGGGGAAAAGTGCTCCAGTGCACAGTGTAACAGCCTGTAAAGCTGCAGCACGGAGCGGCTCTGATAAGACCCCTCTGAGCCCCCTAGCTCATTAGCATACTTTTAAAAGATGTCTTCTCTCTGGTGTCTAGTATAAGGGTAGAGCCTGAGCCCACCAAAGGATCCTCTAGTGGGCTAGTCCAACACTTTCATATATACAAGATAAGAGTTTTTGGTGGCGTTTTCCTTAACAAATACCTTTTGCACATAAAGAGGTGTTCCAATACAGAGTCGGACTGTGAGCCACATTTATTACAGAAATTTTGCGCATGCACTGAATGCACTAAAAAACACTGGTGCACTCAGTTTGCACCAGTATTCGGTAATCTGGGGCACTCTGCACATCAGTGATGCAAACTGTACCAGTTTTCATATAACTGGGCCAATGTGAGCCTCATCCTTCTGCTTGGGAATAATGAATGGACGAGTGACCTGCAATGTCAACAGAATTCCGTATTACTGATACATGACTCTTGTTCAGAGCGACCTTATTGGATTTTTGTCAGTTAAGGCAAATGATCGCTATGGGTCTCATTAGTTTTCTTTGGTAATTAGAAACTCCATTAAGTGTATAAGTCCTTTGGAATATAGTTATGTAAGTGGTTCTGAAGAACAGATCTGCAAGTATAAAAAATATACTTATTTATATACCGGTATATAGTTTATACTATATAGTATGTATAGTATATGCTATATGTTAAGTGTAAGCTGTATAACTGTATAGATGCTGTTCTTTGCACCTTTGTACTATTTATATAACAACAGGATACTCACCAAATGATGTTGCCATAAAGATCCCAAGCCCCAGAAAAAAAGCTGAGTAAAATGATAAATTGTAGATCAGCTGCAAAGATAAATAATTCATCTATTGCAGAGGGAGGGATAGATATTTCTTTGTTAGCTCATGTTCATTGCTGGAGACTATAGGCACAAGCCCCAACCACATTTGAAGTCACTGGTGTAATGTACAATTATAGTGGGATGCAAAATTATTCTTACCCCTTGAACTTTTCCTAATTTTTAAACATTACAGCCACAAACTCAAATGTATTTATTTGATACACAAAGTATCAAGTATTTATGAAATGTGAGGATAATGATCCATGCTTTTCCATATTTTTGCAAATCGAAAAAATCTATTAGACAAGGTCTGACTTGGTGCAGATTTTAGCTATAGTCGCTGATAGTTTTCTGGCAGAGACTATAGTAAGTATGGTGGGATAGTGTGTTCAAACTGCCTGCTACCAGCACGCCCAACACCCACCCTGCCCACTTTGGGCAAGATGGGGCCGGGGTGGGGCTTAAAATATGCATCCTCCACCACATAACTGAATAACACACTATAGTAAACTAATGTAAATGTAATGGGGCTTATTTACTAAGGGTCCTGCAGCCGCATTTTAGTCAGGTTTCCAGACTTTTCGGGGATCACGCCTGGGATTGTGTCGCACACGATTGTTTTGTGTCGCAATCGGACTATGCACAGGATTTAACAATTCAAATTGTGCCACAAGCCATGCACTCACATACACCGGGAAGAAGATGGTGAACTCCGGTGGACCTGAGTGGGGAAGTGACACATGCAGGATATCGTCCGCACGATCTTGTTGAATCTTGTTAAATGGGGCACATTTACTTACCCGGTCCTGTCGCGATCCCCGATCCGGACTGTCCAACGAGGATGAAGTCCGGCGCGATTCACCAAGATCGTGCGCCCGATATCCTGCATGTGTCACTTCCCCGCTGAGGTCCGCAGGAGTTCACCCTCTTCTTTCGATGTATGTGAGTGCGTGTCTTGCGGCACAATTTGAATTTTAAATCCTGCGCCTAGTCCGAAACAGTCGGGTTGTCCGGCGGCCATGCCCCCCGATTTGTGTCGCATGTAAAAACTGATTGCGTGCGCCAAAAACCCCTGTTAAATGCTGCGCAAATCGGAAATAGTCAGGAAACCTACGGAAATGTGGTCCGCGGACCCTTAGTAAATGTGCCCCAATGTGTTAAACACTGAATGCACAGTGATAAGGTGCAAACAAATGGACAGACCATAGTGGTAATTAGCACTATTGAAACAAATCTGTGCTGTTCTGTGTCCCCTCTAACACGTCTTTCAGTGTGCAGACCTTTCTCAAGGGGTACCTTGTAGCATTATCTGGAAATGATGAAAATATTAAAGTGCATTGGGATAAATAGCTGCAGTGTCTGCTCGCTTTATTGAAGTATTACTTTATATTTTATGCCTGTTTTTAGTTGTAATAGCGCAAATGTATATAAAAAAATTAATAACTATCCTGTCATCAGGTTATTACCATTAAACCTAATGATGCATTCCCGCAGAAGTATTCTCACGAGTTCAAATTCAGTTTTTATCATAAAAATCCATAGCAAAATCAATTATTAAAAAAAAGTAGCTGGCACCTTGCTAGGAGACTCTCCAAGGCACAATGTGCATGTTTTCTCTTCAGCCAATGTCTCCCTCAGCTCACTCATTCCCCCCTCCTTCAGGAACTTCTCTTCACCAAGTCCTTGTGTGTCTCTTTCAGATTCCTCATTTCCCTCTCCCTCATTCCTGAAGGAGGGGGAAATGAGGGAGGTGAGTGAGAGGATGGAGGAGGGAAAACAGGCCACCTTGTGGCTCAGTGAGTCTCCTAGCAAGGCACCAGCTACTTTTTATAAATTGATTTAATAAAGATATGAGCTATAGACTTTTTAAATAAAAACTGAATGGTAAACAGTGAGAACCTGATGACAGGTTCCCTTTACTAATGGTTTCTGTGATCATTCAGGCTCCACAGTGTTAGAACAGTCTTAGATTCTATAACACAACATATTAAATTGTTGTTTCAATTTTTTTTAGTTAGTTCTCAGTGCTTCCAGAACTTTGGTGTCATGAGACTAGAAATGAGCCAAATGTGCTTATGAAAAGATTAGGTTTAATTGTGTGTTCCCTTTGTCATACCTCTGAGATCTGATTATGGGTAGCAGTGGTGGGAGCACATTTAGTTGTCCTCTGGTTTGGAGGGGTCACTACAGGACCTGATTACAATGATGTCAGGATATTTTTAATAACTCGCACATCTACCCACTTCCAACACAATTGTACTCACTGCTGACTAAATACAGTCTCTTGGGGGGTCCCCAACGGAAAGTGAGGAAGCTCAGAGATTTCCTTTAGTCTTAACCCCATTATTAGGAACTATTCTTTTGTACTGGTACACAAGGAATCTACGGGCGAGGCAGAGCATGAGCCCATGACCTGCACCTACATTATAGGCAGTGTAGTTACTCAGCCTCCCCATACTAATCACCGTGAGTAAATAAAAGTAAAATGATTTATTTCTTCCTACAATAGATATTTTTTTTTATAAATGTTACTCTTGGGAATATGAAAACCAGGATTTTTACTAATAAATTAACCTGACATAAAAAGAAAATACAGTATTATAAAAGTGACATAAAAGGAACCTATCATGCTGCAAATGTAGTCCAGTCTCAAGGCAGTGTTATACATAAAAGAAGATTGTATATAATGTGCTATTAGCAGGTGGCATCCAAACAAAGACAAAGTAGTGTGTCACTGACATAATTGGTTCAAAAAGACATGAAATAAATTTTTATTAACATCCAACGCTGGACACAGACATGAATATAAAATCAATTAAAATTGTACCAAAGTACATACAATTATATACCATGTTATATGCACTATGATCGGTGCAAAAGCAAAACACCTCCTGAATGGGTGACATCCACCCAGACCACCCCTAAACAATAAGGAAACACGTAAAAAGTGCAAGTGCATCTGTCAAGCTGCCATAGAAGTAAGAGCCAAGTAAATTAATGCCTACAAAGTGAATGAGGTAAGAGACCCTAAAATCAAGGGGGATTAAGGTAGTGGAGGCAAAACCCTAGTATATATTACAAATAACCTGGCAAGCAAACCAGTAAAGTAGCAGCATTCAAGCGGGGTGGTAGAATAGTCAGGAGGTGGAGGGCTCCCCACGCGGTTTTTTTTTTTTTGATTAGCAGGTGGCATGTTATAAAGCATGAGGAGCTGAACCGATTTTAAATAATATCATATCTTCAGGCAGCGTGTTATAGGGCAGGAGAAGCGGAGTAAATTCTACAAAGGATCCCAGTTGCATTTAGCAAATCATAGACTAGAAAAAGTTGATCAGATTGTTCATAGTGTCCTATCTGGAGGCAACATGTTATAGAGCAGTAGGAGCTGAGCAAATTGTTTATAGTATCCTATCTCCAGACATGGTTGTATAGAGCAGGAGCTGCTGAGTAGATTGCACATAATGGGGCACATTTACTTACCTGTCCCATTGACTGCGCTGATCCGAAATGTCCAACGAGGATTTGGGTCTGCCGCGATTCACTCTGATCACGCGTCCAATTACCTGCATGTGTCTCTTCCCCTGCTCAAGTCCGCCGGAGTTCACCTTTTTCTTCCCAGTGCATGTGAGTGCTGATCTTGCGACACAATTTGCTTTTTAAATTCTGCAGTTTGTCCGAATCAGTTGGGTTGTCCGATGTCCACGCCCCTGATTTGTGTCACATCTGATTGCGTGCGCCAAAAACCCAGGGCAATTCAGCGCAAAACAGAAAAATTCGCAAAACCCGATGGAAATGCAGCCTTCGGGCCCTAAGTAAATGTGCCTCAATATCCTATCTGCAGGCAGTATGTTATAGAGCAATCGGGTTGACTAGATTGTGCATAGTGTCCTATCTGCTGGTAGCATGTAATAGAGCAGGAGTGGATTACCAGACTGATATATTTTGTGTAATAGATTCAGTATAACTTGCATTCATGTATATATTTTGTACTTCTGGGCTTAGGAGTCCAGCAGAGGGTCCTATCAGTGATTAACAATTATGATGTTTACTCATACAATGACAATGAAAAAAGGGGTTAAAATGGTCTATTTAAGATTATAAGGTATATGACTCCTCATTTACTCCTCTGTCACAATTTTGCAATTGGTGATTAGAAACAACTCCAATTTTTTTTAAAATTGTATTTAGGGATTGGATTACTTGTCCTGAACTAGAACTGCTTGCATTATAAAATTTATACTGTTAGACTTTTATGTTCCTAAAGGTCGCATGCTATGGTGTGCTGTGCTATGGTGCGCATGCTGATAAGCCCCATTACAAAGGGGGGCATTTATTATGGAATTACGGACTGAAAACTGGAGGACATTTTTTTCCCCTTCCTGCACCACAATATTGGTGGTTTTCCAACAAAAAAAGACTTCTGTTTTGAGCGTAATATCGTGGCGCCGCTTGTGAATCAGACACTTTTCTGGCACTTCTATTTTTCCGTCTCGTTTTGTGGAGCAATTTTTTGCGCACAATTAGAGCAGCTAAAAGCTGGTTTGGGGAGATCTATTTCACCTTCATATATGGGGAATCAGTTATAAACCTTATTGTTCGTGCGCCAAATCATAAATCCCTTGCGCCAAAAACTTAAATCACACTGAAAATTATAGCACGCTTCCTGCACCGACCCAGGGCAATAATAAATGCCCCCCAAAGTGTGTGACTACTTTTTCAGCTGTTTTGGGGACTGAAACTAAGTCAAAGTTTTTCAAGGTTTTTCTTTCAATTTTTTTTTTTTTTGGGGTGCAAAATCTACAATCAATAAAACAACTAAAGAGAAACATTAACCCTGTGTAATATATTGTTTTATTCTTGATAAATTCCTGTAAACAGAGAACACATATATCTAGTACATACACTCACTGGTACACCATGCTAGTAACAGGTTGGACCCCCTTTTGCCTTCAGAACTGCCTCAATTCTTCGTGGCATAGATTCAACAAGGTGCTGGAAGCATTCCTCAGAGATTTTGGTCCATATTGACATGATGGCATCACACAGTTGCCGTAGATTTGTCGGCTGCACATCCATGATGCGAATCTCCCGTTCCACCACATCCCAAAGATGCTCTATTGGATTGAGATCTGGTGACTGTGGAGGCCATTTGAGTACAGTGAACTCATTGTCATGTTCAAGAAACCAGTCTGAGATGATTCCAGCTTTATGACATGGCGCATTATCCTGCTGAAAGTAGCCATCAGATGTTGGGTACATTGTGGTCATAAAGGGATGGACATGGTCAGCAACAATACTCAGGTAGGCTGTGGCATTGCAACGATGCTCAATTGGTACCAAGGGGCCCAAAGAGTGCCAAGAAAATATTCCCCACACCATGACACCACCACCACCAGCCTGAACCGTTGATACAAGGCAGGATGGATCCATGCTTTCATGTTGTTGACGCCAAATTCTGACCCTACCATCCGAATGTCGCAGCAGAAATCGAGACTCATCAGACCAGGCAACGTTTTTCCAATCTTCTACTGTCCAATTTCGATGAGCTTGTGCAAATTGTAGCCTCAGTTTCCTGTTCTTAGCTGAAAGGAGTGGCACCCGGTGTGGTCTTCTGCTGCTGTAGCCCATCTGCCTCAAAGTTCGACGTACTGTGCGTTCAGAGATGCTCTTCTGCCTACCTTGGTTGTAACGGGTGGCGATTTGAGTCACTGTTGCCTTTCTATCAGCTCGAACCAGTCTGCCCATTCTCCTCTGACCTCTGGCATCAACAAGGCATTTCCGCCCACAGAACTGCCGCTCACTGGATGTTTTTTCTTTTTCGGACCATTCTCTGTAAACCCTAGAGATGGTTGTGCGTGAAAATCCCAGTAGATCAGCAGTTTCTGAAATACTCAGACCAGCCCCTCTGACACCAACAACCATGCCACGTTCAAAGGCCTCAAATCACCTTTCTTCCCCATACTGATGCTCGGTTTGAACGGCAGGAGATTGTCTTGACCATGTCTACATGCCTAAATGCACTGAGTTGCCGCCATGTGATTGGCTGATTAGAAATTAAGTGTTAACGAGCAGTTGGACAGGTGTACCTAATAAAGTGGCCGGTGAGTGTATATCTCGTACAATGTATTGAGCATCATTGATGCATTATCAGCTATTGTATATCTAGGTTACATCTCAGATCACACTTGCTGCTATTATGTGCTTCGGCAGGGCCATATACATGGTTTAAATGAATTGCATATCAGATAACACATTTCAGAAGAAGTAGTAAATGGACAGTAATAAATTGCCTTTACATATTAATGTGGGCTCCATATGCATTAATGAATCAATACAAAGGAGGTTACATTGCATCGCCATATATTATGTATGTGTAATTCTCATACCCAAATGGTTGGGAAGGACATATAATGTAGATAAATTATGTGACCAAGGAGAAGCTGCCACCTCAGCATGGGCAGCCTCCCAAAAGTATACAGTCTCCTGTGGACACAGGTCAGTGTAATACATATGGAATATATAAAAAAATCAGTTAAACCTCTAAGAAAATAAGGTAAATCCTAGTGTCCCATCTACAAGTAGCATATAGTGCAGGAAGAGCTGAGCAGATCTTTCGACATAATTTGGTTTTTATATTCCGCGGTTTGTCCGACGTCCACGCCCCTGATTTACGTCACATGCAAGCCAGTGCCGATGCGCCACAATCCAATCGTGTGTGCGCGAAACCCAACGGAGATGCGTCCGACGGACCCTAGGTAAATGTGCCCCCATATCCTCTGCTTCCAAGACCATTAGTAATAACCTACACTGCATCTGGACACCTGCAAGAATTCTAATCTATACATTGTGCATTGTTACATGTCTTAGAGAACTCTTCAAACACCGAGACCATATTAAGTGTCTTTATATTGGATTATCTTCCTAATATGAAGAATTCCTTAGCCTATGGTACACATTGCCTGTGCCCTACCAGCAGACTGCAGGATTTCACAGCTGATGGAGTATTGTTTACCTCTAGTACATATCTGAGGTTATGCAACTGCGCTTTAGTACAACCCAAATACTAGCAAAGTGGAAAATATTTCCTAGTTGGCAGTAGCACAATAACATTGCCCACATTGTCCTATCAGTTCATGATCCAGCAGAATAGATGGGAATCAGACAGTAATAGTTCTGTTTGAGGAAAGACATTTGGAAACAGAAAAATAGAATTCCCTATGAATACCTGGAGAGGAAAAAGTAGCATTCCTCTGCCATCTGTCCATAGCCATTACCCTGCACTTCTCTGTCTGATGAATCCCTAAAGAATGAAAAGGTTGAGAATAATGAAACTTGCCCTGGCATTTATCCAAGGTTTTCTCTTAACAAACTAATTCTCCACCCTACGGCAGGATGCCCTGCCCGGCCACGCAGCCAGGAAGCCAGGAGCGCACTTGTTTTCCAGCGTAGACCTACAGAGGAAACATGTTTAATATCCATTGTGTTTTTAAGGAGCAGCGCTCAATGTCTCCTCCGAATAGTCACCGCAGATTATTTGAGTAGTTAGTGCCAGTCCTTATTATTATAGTCCTTAGTCATTACGGATCATGTCTGCTGGACTGCAAAGCAAAATAAATACAACAGGAAATTATACAATTCTCAAATTGTTTCTGATAAACAGGAAATTTTTTTTGTCAAATTTGGAATTTGCAATTATTAATGATAGATTTATATCTGAATTAAATATGTATTATATGACACTGCTTCCTGTGTCTGTTTCTTACAGTTCTGACCACATAGTATTGACTAAAATGTAGAAGACTAAATTGCTCCAGATCCAGACCCACGCCTGATTCGATGATGCTGATAGTTTTAGTCATTGAACCTGTAGGGAAATCAACTTTGAAAATTATGCTAATGAGCCAGGGGCACTTCCAGTGCCTCTCCATGCTGTAGCTTACACAGTGCAAAGAGAATTTCCCCCCTCCCACTGTGTGCAGATCAGGCAGAGGAAGGGGGGAAGTGCTGAGGGTGCAGAGGGGAGGGAAGACAGTGTAACAGCCTTTGAAGCTACAGTACAGAGGGGCTCTGATAACTCCTCAAAGAGCCTGTCTGACTCATTAGCATAATTGTAAAAGTTGATTTTAGAAGGAAGGAGACCATGGATCACATATAAAAAGATTGATAAAAACAGACACGGTGCCTAATTGTCCCTGATTTTTATGGTAGATCTCCTAAGGAATCAGCAAAAACTATTAAAGGGTCCAGATGGAGTTGGTGGGGGGAGGAAAAGGTGCCAGAACTTAGTCCTCTGCTCATAGAAGGCTAATACCCAACATAAATAACATATAATAAAATATCATATGTGTAATATATAAAATGCAATATATTCTATATTTTTGCTTTAAACCCAATCAACCAAGATGGATATAAAGAGGGATTTTTCCAGGATAACATGGATAACATTGTATCAAGCAAAATATTAAATTGTCTTATTATTTAACTGAAAAAACAATATGATGTTACACCCACCTTTGTTATAATTAATATGCCCTAAGCATCTGTGGTGTATCATGAGTGGGAGTTTCAAAGCTGTGAAGAATTCTGGATAATCTTTAGATAAATACAATTATTTTAACAATTACAATAGAGTCCACGCTTTAGTTATCAACTTACAGAGCAGGAGGAGCTGAGTATATTGATATATAGTCAGCAGTGTTCCTGTATAACTTATTAAATCTCTACTCAATACAGAGCACTCCATCTACATGGCCATATGTAAAAGGGGTTGGCCACTTAACCTTAATGTGTGTGTAAGTGTGTGTGTATGTGTATGTGTGTACACATCTATTAAATGTCCTCCTCCACTATCTTGATATGTACAATAAAGCCAGGCATTCATGTCCATCCGCAGATGGATGTGATCTCTATCTATCCATGAGCAATCGGCCTGTCAGGACCTTATGATAGAAATCATGGGCATAAAATGAAGGTCCCCGGTTTCTCACCCAGCCAAACTAGTTCCTTACACTGTGCTGATGAGATGCAAAACATTGAAACAGTGCTGTCTACAGTTGGGCGTCTGTTCCTTCTGGAATAGATATACTGTTTTGGCTTTAATCTCGCCTCATATCTCTAGCTGTCCTGAAAGTCATGCTTGATGTTAAGGGGGACAAACCCTTTAAAGAATCAAAGTAGCAGAGCCGATAACTTTGCATGTCTTTAAAACTCCAAAGTAACCTCTGGGTACTAGAATAAGAGCCATCCCCATCTCAGGAGAACTCTAGGGCACAGAAAAATATAAAAAGAGAATTTTTTATAATGTTGCCAACCATGAATGGTTTAGGCCAGCTTCATACAAAACTCTTTGTGTTGCAGATTTACTTATTCATATCAAAGTGATAAAACAACAACTTTTTCATTTGTCACAAACAAATGCATCACAATCTGCACCGTGTGACATCTTCTCCCACACAGAGGCTACTTGTTATTCCATAAATACTAAAGCTAGGGTGTGTATGTGTATATAATAACTACACAAGTCTGCAGCTGTTACAGCGGAGAAAGATCAAGGAAAAATGAAAAATCTAATTCTAGGCATTTTTACATATCAATGTTTTCAATATGTTTTAGTTTGGGCTAAAATAGTGAAATTCTATGTATTAAAGTTTGCAATTACATTTTGTTTGGCAATAATCAACCTTAGAGCTAATATAATAAGCTCCTTGTAAGTGATTTATGAAGGATAAAGACAGAACATAGCGATCACTTAACACTTTCTTATCTCTATTTATGATTAAAATGAAATTTTTCCTTTCATCAAAAGAAGTCTCTGAAACCTCTCTACTGCCCCTTAAGCTAAGCCCCAAAATCGGGAATGATAAACCAGGGATACTTACTCAAACATCCAGCACCGTGGCTATGGTAATCTTCTTATATTTGTTATCCATGGCCTCCTTCTTTTTGTAAAAAGGATTATGATAATTATGCTAATGAGTCTGGGGGCTACCTAGTCCCTTTGTGATTTTGTTTTACAAGGTGTTACACTGTCTCACCCCCTCCCCTGCTCCCTCAACACTGGTACTGCAGGTAGTGCTCACTGCACAAGTGCAGAGGGAGGATGAGACAGTGTAACAGTCGGTAAAGCCAGATCCCCAGATCCCAGGGCCATTTTTATTAGCATAATTATAAAAGTTGATCTTAGAACAAATATAAGAAGATTACCACAGTCACATCACCTGTGTCCCTGGTTTATCATGTGCGATTTTGATGGTAGATTTCCTTTAAACAGAATACATTAGCTATATTTTCTGCTACCTAAAACCAGATACAGGAACACAATTTTTTTAGGTTTATTTTAAAAAAAATTTTAATTTATGGATAGATTATTCTACTTATAGGATACAATTTCTACTAATTAAAACCAAATTAAGAAACTACATTTTTTCTGATGTATTTTTAAATTATTAAGTATTAAAGTGTGATATATAAAACATAATTCAAAGAATATGTTTTGGATAGAAAATTCAGTTTAAAGACATGATAGTAATCACAAAAGCGAAACAAAGTATGAGGTCTAACCAAAACTCTCTCCACTTTACAAGAAGCGACTTTTGACCAATGCAACAAATGCATTAGCCTCTTAAAGGTCAGCGAAGAATCCCATGTCAGCACATTATGTGATTTATGGCCCATAAAACTGCAGGCTTTCAGCAAGTCGCCCTATTTTTCCAACATGAGAGAAATACACACTTTTGTTTTTATTACCAAGCCTATTTCATTAGGGAAGGCTTGTCACCTGCCTGTAAAGCTGACATAACAAGAATCACGCTGATCCTACCATGGAAATGAGTCCTATGTTTATTGCATTGGGTAATCTGAAGATGGAATAAGGCAGTGGCACAGCACAAAGGAATTGTGGGAGTTGAGACTGAATGAGTTTGCCTATGGGGTCCATGCTAGCATCTCTACAAAAACGAAACAAAACGTATGCTAGACTAAACTGTTCCCACAATACAAATAAATTGTTGAAGGGGTTTTCCCACCAAACATGTTAGGCCCTATCCACAGGGTAGGGCCTAACTTGCTGATTCTGGGGGTCTCAGTGATGAGATGAGGGGCCCGAATGGGTCCCAGGTAACTCCGTCAGACCCCTCGTCACTCCCTGAGATTAATGGAGCAGACGGCCTTACATGACTGCGCTCTGCAATCTCCGTCAGCTTCATAGAGACGAATGAAGCAGAACAGTCATGCGCGCAGTCCATTAATATGAGGGAGTAACGACGGGTCCGACGGAGGTACCTGGGACTCCTCGCTGGAAGAAAAGGAGAGGGAAAAGGGAAGGGAACAGCCAAACAACATAAAAAACATACGGCACATATTGCAGCCCCACTCATCCACAGAAATCAACTCCTGCCAATCCCTGAGGTGAAAAAGCCTCAGCATCCACTAGGCCCAGACATTGTAAAAGGCCAGTAATGTAGTGAAGTTTGAGCCATCACCAACAACCAACACCAGGTGTGGGAGTAAATAACATGGTCTTCTATTCCTGGAGCACTAACCCACCTCTACTAATGGGTCCTGTACAACATGTTAAATTCCACATTCGAAACAGAGAACTCTTTTTTGTACCTCTGTGTCTGACTTAGCTAGATGGCTTTCCCAGGTTTTAAAGAACGATTCAGCCTTTAACTTTTTTGCCTGCTTAAGGAAGTCTCAACCCAATACCTTCTCACGACAAACGTAAGTTTATTGATGAACAACCTAAATGGGCGTGAGGTGGGGCTAGGCAGCAATGGCAGAGAGTAGTTTAAAACAACCCTTAGAGCTACCTAGAGCCAGGGCCGGATTATAGGGGGGCCCCACCACTTTGTCCTTAAAGGGGGCCCCCACCAAACGTGTTTGGCTCCGGGCTCCCCGGAGCGAATCCCGTCGATGAGCCCTGAATCAGTCTATGGCAGAGCAAGGTAAATATAAGTTCCCTGCTCTGCCATAGAGATCAGATGTAAATAAAGATGGTGGCGCCATGCCACTGGCGGCGCAGCAGGGGGCATCACAGCACCGCAAAGTCATGCCGCCGCCTGTAGCAGGGCGCCACCATCTTTGTTTACATCCGATATCCACCTTGACACCATGATGGAAGGGAAAGAGGTCGGCGAGCATCGGGAGAACGATGGAAGGTGAGTATGATTTTAGTATTTTACCTGTGACTGTATATAGTTATTATAGGGGGATTGTATATATTTATTATGGGGGGTTGTGTATATAGTTGTTATAGGGGGGCTGTATGCAGTTAGTTATTATAGGGATTGTTTATAGTTATTATAGGGAGTGTATAGTTATTATAGGGGAACTGTATATAGTGATTGTTGGGGGAGCTGTAAATAGTGATTACTAGGGGCTGTATATAGTGATTTCTGGGGGAGCTGTATATAGTGATTGCTGGGGGCTGTATATAGTGATTGCCAGGGGAGCTGTATATAGTGATTGCTGGGGGCTGTATATAGTGATTGCTGGGGGAGCTGTATATACTGGTTGCTGGGGGAGCTGTATATAGTGCTTGCTGGGGGAGCTGTATATAGTGATTACTGGGGGAGCTATATATATAGTGATTACTGGGGGAGCTATATATGGTGATTGCTAGGGGCTGTATATTGTAATTGCTAGGGGAGCTGTATATACTGGTTGCTGGGGGAGCTGTATATAGTGGTTCCTGGGGGGCTGTATATAGTGGTTGCTGGGGGAGCTGTATATAGTGATTACTGGGAGCTGTATATAGTGATTACTGGGGGGGTTGTATATAGTGATTACTGGGGAGTTGTATATAGTGATTACTGGGGGAGCTGTATATAGTGATTACTGGGGGGCTGTATGCAGTGATTGCTGGGGGAGCTGTATATAGTGATTACTGGGGTGACTGTATAGTGATTGCTGGGGGCTGTATATAGTGATTGCTGGGGGAGCTGTATTTACTGGTTGCAGGGGGAGCTGTATATAGTGATTACTGGGAGCTGTATATAGTGATTATTGGGGGGTTGTATATTGTGATTACTGGGGGGCTGTATATAGTGATTACTGGTGGAGCTGTATGTAGTGATTACTGGAGGAGCTATATATAGTGATTACTGGGGGAGCTGTATATAGTGATTACTGGGAAGCTGTATATAGTGATTGCTGAAGGAGCTGTATATAGTGATTGCTGGAGGAGCTGTATATAGTGGTTGCTGGGAAGCTGTATATAGTGAATACTGGGTGCTGTATATAGTTATTGCTGGGGACCAGTATAAAGTGATAACTGTTCCCTTTTTTGACTACATTCAATAGGGGCCCCCACCATATTTTGCGCCCAGGGGACTCCACCAACCTTAATCCTGCCCTGCCTAGAGCTACAATGTTTATCTTGGTCAGAGTACCCACAGGGGGTTCCATGGGATGTAGTTAGTTAGATATTTAGTTGTAAAAGATGCAATTTTATCCCAGAAAGGACAGTCCTGCATAGCCTGTGACCCCATCCGGCACCTCCAACACCTGTCATGCCTATGTGATGCCCCCATGTGGGTATGATATAGGGAATAGGTAAATGTCTTGGGAACTTGGAGCTTTGATGGAGTGATCATTGGATTGTCCAGTTTCCATATTGGCATAACCTGGTACCGTTACTATATTGGATACTATGGCGGCATAATAGTGGAGCAGCAGAACAGTATTTCGTTTATGTGTAACTAATTTTGCAGAGATGATTTGTGGCTGAAAGAAGCTGACATGGTGGCCGGGTAGAAGAAGAAGATGAAAGAGAAGTCCTCTAATGAAATACCTCATGTGTGAGTCACCAGATTTTCAGTAAGTGCTTGCATTACCCATGAGCTCACAATTCTGCACAATCTCTTGTGTGCTGTGACACTGTTATCTTCAACCTATAAGGAGACAGTCTTATACTATGCCAGATTTATTGTCAAGCATCAGACACTTTGATAAGGGCCCATTCACACTACCGTATGGGGGACGTAAGTACGGCCGCAAACTTGCTGAGTTTGGGTGCAGAGACAAGCCAACTAGTATCTAGTACCAGGCCCCACCTTATTGATGTAACCACTGGGCTCACCCTTTGTATATTATCTTTCAGCTGCCACTGACAGGGCTCAATAAATGAAACAGTCAGACATAAAACCATACACATGATATATAGTTGTACCAGGAAGACAAATGTAACAAAAGATCAAAATATGGAAACGCAAGCTCCATAAACATGTGGATGCAAAGTTGCTGAATAATGTGATTTAGCATTCAATATTCTATGGGATTAGGTTGTTCCATGTTTTATATGTGAGACTGTCATCCTCATTGGATGTACAATATTATGTAATCCCCAAAAACAAACAATTTTTCTCAATTTTGCAAGGAATGGATGCATGTTTTTTAATTCTATGTTCCTGAGTTTCTGCAAATATATCTGACACCAGCAGTACAAGGGAACATCTTGCGCTGTGTCACATTGATCTAAGAGGTGGATAAGCAGATCATTAGTAAAGCAGAGGGTGGAGGATCCTCCAGTGACTCCACCACAACAATATAAAGCTCACATGTTCACGGCTATTTATCAACTTTAAAGACAGATCATGTTACCTTCACTTTGTAGAAGGAATGTTCTCAGGGGAAGGGTCATGTACAAAAGGGTCAAGCCCAAAGCAAAATCTAATGAAATCCTATGATGATATGCGGAGGGCTCTCAGATTCTCAGTCTGTGGAATATTGCTCCACTATATGAAAAAATCATAACCATGCAATCATAACCAGGAAGGGGGCAAATCCTATTCACACTCTTGAACATCAGTGATTTCATATCAAACCCCCAGTCATTGACGACCAGGGGTATTTGTTTTAATCCACCTATTACCCTATATCATCATTAAATTACACTGCTTTTGAGGATCTTTGATGACCACTAGTTAGAACTATTCACGTAACATTAACTTCATGGATACCTTACATGGGTTTTCTCATTCCCACAACAGAAAATATAACCAGGGGCACATATCACTGATGGCACAGAAGGTCTTTAGAGCTACCTTGACCACCAGGGACCTCTAGACCACTATAGAGCTCAGGCTCTATACACACACCTATATTTTTCTTTTGTTATTAGATTCAGGAAACTGTATAGCTAAATGGGTTTTCATTATACTAATTCCATATGAAGACCACATGGTGTAAAAGGCTTTTAGCTCTAAAGGATGTTATATGACAACTACTAGTCTATGGGACCTTAACCTCCTTGGGATACAGGGATACTGTCCTCCTGTTAATTAAAAACATGAACAGATGAGAAGAGTGAGCATGAGAAAATGTTCCCAAATCTTTCCTATGGGAAGGTTTCCACAAGCTTTTTCTTCTGGGATCTGTTCCTGTTCTTCATGAACTAAAAAGAAGTAGAGGCAAGAGATACCTTCACCATTAGTGAGAAATCAGAGCAACTTTGACATAGATCTAACAATAACTATAGTATAGGATACTGAGTGAATAAATATATAGTATTATACTCTTGTTAAATGAATATAAAAAAAATAAACCTGTTAGTATGTTTTTGAAATATAAGAGGAAATCAGAATTCTTGCAGAAAGAAACCAACGGGAGAAAAACATACAAACTCTATGTAAATATTTTCCTTGGTCAGCTTAAGTCCCCAGATCTCTTCCACTTTTACCTCCTCACTGACCTATGTCTGACTGCAAGACAACTGGGTGGAGACATCTTGCTCTGTCTTTAGTAGCACAGTTTATGTATGATGAGCTTGCCCCTGACATTGGACACATCCGCCTGCTTTGAGTGACAGTTGTAGTATGCAATTAATTGAAAGTTTATTTTTAAAGTGTCGTTATATTGGAAAAGCCAAGAAAATAAGTCTTATCTTACTAAAATAAATACTGATATCAGAATCGTCACAATTAGCAATAAAAGTCAGAATGATGACTCTACTCCCCTGGGAATTTTCTCCTCCAGTCATTACAAGTATATTTGTTTTATCAATTGTCCTTTAAAAGCCGTAGTCTTCCAACTCTTCCAGGCTCTGGTGCTTGGCAGTATGGGGAATGTTTTGCCACATAAGTGTCAGTACTGAAGAGGACCTGTCACCCATAAAAAAAGGCACTAGGAGCTGCTTAAAGTAAGCATCTCCTAGTGCTAGCCCATTTTTAGCAGTGATAAACTGCTAGCTTTATCTGAACCCCCGATAAAGATAGCAGACACTGCCGCGTAGTACAATAGAAAAGCCAGACCATGCTCAAAGCGATCCGGCGTATTCATGAGTGGGTGGTCCGAGGCGCTGCTTCCCCCTGGACCCCCCCTCCCACTCCAGTATCGGAGGGTTCCGATAAAACAGCTCCTAGTGCCTTTTTCATGGGTGACAGGTCCTCTTTAAGTACTGACACTTATGTGGCCAAGCACCAGAGCCTGGAAGAGTTAGATGACTATGGCTTTTAAAGAACAATTGATAAAACAAAAATACTTGTTACAACTGGAGGAGAAAATTCCCATAAGATTTTTGTCTTTATGGGAATACCCCTTTCAGATTCATTCAATCCATTTTACAGATCCAATATTCATAATGAAGGATATTTGAACCCCAGTTAGGTGCCATTTTTCCCCATCCATCCCCTGCTTCCCTGAATGAATCTAATGTTCTACACTTTGCAGTCATAGCTTGTTATATCTATCTGGACTGACAGTTCACACATTTGGGGGTCTTCCTTATGTTAAGTAGAACAAAGATAAACTCTTAGAAGGTTGAGTAAATACAAAGTATCTGCAGGAACTATTACAGAAGAACAAACAGAACTGCTTTATGCCTGAACTTTAGAAACAATTTCCCAAACAATTCATTTCCCCTTGTTTGAGGCTTATTTAAACAGGAAAACCCGTATTACTGTAAAGGAAGAGCATTCCACTGACGTGGTGAAAAATGAATGTATGGCATTGTCCTCGCTATACATCAATATAACAATAATGTATACATGCAAAGCAATCACCACTAGACCACTCACAGCATTCCCAACAGCTCCCCGCAGAATATTATAGACAGTGGATGGTGACCTATCATTGTCATTAGAGTTATTGTTAGTGGTGATAATAAGAGTCAAGTAGCCTGTTAACAAGCATTTTTTTATATTTTTCGCAACCTCACAACTATATTCAAAAAAGTAATGTTGTCACAGAGACATTACCTTTTTTTGGGAAATGTACAGGCGGTACCCTACTTAAGAACACCCCACTTACAGACGACTCCTAGTTACAAACGGACCTCTGGATTTTGGTAATTTACTTTAGCCCTAGGCTACAATGAACATCTATAACAGTTATTAAAGGTGTCTGTAATGAAGCTTTATTGTTAATCCTGGTTCTTACCACAATCCAACATCAAATTGTCACAGAGACCAAAAAAATTTGTCTGGGGTTACAATTATAAAATATACAGTTCCGACTTACATACAAATTCAACTTAAATTAATAACTGCCTGTACATTCCTGGAGGGTAAGGTAAGTGCTAAAGGTAGGAAAATGTTACCACCATACAATAACATTCACAAACTAGAGGAGACATTTACATACTTCTACCATCAAATTTCTAGGATACTTTTTTTGATGATCAATTTCTGGGGCATATAAAGAGTTGTACCTCATTGGAAAGTTATCTTGTGGAAAGGGGATAACAAGGTGATCTGTAATGGTCCAACCCAAATGATCACAGAAATGGATCTGCCCATCTAAAGAGTTCATCCTGCTGCTCTATTCAGTTTTATGGGATGGTCTGAAATTGCTGAGCTCAGCAGTCAGCTATCTCTGGCACATAGCATAGAATCGAGCATCGGGTCACATTCTGCCTCTCCACACATTAGTGATGATGGGACCACCATTCTCCAGATCGCTGGGGACACATTCTCGTCCCAGGAGTCAGATCCTCACTAATTACCTTGTTATCCACTATCCTGTGAATAGTGGATAACTTTCTATGCTGGTACAACCCCTATGTGCTTCTAAAATGTCCAATTCTTTCCAAGCAAAGGTATTCATACCCATTGAGGCCATCAAGAAAATCTAAGATGGAACAGCTTTAACTGAAGATATATATAGTGGAATCTATTGTCTTCAGACAAGTTTATTTTTTTTCTCTATGTTGCTCTATGTAGAAAGAGCTGTTGAAGATATAATTTTGCCCATCTACAGGCCCAGGAGTAATGTAATAGGTAAGCCCATACAATAATTATCTTTAGACTTAAAACATAACCATCACTTGAGATAGGATGCAGTGAATATTTTTCTAATATACTTCATTAACAAATTCTGCTTAGTTTGTCTGGAGTGCTTCTTTAAAGAATACAACACCTGCTCATGAATTCTATCATGAAACTGTATTAAAGTGACAGGGACTAGACTGCACTTCCACCCACAACCTCAGGACAGTAGTAGCGCTGTAGTTGTTGGAAAGCAGCCATGCATTCCAAAACATGCTAAAAATGGAAAATGTATATACAGTACTATATAATATAATAATAATAATAATAATAATAATAATATGAACATGTAAATAATATAAATATAAATAATATAAATATAAATATGTATAAATAATATAAATATACAATTAATATAATTTATAACGAGTCTGAACGGGGCCAAGCTGCGCCCTTTTTTTATACCCTAGACCACCCCTTATGCTGCTGTGGTGGGTCATTATGTTGTTTCTGTTTTGATACATAATATGTAGACTATGGTATATAAAATACTCCCTTAGTGCAGCTGTCACATCAATAGTTTTTCCTTCTCATGTCTGTGATACAGTTTCCATGGTGTAATTAAGGTGATCTTGTTACGGAGGTGGGGGTCACGGGGTCAGAAAGCATGACCACACCGCGGACTCCTTGTACAATGGATGTTCCATTATCTCAGTGTCAGCTCTGATATACAGATGTATGCACCCCATCCATTTCATTATCCGCTGAGCAGTCAATGTCATGACATCTGAATGTTTCCATAGAAAAGTAATACAATCATTTTACAATGATTTCACTTGAGAAATAATGTTTGATCCAAAAGTCAGTGATGAATATACAAGTGGAGGACGCTTGTGGTTGCAGAACAAGATGTCATATGCATCTGCTAGTATTGTACTGTATACAAAAAATTACTTTAGTGTGAATTTTACAAGAGTTGGCCTGTTGTGTGAAATATTCCTTTAAAAAATAAAGCCCTTAAAGGCATATGCCTAAAAACATTCTGGCATATTTCAATCACAACTCCCAAGGTCAAATAGTGCTGCATCTTTAACCCAGCTTGACCTTCCATCATTCACAAGGCAGGTCCTGGAATAGTTCTACAGCTCTTTCACATTAAGGATATGTCAGTATAAGAGCATAAGAAAACCCCTAAAAGTGCTAATAATATTTCACATCTCTGCAATGTATAGCTTGTATTTGTGTTACTTTAGAAACTTGGTTTTGGGGTGAAAATCTACTTATTTTTAAATGTTTTCTGTATGTTATATATGTTAAACAGATCTATCTATCTATCTATCTATCTATCTATCTATCTATCTATCTATCTATCTGTATATCTATCTATCTATCTATCTATCTATCTATCTATCTATCTATCTGTCTGTCTGTCTGTCTATCTATCTATCTATCTATCTATCTATCTATCTATCTATCTATCTATCTGACGAGACCTCCTGGGAACTTTCGGTTTGTGCAGGGCCTCCAATCCGAAGTAGTGGAGCAATGCAAGAACTGGGTGACAGAGCGGGATAAGTTTGTGTTCTTTTTCTTTGTACTGTAGCCCAATCCCCTGGGGGTCAGGGGGTCATATTAATCGGAACCCCCTTTAATTTAACTATGTTTCTATTTTTTAAAATTTTTCTATTGTCTATTTATCAATGTATGTATGTAACTAACTATCTCCTATGTATTTCTTATTTAGCTACCTTGGTATCTCACCAAATTGTTGCACATTTATGTAATTTACATATATTTCCATACACCCATTAAACTGTTGTGGACGTTACACATTCCAGCAGCTTCAAAGCAGAATGAATTGAGCAAAACTTGAATTTTACAGAATTATAGAAAGGCCAGAGAAGGCCAAAGTACACGATGGCAATGCTTCAGGGGGCAGCAGAAGAGCTGTTCTAACATGTACAACCAAATACCAAGAATGCACATAAGACAAAGCTAATTGCTTAAAGGGCATGGCCAGTGTATAGGAATGGGTGTCCTCATAGGTGATATATTGTCAGTTTATTTGTGATATGAACCAAAACTTTTTTTGGCCACAAATCAGACTCTAGGCCATAAAAGAAGCCCATCAACCACGGAACGTCATTGCTACATGTCCTAAAGCAAGAGCAATACCCCTCATGCTATGACTCTGTTGCTCTATGATGTGCTTCCATAGTAAATATCATATGTCTATGCTTTGCACAAAAAACCTATCACACACAATCGCTTGAATCCATCATATGCATATGTTAGAACTAGTAAGCATTTTATGCAAATACTGTGCAGACCGGAAAACCACAAATGATAAAGTTGCTGACAAAAGTAGAAATAAGACTAAACAATAAAGATGCGATCACAAAAATAGTGACCGTCAGTAATTAGACATGAAAGGGAGAGAGACGACAATGTCTAGGTCTTAGCAAGCGGAGAACAAACCACAAGATGAGATACATCTGAAGATTACTGTCCTGAGAAGAAGCAACAAAAACATGGAGATGTCAAAGAAGTAAGCTGAGCTTAGTGGAAATGCTGATACAGATCAATGGTGCAGTGGTAAAACATTGCGGGTTGTTTGTCAGCAATTTCCATGGACACCTGTGTGACCTGATGGACTGCACATTCCTGGACTGGTCCGAGTTAGGATATACACACATCTGCGTGCATATACGTGGTTGGGTTTTTTTCATTGCTGTGAATCATGGACAGGACAGTGTTCCCAACCACAGGACCTGGTCCTGCTAGCAGGATGGGGTAATTAAGGTTGCAGACAACTTTTTAGATAGAACATGTCCTCATTTTTTCAGGACAGAAAAGATTTGAATGTATCCATAGACATACACCTTGACCTGGAGTCCTATATGGCAAATCCTACAATTAACAAATGGTCTGCCCACTAAATTGTGCAGCTATGGATACAAATTGATCATTTCAACAGATATAGAATATAAGGATTATGGTCCAAGGTGTAGCAATAGCTCTTTATTATGGAGCTTGACCTTGTGGCCTCCTAAAGATCAAGTAGATAACTCACAGTCACCTCTGACATTTGCTAGTATACTGACCAAAATAATTATTTGTAGCTGCCAAGAAAGATCTCTGGTTGTGAAAAAGTGTATTCATTAGCAAATCTAGAGGACACCTAAGATGTTAATGTATTGTTCCATTAGTTTGCTTTGAAGCAAGGAAATAGAAATCAGGGAAAGCAGCTGAACATGGGCTTTAGTACCAGATGGAGCTCAGAGAAGCTGGATTTCTTACTAGTGTTACGGGGATATTCTCTAGACCAGTGGTTCTCAACCTGTGGGTCGGGACCCCAGCAGGGGTCGAACGACCAAAACCGGGGGTCGCCTAAAGCCATCGGAGCAGCAAATTTTACTGTGTTTTTACTGCAAGTTGCATGGTTTGGGGTCACCACAGCATGAGGAACTGTATTGCGGGGTCACAGCATTAGAAAGGTTGAGAACCACTGCTCTAGACATTTAGGACATAACCATATCTGATAGATGTGGGTCCAACCTGTCACTGTGGGCATAGGAAATCTAAAGACCATGGTGCATTTTCAATGTTATACATTTATAGTGATGAGATTTACTAGTAGTTTTGTGCCCTTTCATGGAACTGACACAGAAGAAATGTTGCAAGTGCAATACTTATGTGGTCACCCACATCCACTATCACTGAGGCAGAACCAATTAGAACAAGGGGTCAAGAAATACCTATTCTGGAGATACAGGTACAGGTCCTAAATGTGGCACCAAATTTGGGATTACAGCTTCAGATGTGCAGTAGAGAAAGAGTCCCTTTAATCCAGCAATGACAATCCAGTAACTTCCGGTGTAAACAATTATATTCCTTTCTCTTCTTTCAGAATACAACTTCTCAACACCAAAATAGTATGGGGCTTATTTACTAAGGGTCCGCGGAACGCGGTTTCCGGTATTGCACAGCTGGAACAGGTATTTAGAAGGGGATTTTGGCACACGCGCACACGGATATTGGCACAATCGTGCTGGCTTTCATGCAACAGAAATCGGGTGCGGGCTGTCGGACAATCCGACTGATTTGGACTGAGCGCTTGACTTAACTTTAAAATTGTGTCGGAAGACAATGCACTTACATACACCGGGAAGAAGAAGGTGAACTCCGGCGGACCTGATCGGTGAAGCGACACAGCAAAATAAGGTGCACGATCTAAGTGAATCGCGGTACAGTGCATTCCAGTCGGCATTCCGGATCAGGGACGGGTAAGTAAATGTGCTCCTGTATGTCCGGATGAACAGGGTAAAAAAACACTCATGGTTCAGATGTGCAGGACAGTGAGACTAGTGCTGCCCATTTTAGTATAGACTGGATAAAGCGTTCTGTGGGGGCCAATCATCAATTTTGGTGCAGGGTCCGTGTATTTGGTGCACAAATTGTGCGTTAATTTAGTCTGGGATGTTAGATTTTGACCCAAGGATTAATGAATTGTTTGAACTAACTCCACATTCAAGAAGCCAAAATATATCTCCGTAGAGCAGGTTGTGAACCTAGAAACGCAGGAAAGTGTTGGGATGTCAATGCTGCGAAGAAAAAAAAGCGTGAGTGTTGGAAAAGGACCAATATTATAAGACTAAGGCGCAGCAAGGAATAAGAAAAAAAAATTACAAAAAAAATGTCAGAAAGTCAATAATGATTGCCCCCTTATATGACAAAATCTAGAGCCAAGAAAATCCTTTATAGAATGCTGCTCCGTATACTCTGTAACATTCTACACACACACACACTTGTGTTTGCTGTGAATGATGCAGACTTTCCTTCACCACTATATGATGCTCTGTTATATTTTCCTGTGATCACTGTCCAGGCTGGAATCTTTTACCTCTCACTTGTACATTTTATGGCTTGAGAACATAGCCAGGAACAAGTGACTTCACCAGAATCAGTATTTGACCTCGCAGCTCATCCTGGCATATCACAAATGTGCAGACAGATAAGACAACACGTGTGAAAACAGTGTGCAGACACATTCCTGTAATAATACAGTAAGGTTCATGGGAACTGCCGGTGTATGAAGGAAAGAAGCAGAATATTTAGTTCTGTATTGTCGTTTCTTGGTATTAGACATACAGGAAAGCTTATTTATACAAGGAAATGGATTTCGATCTGCTGAGGTTTTTTTTTTTAATATATGGAATATTTTTTTATTTTTCCAGCATAAAATACCAATTCACAAATTTGTAATGAACTGAATAAAAAAAAATCTGTTGTAGTAAAATATAAAGTCTCTCATACTTAATACCAATTGTAGGTGGCAGTGTTTGGCATACATGACTGGTGATAGAGCTGTTACTCAGTAAATGATGCATTTCAAATATAAGGTAATCTATCGACAGCTTCTACCCCATTAAACTACTAACCCCTACTAAACAATATGAAATGTTCTTTCTAGAATTTAATTCACTGAGGATCTCTGAATGATCCAATGTTGTCCTAAATATAATCCAGCAGTCTCCCCTAACTAATAAAATGTCCAGCAACCTCCCCTCACTAATGAAATGTTCAGCAGCTAACATTCACTAATATAATGTCCAGCAGCCTCCCCTTACTAATGAAATGTCAAGCAGCTAATACTCACTAATTTAAAGTCCAGCACTCTCCCCTTACTAATAAAATGTCCAGCAGCTAATATTCACTAATATAATGTCAAGAACTCTCCCTTAACTAATAAAATGTCCAGCAGCTAATACTCACTAATATAATGTCCATTACTCTCCCCTTACTAATAAAATGTCCAGCAGCTAATACTCACTAATATAATGTCCAGCACTCTCCCCTAACTAATAAAATGTTAAGCAGCTAACAATCACTAATATAATGTGCAGCACTCTCCCCTAACTAATAAAATGTCCAGCAGCTAACACTCACTAATATAATGTCCACTCCTCCCCTAAACAATAAAATGTCCAGCATTAGCTAACATTCCTAATATAATGTCACAGCACATCCCCTACTAATAAAATGTCCAGCAGCTGATATCACTAATGATGTCCATTACTCTCCACGCTACTTAATAAAAATGGTCCATCAGCTAAAGCTCACTAATATAATGTCCAGACATCCTCCCCTAACTAATAAAATCGCCAGCAGGTACATTCACTAATAAGATGTCAACACGCATCCCCTAAACTAATAAAATGTCCACGTGAGACTACTAATAATGTGACTCCATTACTCCCCCTAACTAATAAAATGTCCATCAGCTAACACTCACTAATATAATGTCACCACCCCTACCCTAACTACTAAAATGTCCGTAGCAGCTTAACCTCTCACTTAATGTACCATTCGCTCCCCTAACTAATAAAATGTCCAGCAACTAACACTCACTAACATAATGTCTATTACTGTCCCCTCACTAATATAATGTCCAGCACTCTCCCCTGTAACATAATAAAAATGTCATCAGCTGATAGCCTGCAATATAATGCCAGCACTCTCCCCTTACTAATAAAGTCCAGCAGCTGATCTCCTATAGATTTACATCAGCCACCCTCTCTATTCACTGGATACACCGAGCCGGGCTGAGGAAGGAGTGCAAGCTCCGCGACACATTTTTTGTTTTAAGCGGCGTTTTTTTTCCGAATCCGTCGGGTTTTCGTTCGGGCCACGCCCCCCGATTTCCGTAGTGTGCATGCCAGCTGCCGATGCGCAAAACAATCCATCGCGTGCGCCAAAATCCCGGGGCAATTCAAAAGGTGTAATCGGCGATTTTAGATGTACAACTTGCAGAAGGACCCTCATGCCTTGTGTACAGGGGCAGATTAAGACTGCCATGGGCCAGGGCTGTATGATTATTATTGCCCCTACAAGTCTGGAATCACCTCCTACATATGGTACTAGAATCAGTTGCTTGGGGAATGGAGGATGTGTCCCTTCTACTGCTTTAATTTTGCGGTTTTAAGACCTTTGGAGGATCTTCAAAGGTCCTTAAATGGCTCTCAAGTACATATATACTGAGAACAGGAACAGATCTATGAGGATTGCATGGGTGAAGGTCCTTTTCAGTATAAAATTTGGTGGGTGGTTTGAATGGCCGTGGGCCCCCTAGGGCCTTGGGCCACCTCCTATATTCTAATCTACTACTGCCTGAGTGAAGTTACTTTTAGAGTTTTAATTTTTTTTCCAAATATTGCAATTTTTTTAACCAATTTTTGATTCTGTTTCAATCTTTTGTTTTATTCCATAAAAAAAATATATAAAAATATATATAAAATATTCTCACAATGACCCACCTGCTCTGGGTATAAACAAAGTAAAAAACAGATAAAGTGTTTAAATCAAAGAGAACCAACAGTGATGCCTAAATATTCAGTTTCGGCTTAAAGAAAGAAGTACTTTGTTAGTTAACAAAAACACAACTTTTTAAAAGCTGATTTTCCCACGCTGAGGTCATCTATCCGGTCTATAAAATGGGACTGGGCTTCCTTAAAGAACAATGACACCCTTCTCCTCATAAAATAATGAGTAGTGGAGTGAGAACAGGGGCTTTCTTGGAATTGGATGGGGAACGGGTGAGAACCTTAGCTAGGAGCAGGAGATTGTTTTGGTGATTGATATTTGGGTACTAGTGGTAGATATAACTACCTTAATTGCGGTCAATATTTGTTACTAAGAATTTGGACGGAGGCAGAATTTAAGGCAGAATTTAAGGTGCCATAGCGCTTTTATTGCATAGTCAATCACATCTCTTCCAGAGTCAGCCACAACTATACAAAAACTAAAAAGATTGACCCATTTAGCTGCCGACCTGCAACATTGATCCCATAAAACAGCTACTCTGTAACAGTTCCCAGTGCGTTAGATCTTACATGGGCTCCTCATCCCACTAGGGTGATGTTCGCAAGTATTCCCCCACAAATTATGCCAAACTACCCCTAAGGCTATGATATATCACTGTCCACCCAGGAACCAGCATAAACTTTTTCAGCAATGTGTGCGCCAGGCTCGCCTTCTCTATATAAGTGCATCAATACGTCTTGGTCACCTACAAATCTGTCAACCCCATCACTAGTTGCAGTTCTTTGGACCCAACCTCTTACTACCCAGAACACCTCGTAAGGCCGGCCACTTTCTAGATGCCCTGATCCATCTGATCCTAGTAAAGGTTTCTCTGATTTTCTTTTTTTTTATTGAAAACAGCTTTATTAAAAATATTTTCACAGAACTTACAAGAAATTAACTTAAGTTTCACTCCTAGCATCACAGTTGCTGACACAAAATACAGATTTACAAAGTTTTTTCACTTGTTGATTTTTTAGTCATCTAGCACTGACTTTCTAGTAATATATCCCACCCCTCGACTGGTATTTATGTTGTGAAATAATCAATTTAATTCACGTTATGTGTTTACATACAGTACATCTGTGGACCAATCTGAAAGATTGTAGAAAGATTGGACGTTCAGCTTACCACTGGCCTATCACCACACAGGTGCACGGAAAATAGTCCCAAAACCCGGCCCTTAAAGGGAACCTGTCACCAGGGACCTCATTTTCACTAAAGATAGGTTGCAGAAGCCCATCACACCTTCAGTGCAAAAATGCCTCTCTGCCTTTTATAAGCATTTGCATTACAAAATAATTGTGTGTTATAACTTGCCTTGTACCCTGACAAAATCCTAAGATAGTCACAGGGGTTGGGCTTTGGTTTGGATGCATTTCAAAAAACAACATGTGACTTGTCTGTGTTACTCACTCCTCAGATATTAGCTCCCACCTTTGTGCTCCTGTACATCTCCTTCCAGCTGCTCCTTTACAGAGCTCACAGTGGGGGTGAGATGACATCAGTGGGGGTGGGTGTACTTATCAAGGGTTGGGACTAACACCCAGGGGCGGTAAGTGGGCAGGGACAAAGGTTGCGGGAAGTGCAGGGCTCACAATTCTTCAACTTCACACAATACAGAATAACCCCATATCTTGCCAACATAACACTACTGCAACTGAGAGATGCTCCATTGTAAGAACTACCTAGTCAAGCAGATCAGGAGTGAATTATAATGTAGGCGGTTCGGGCAGTAGCCAGGGGCCCAAGACTTCCATGAAATCCTTGTACATCTATTACTGCTCCAAATGCACATGTACACAAGAGCTATTTAAAACCGTAGACTGATTCTAATATCATATGGGGGAAGTAAATTCCAGACTTGTAGTCTCGATAATATTCATACAGCTCAAGGCCCATGGTAGTCATAATCTGCCCCCTGAAGTGGACCGTACATCAATAATAAAAAAAATAAATAAGAGAAAATCCATGTTTTGAAGAATTTCAAGATGTTAAAAATTACATGAACTATCACATAGAAATAATTTGAATGGATGTGTAATCTCAGTGTTATACAGTGATATATTTAGTTTATATAGCGTATATATGAAATTGTACTTTATCAGCCCATCGTGTTTCATGGACCTGGTTCAGAAACAGTTATTTGTGCAAAGGAAACAGCAGCTTCCTTATTCTTTATTAAGAGGTGGAAGCTTGTTTTAGTTCCTTATCTTGTGTACACAGCATCCTCTAGATCTTATTAATACTTTTATCTCTCTATTAGATATGACTTGGCTTTCCAAAATGTACAGAATTCTCACAACACTTGCCTTTAGGTTTCTAGTCGTAGTCAAGGACTATAGAGACAATCACTCCTATCATGTTATTACAGGTCGGATTACAGGCTCAAACACCTCAAATGGTCACACAAGTTTATTAAAATATTTAGAAATAGACTTGAACTAAAAAGCTAATTATGCAATAATTATTGTTCTCTCTCTATAAATACAAGTATAAGGTCCTTCAGAGGAGTGAGAGGTGTAAAGTTGTTATTGTAGGTGTTATTGTAAATAGTGCATCAATGATTTATGTTCTTTTATGTTAAAATTGATAATGATTGACTAAACCCAAAAAATTTATGAAAAGAATATGATTGCCACCCACTAAAAAAGAATCATGTACCCTGAAAAGATCGCTACCAATATACCTTCCAATTGTTTAACTAGTCACCCCTCTGCGCCCTTTTCAAGACTGCTAGCCGTATTGAAGATTTGGCCAAATGATTTTGACAATTGCTACCAACAACTTTAGAAAGATGTTCTGTGGTAAGATAACATTATACATAAAAATAGATGCTAAAAATATAGTTAGGGGTTAAAAAAACTATGCTCCCATTCCCTGACTCCATGGGTTGGCAGTCAGTGTCGGACTGGCCCACCAAAGCATCAGAGAATCCTCCGGTGGGCCCCAGGCTCTAACACTTTATAATTGGCCCAAAAGATCTTCATTTGGAAGTTAATAGAGTAATAATTGGAAATTATGATCTATTTCATTTAGGATGATTCCGATATTATAGATTATTAGATCTTTTTGATGATACATCCTATGTGATATGATTTTTTAAATGGTATTTTGCGGTTGAAGGGTGGGCCCTCAAGATCACCACCTCTGGTAGGCCCAACACATGGCAGTCCGACACTGCTTAGAGTGGTGACCGGCTTTAGCCAGGGATAAATCCAGTCCATTGGGAACTAGAAACATTGGTAAAAGAGTAACAGGGGAGCAGTAATTAGTAATAAGCTATTTATTAGTTCAGTAGCCGCCTTTAGAGCCCATTTATGTATGAATGCCTTTAACCAGTCACCCCTTCAAGGTTGCTGTAAATGTAAAATTCTCAACTGACTCCATCATACACATATATGCCTTGTCTTGAAAAGGGAAAAACCTCTACCAGCTTCTAATGTTTCATTGATTTATGCTAACATTTAATTAAAAAATCTACCTTCAAATCAGGGGCACGTAATCATAGATTCAGGCAGTGTGACTACGTTAACCTAAAATCCACTTTTTAAACTGTGCTAAAGAGTCAGAAGGGCTGTAGAAAAGCCCCTACGTGCTCTGTCTTCACTGGCTTTTACTCTTTCTCAGCCTCGCTCCTGCTCCCTCAGAACTTCCCCCCTCCCACCGTGAGCTGCTGCTGCTGTGAGATTACAGCAGGAAGAGGGAGTGGGGAAGTTCTGAGGAAGCAGGGGGGAGGGTAAAAACCCAGAGGAAAGAGGGGCTCTGGAAGAGCCCTTCTAATTCATTAGCATAATCTTAAAAGTTGACTCTAGAAGGAAGAAGGTCATTGAAGATGATTATCACAGTCACAGTTCCTGGATCTATGAGTAAATGCCCCTGGTTTATCATGCTTGATTTTGATGATAGAATTCCTGTTACTAGTAATCTGATTTTTAGCTGGTGATAGGTTCCTAAAACCTCTTCGATGCTGTTTATAAAAAAAGTCTTTCTCAATCATTTCAGTAGTTTGTTATAGTTTAATTCACATTACTTGGCTCCCTGCCAGCAGCATGCAGTGAGTCCCAGGCACAGCTGCAGCCTGTGTTTCAGTCTCCTCATGCATTCCTCCTCTCCTCTACAGGGAGCTGGATGAGTGTGGAGGAGAGGAGACTGACACGAGCACATACAGGCTGCAGATGCCCCTACCACGGTACTCGCTACACGCTGCTGGCAGGGAGCCAAGTAATGTGAGTTAAACTTATGTAAACTACTGAAATGAATCAGAATGCTGACAAAGAAATCAGCATAGCATAGGCTATTGAAACCTGTCACCAGCTAAAAATTACTTTCCTGGTGACAGGTTCCCTTTACAAAAGTAACTTAGCATTATAACTTATCAGTTCATATCAGGAGCCAAGACTCTTGGAACCATCACATAGTACAGAGCCTGCAGCAGACGGCTATCTCCAAATATCTTAATGCAATTAAAGAACAGCAAAATATCCATGTAATTATATTGTTACCCTTTATTATAAAGGGTAACAATATTTCTAGATGACGTTGATCATATACAATGAACATTCATGCTAGATTCTTAGTTGCGTTCCTTACTTTTAAAGGGCACCTACCACCACGATTCTACCTATAAAGGTAGATCGGGTGGTAGGTGGATGTAAGGGACGTGAGGAGAGCTCTTTTTAGAGCTAATCCTCACGTCCCCGCTAACTTTTAATAAACTTTATTCCCCTAACATGTAAATTTACTTATGCGGCTACTGGGGCGGGAAGTAGCCGGCACGAGGCTACACAGCGCGGCTACTCCACGCCCCAGTAGCCACGTTACTCCTCCTACCCTGTGTGTTCGGCGCGCAGCGACCAGGGATATAATGAGTTGTACGCTTGTATGACATCACATGACCATCACAAGCCATGCACCTGTGTGATATCACATGACCAGCAATATAAGGAACTGTGCACCTGTGCGAAATGACATAATCAGGGATATAATGAGCCGGGCACCTGTGTGACATCACATAACCAGGGGTATAACGAGTCGTGTACCTGTGTGACATCACATGACCAGTGATATAAAGCGCCGTGCACCTGTGTGACATCACATGACCAGAGATATAAGGAGACGTGCACCTCTGTGACATCACATGACCAGGGATATAATGTGTGTGCACCTGTGTGAAATCACATGACCAGGGACTGATTTATATTCAATGGAAGTAAACAATGAAGCTTCCTAAAGATCTAGAAATATGTGAGGAATCGCTACAGAAAGTATATTGGGAAAATGTATAACTTTTTCACTATATTACATTACCATTTTTTGCTTAAACTGGAGAACCCTAAAACTAAATTGATGTCCATAAGTATAACTCATGTTGGCCCATGACATGCCACCACTACCCGCATCAGTTCTGCTACGGGCTGGACCATTTGTCATAAATGACCTCCATAAAGCCATTTTATGATCTCTCTCTTATTTCAAGGAAGCAATTTCATTTTCAGATTTAGTGGGCGGATAAGGTGGCGCCCTTATTGTACTAGATGAGATGGATTGTATTGAGTGGTATTATTTAGTGGCAATGATTTACTGCACGCTGCAAATATATAGGATGGAGAATGGTAATAATAATTGATTGAAGGATGGAGGAGGGTCGGCTCTTACACCGGCCGCCTGACAGGTGTAGAGGAGACAGCACAGTCTGAGCCTCCTGCCATGACTACATCTCTAAGCACACATCATCCTACAGTACACACTACTCGGGGCTATGTCTTTGCATGTACAGACAAACCACAAAAAATCTGGGTGTTGGCTCCGAACAAGTCATGGGAGAGATATTTTCCTCTAAGTCAATTACCTGTGTCATTCCCAAGTCCATCAGTTTAAACAAGTATTTCTACGTTTATATTACATCCAGTACATAGAAAAATGGTGATTGGCGGATTTCACATATAAACAATGGGTCTCCTTGGTGAAAAAACAGATGCAGGCAATGGTCAGTACATGTACAGGATGCTGCAAGCCTTTCTGTGGTTTAGTGTTTTAACACTTTATTACTATTTTTATATATTTAACTTATATTTATGCAATATATATATATATTATTAAATAGGTACAGTAACTGCTAACTCTTTGAACAAATGCAAAATCTCTAATACAGACTTGTTTATACTCAATAATCCTTATTTTGCTTCTATAATGACATTTTGTCAGTGTTAAAGAAAGATAAAGTAAAAAACTAGACGATAACTCACCCTCCCGCCTAGAATAAGCACTTGTGTTCCCAGTCCTCTATACTATGACCCCATTATACTTACACCCTCATACATTATGACACCCCTGTACCAATAGACCATTAACCTCTCTGTCCAGACGTCTATAGACAACCTCCCTATGTTCCAGTACAATATATCACCTCGCTGTCCCCATCCGAAAGACTTTTTGAGTCAACAATAATGCTTCTGAGGATGCACATCCTTAACTGGGTGCCATAGGCACAGGCCCTCCAAGGGATTGTCCATCTTCAGCAAATAATTGATATTGTTTGTATAAATATACTTCCTGTATTCGTACTTTGCGTTTTTCAAGATCTCTGCTTGCTGTCCTGCTGTAGGAGGCTTCTATGTTTACTTATAATGGATAGAGATCTGTCCATGCTCATATGATGGGACACGCAGGTGTACAAGCTGTTATTATCATGTGGCGGTTACGTGCCCCAGATATAAGACTCAATCTTTGTCTTCAGTACATATAATTTTAGAATAACACCCAAAATGTAAAAATTGATAATAATAATTCTTTATTTATGTGCACACAGATTACGCAGGGCTACACAGAGTTTGCCAAATCAGTCCCTGTCCCCAATGGAGCTCACAATCTAATCAGCCTACCAGTATGTCTTGGAGTATGAGAGGAAACCGGAGGACCCCCAGACAAACATGGAGAGAACATACAAACTCTTTGCAGATGTTGACCTGGACGGGACTTGAACCCAGGTCCCCAGCGCGGCAAGGCTGTAATGCTGATCACTAAGTCACCATGCTTCCCTGATCCCCTCAGATTGTTGTAGCCTTGGTAAGGAAGGATGTTAAGTGATCTTGGGGAGCTTGGCGCCAGGACTAGCCCAATAGCACAATGTATTTATAGGTTGAATCCTTGTTGCCATGTTCTATCATGCTATAGGATACTATGTATTCATTATATGTATTGTAATAAATCTGCCTCTCTCTATTCCCACCAACAGTTTAGTAAGTTACCAGTTTGTGACACGTTTGATACAATGTAATCTTGTTCTGCTTTTTGGCTTTTGCCTCTTAGATTGCATCTGTCTGTGCTCTATGGTATTCCAGAGCAATGTATGGTATGAAATATGTCAGGCACCGCAGTGACAAATGTCTGTGCATTCTCTATTCATCTGAACAATGTCCCATTTTGGAGTCAGCGCTAAGATCCCACGCATGTAATGTATTTCTCAGCTCATAAGGAAAGACTACTGAATATGCAAACAAGAAAGAGACATAAAAAAGCCGGGCCAGAATGAGAACCTATGCCATATAGTGATGTGCAGATATATTCATTGACAGCACTAGTGTCAACCAGCGGAAACTTATGCAAGATTAGAGTGGTCCCCCTATTAGCATGATGGATTTCGCAGCCTGGGACAGAAGGTTCTGGTGATAGTTTCACCCTTCATGAACCATTCTTGGATCGATTTTCCACCCTTACAAGACAGGTTCTCTTTGGAGAAAGGTGGTGCCCTACATAGGTCCACATAGGACAAACAGGGCTGAGCCCCCTCTGTCCAAGGGCTTCATAGGAATGTTAAGATTTTACATTTAGCAGACAGATGTTAGGTTCTCTGACATCCTAAAAATGGTCTTTTACTGTAATTCTGTGCTTCCTAGAGCACCCAGCATATAGGGAACACTCAATACTAGCCTTATGGTCTGCACTTATGGTACATTCACTGGTATTTCCAAAAGGATATTATACCAGTCATTTGATAAGATTATAGAGCTGTTATTGAATGTCAAGTGGTCCAAATTATGTCAGACCTCAGAATATATCATTTTAGGCAGACACTGATATGCTGGCTACAGGATCATATAAAATGTAGCTGACAGACTGAAGTTTGAGGAAGGAAGATCAGTGACTGGCTACGTGACTTCACAAAGCGTTCTAAAAAAAAAGGGTAATTGCCTAAAATCTTCTTAAAGGGAACTAAGTCCCATGAGCAGCATGTTGTTGAGGATATATAGTTTTGGGGGGAAATTACCATTATTTATTTAAATTCCTGCTAATTCTGGGTTTAGGAATCCAGTGGGTGCCCTAAATACTGATTGACAGCTGCTTATAATCTTACACAGAAAGCTTCCAATTTCTGATAACACCATCCATTGGACTAAACACAGATTAAACAAAATGAAATGAATACATTTAAAGTTCTATAGAATATTTTCAAATAAATATACATATCAATCTGATTAGCTCCTACTGCTCTATAACATGCTGTCTGTAGATAGGAAACTATGTATCATTTTGTCTACTACTCTTGTTCTATAGCATGGTGCCTGCAGATAGAACACTACACAATCTGCTCAGCTCCTCCTGCTCTATAACATGCTGCCTGAAGATAGAACACAAAATACAACCTGTTCAGCATCTCCTGCTCTATAGCATGCTGCTTTGCTCCTCCTGCTCTGTAATATTCTGCCTGTAGATAGAACACTATATAATCTGCTTTGCTTCTCCTAGTCTGTATCTTGCTGCCTGAAGATAGAACGCAAAATACAACCTGCTCAGCATCTCCTGCTCTATAGCATGCTGCTTGCAGATAGAACACTATACAATCTGCTTTGCTCCTCCTGCTCTATAACATGCTTCCTGTAGATAGAACACTATACAATCTGCTCTCTAGTACATCTTTCTCTATAAAAACCTGAAAGACGCTGGCTGGCATTTATTAATTTTGGCGCAGGAGGCGTGCTATAATTTTCAGTGGGATGTAAGTTTGTGGCGCAGGGGATTAACGATTTGGCCCACAAACAAAAAGATTTAGAACAGTTTCCCCATTCTTGAAGGTAAAATAGATCTCCAGCTTTTAGGTAGTATTAGGGTTCATTCACACGCGGTATGCCCACCGTGCGGGCATACCACCGTGTGCTGGAGGTGAGGAGGAGACCTCTCCTCCCTCCATAGGAAACAGACGCGCACGGCCGCACACTCGCAGAAATATAGAGCATGCACCGTGTGGCACCGTGCTGCTGCCGAGCCACCTTTGCCGTCTATGGGGACATATATACGGCCGCAAATTTGCGGCCGCATGTACGTCCCCATGAACTACTGTGTGAATGAGCCCTTAGAAACACAATTTTGGCCCTAAATAAGAACAAGTTGTGAGTGTCAGAAAAACACCAATATTGTGCCACTGAAACCTCATAAATAAGGTGCAACAGGAACAGCAAGGGGAAAAAAATCTGCCACCTTTCCGTTTGAAAGTCAATAATAAATGCCCCCACTATGTACAATCTGAAAATGTTCTGCTCTAGAACATGCAGCCTGCAAATTGTCCACCGTTTATAATTTGCTCAGCTCCTTCTGCTCTACAGTATAACTGTATAGAAATTTGGAAATGCACTAAAAGTGCTATTAATGCTGCGTGCAGCGATTCACTATGATTGTGTGCCAGAAATCATGAATCTGTTGCTTCCCCGTACTGGCCCATTAAATAATTTGTGTCGTATGGAAGCCAGCGCAGCTGCACCACAAAAGGGTTGCGTGCGACTTAATAGCAGCGCAGACACTTAAATACCTGCGCAAGCCGTTTTAGCCTAGAAGTAGGTGCACAGTCCGACAAAAGTGTGGGGCAAAGCCCTTAGTAAATGTGCCCCTGATATCTCTTTCTTTTCTTAACCAAAGGTTGCCTAACCTCATACATTGTGAATTATCACAGTTATTGTACAGCTCATTATATCGGATAAGTGCGTTCTAAGGACATGACATGCAGAAGACATTTGACTCCCACTGGACCCCTGTTTGCTGACAGATGGGAGATTAATGATATACTGACCTTCTGTCTTCTAGTCCTGAGGGGTTTCACATCCTCTGTAAAATTCTCACACTGTAAAGCTCTATATGGACCTTAATACTACATCATACTTGATAAGGAAAGCCAATGATGTTCCCACATCTAATAACAATAACCTAAAGGCTGCTTAGGGGTTGTTTATTAAACTGAAATTTAAACATATCAAAATGCAACAATATCTTCACATTAACGGGTTTGTCAAGATTCCATCTATGCCGTATGCGGCGCCATTCTTGAAATCAAATATGATGCAACCGCCATGGGAGGCCTAGAGGTGTAATAAAATAAATGGCAGAAAAAAAATTATTAGTTATATATTAAAAAAACAATAGCTAAAAAGGCAGCATAGAAGTACAACATAGAAATTACCGGCTCCTACATGGTAAACTTCACTTAGAACGGTTGCTGTAAGTGAATGAAATGATCACTCATTTCTTATTGTTTGAATCCTGATTTATATGTGTATATGATCCTCTATTAATTATTTACTAGGGTGAGAGGATTTTGTATTCTGCTGTGACATGAGGGTCAATGATGCATAGAAGTACCTCTATGTATAAATTACTTTGAAGGCCTACATAGAGTCATAATGAAAGCATAAAATGACATTGTTTAGATTGTGAGCCCCATTGGGGACAGGGACCGATTTGACATGCTTTGTGCAGCGCTGCGTAATCTGTGTGCGCTATATAAATAAAGAATTATTATACACAAAAACGTGTATAGGTCACTGTTCTGTAACTGGTTTCTCAGCCTGGGTCCAGTATAGCCCAACAAGAGCAGTGAATGATGGAGTAAGCATCCATCGAATCCATATGATTAAAGAAACTTAGGTTGTATTTACTGCCTGTGTCCTCTGTGCTTTATACTGTAGCTCAGCTTCTTATAAACTACAGCTGTGTATAGGCATAGTGTATGTATGCTGCATCCAAGTCTGGCCATATCTATGCCATTGAATGAAATGTTAAAGGGGTTGGCCACCTATCCGAAACTTTAACAGTGTAAGTATGAGACCCTTATAGGGTCACCCATGTTATACTTATCCATTTCCCATTTCCGCAGGTAGTCACTGCTTGCATTTCATATAACGTTTTGTATAAGTGGCCAAGCCTTTTAAAAGTTATTATAAACTACTGTACATATAACTAAGACATTGGCAAGAAAATATGATTTGTAAAGGGATGTTCTAATCTTAAAAAGAGATGGCACATCTCTTCAATACTTTATGATTGGTTGGGGGTCTGACCTGCACCAATGCAATGAACCACTTGGCTATACATGGAATAGCTTAGTCGCTGGATCATATCCTTTAATCACTGTGCTTCATGTTCAGCAATACCACACATCACTCTAATCTGTCCTGGCGTACTGCTCCGTGTTATGCCAGATCAGGGAATGTTCTGCAATGTTCCCAATATGATGGTCGTGGCATCTATAGTAACATTCCCATTTATGGTAGGTTTTACAAGATTTCTTGATTGTGATTGTGGGGATTGTCATATGTAATATTTCTGTACTTATTGATTATACAGGCAGAGTATTAAATTTAATACCTACCTACCTACCTACCTACCTGTGTACATACTGTATGTGTGTTGTTCTCCATATTTGTTATCAGATTTTCAGTTGAAAACTACAGCAACTATGCATGAAATCTGTAACATTAAACCCATCATAATAGTTTGGGTGCGAAACAGACAATGGAGGAGATGTATCACGGCTTCTACGCCAGTTTTCTGGTGTAGAAGCAGTGAAATAATTGCAATTTGGGATTAGAATAGCGAATACGCCACCTCCATGCCATGTGGGCGTGGAGGGGGCATAGAGGGGTGTGGCGGCTGGTGGAGGGGGCGGGCACAGAACGTTTCCACTTGTGCCTGCGTTCTTTCAAAAAATCAGACCTGACATAGTTTTGCTTGCCAACCACGGCACCGATGTATCTAGCGCTACAATGGGGGGTGTGGCCGCTATCATAAATCTGCCTCAGTGTTCCTTTGGAGAAAACTTGCCCTGTGTAAATCATTGTAATTATAGGTTTACTGTTTAGGTGTAAATGGTGTGATCTAGAACTAACCCTCTATCTATACAAAACCTGTGAGCTTCCACTTTTTTAACTACGTTGTGTTATTATTGTATACGCGGGGCATTTTGTAAAATAGGACATTTGTGAATATATCCAAGAAATAAACGCTAGAACCAGAACCCAAGCTATTCGGAACAATGTCACCTTATTTAATTTGGCCTAGGGCTTGATTTATTAAACTGTCTTAACATAAAGTGACTTTGTTGATTGTGGCAGCCAATCAGAATTTATCATTCAATTTTTAAAGTGAACCTGTCACCTGAATGTCATTTTTAGCTGATGACAGGTTCCAATAGCCTATGCTATGCTGATTTTAAAAATGCTTTTGTCAGTATTTTGAATCATTTCAGTACTTCTGTCAAGAGGAAGGGAAGGGGGTCAGCTGCAGCAGCCTGTTTGAGCCTGTGTCTCAGTCTCCTGGCCACCACACTCATGCAGTTCCTTCCACCCCCCCCCCTCCTCTTGTTGTCATGTGTATTGAGCAGGCAGGGGAGGGGGATGGTGTGGAGGAGAGGAAGAATGCATGGAGGAGACTGAGACAAAGAAACACATGCAGCTGCAGCTGCTTTCCCTCCCAGGACTCACCAAATGCTGCTGTCAGGAAGCCAGATAATGTGAAATAAAGTTATATAAAGTAGTGGCAATATTCAAACGTTGACAAAGGTATTTTTAAAATCAGACTAGCATAGGCTAATGGAACCAGCCGAAAATGACATCCCTGGGGACTTCATGTACTGCTCATGGTTGTGGCCGACTGGACCTAGGCTGAGAAACCAGAATTAAGAGGACAGTTTCATGCATGTTTTTTTAATGTCATTTTATGCTTTCATTATAACTACATAGATTTCCAAACTAATTATACATGGAGCTCACATCACACCATATTACTAAATACTCTTACTCGCTTTAAATTGTTCTGGTAAAATAAAATCTGCACTCTGAGTGGCTGCTATAAAGAACTACAGGAAGTTCCCAACTTAAGGACACCCAACTTACAGATGACCACTAGTTACAGATGGACCTCTTTGCCCAATGTGACCTCTGGTGAAGCTCTCGGGATGTTTTACTTTAGTCCCAGGCTACATAGTTCAGCTGTAAGGTGTCTGTAATAAAGGTTTATTATTAATTATTGTCGCTAAATGTATAAAATATACCTGTTCTTACTTACATACAAATTCAACTTAAGAACAAACCTAAAGAACCTAACTCATATGGCTAACCCCCATAGATTATGGCTTTGATAAATAAGTTTGTACTTTCCAACCAGGGGCGTATTTAGGAGAGAAAGGGTCCCATAGCAGCCTTCAGAAAGGGGTCCCTGTTCCACCTTAAAAAATATACATATTTGTTTATTACAATCACACACATTTATATACTTATATTAATAAGTATTTAAATTTATATGACACACATCTCTAAATACTGATAAAAGGAGTTTACCAGTTCCTAAATCACCCTAAATTTGTACATTTTTACATTTTATCTTCTTGTTTATTACAATCACACACATTTATATACTTATATTTATACACATGTATACATGCACATAGAGTATCTTCACTCATAGACATTTATACAATCTTACACACATACACAGATTTAGACACTCATGTACACACATTTATGCATAGAATATACACACCTAGAATATAGAGCACATACACATCATTATGATTTGTACAGCGCTGCTGAATTTGATTCTGCTAAATAAATAAAGATTATTATTACTACACATCACATATACACACCTATGCAGCAAATACACACTAACATACATGCAATACCGTATACAGACACATAGCAAATACAGACACATACAGTATGTATACACAACAGACACACGCTGCATATATACACACACATACAGAGTGTTCATAGTAGATGGCAGGAAGTAGAGATGAGTGATTAATGGCCCCCGTAGAGGTCTATGGCACTTGGTCACCATGTGGTTAGAACACAGTGTCGTCTGCATTAGCCCCTATGCTGTACAATGTGCAGCATAACATGTATATAATGGTGCACATCATCCAATCTTTATTGTGTCCGGGCCCCCTGACACTACAGGCCCCATAGCCGCTGCTATGGCTGCTACCTCTGTAGTTACGCCCCTGATTAATGGCCCACATAGAGGACTATGGCACTTGGTCACCATGTGGTTAGAACACAGTGTTGTCTGCATTAGCCCCTATGCTGTACAATGTGCAGCATAACATGTATATAAAGGTGCACATCATCCAATCTTTATTGTGTCGGGGCCCCTGACACTACAGGCCCCATAGCCGCTGCTATGGCTGCTACCTCTGTAGTTACACCCCTGTTTCCAACACAAATGTTAATGTGTATAGCCATGTTTACCAAGATCTGTACGGAGCTTTAATGTTTCACACTGCTATGACAAGTTTGCAAACAAATCTTCATGTTTAGATATGCAAAGCGACCACATTAAGTGTTGGCAACTTTAGGATTTCAAGCACTTGGAAAAGGAACCTAGAAGCTAAATGGAAAAACTGTCGTCCAAACAGTCGGCTTCCCATGTTGTATCACATGAATGTGTCATTCACAGCTCACATTCCTGCAACGTACATCAAGCAAATAAGTATTTAGCAAAAGCAAACTTTGTTTTAGGCTGGAGCACTAAGCTTCCTTTAATGTTACACAAGTATGGGTGTTGAAAGCAGGGTGTATATCCATCTCTTAATATAATTACTCTATTCTTAATACATGGTCGACCTCATAGGAGCAATGTCATTCCTGCATAATTACCGGCATCCACAGGCCGGCCGTCTGCTTTACGACTTTACAGACAAATTAATGTTTGCTCTTACGCTCATGTGTTATTGAAAGGTCATCCAAGATGGAAATTGATGAATTAATAAGAAATGTGTCTTTAGCTTTTTTTTAGAAGGGACTGTATGATACAGCAAAAATATAATATAATAATGACAATTAAAAACTCTATAACATTATAACACAAAAGCTGCCCATAACAACGAAACAAGCTCAGTATCAGGATTCTGTGTGACGTGGCGTCCAGAGCTAAAGGAGAAAGAATGGAGTGAAAAGGATTGGTCTTTTGTATAAATTGTGATGTTGGGCCTTTATAATGAAGTCTTTTTACAGTATATCTACTTACCTCCATGCACAATGACCATGCACAGGTCACAGAACATGCCTAGAAAACTCTAACATATAAGTTTAAAGAGTCACTGGATTTTACCCCCTTTAGCAACAAGTGCCCTCGGGTAGGGTATGAAATGTTTTTTTCTACAATTCTCTCTTTTATGTGAGGTCTTGCCCATTTACCTATAAAAAAAAGTAATGTGGAAATGAGTAGAGATAGAGAACAGTCAAATTTTGCTTGAGAAGAGTCAAGTTTAGAATCACTTCAGATTCCACTATTTTTGGTTCTGCAGTACATAGAACTTATTTTTTGGTGTCAATTTAAAGATAAGAATCACATCTTTCAGATTGCATGAGGTTTGTGGTTCTGTGATCTACAGAACCAGAGATAAAAAGAGTTAATGAAATAGGCGGACTTTTATCAGGCGTTAAAGCACTGAAATAAGCACAGTTCATAATCATAATTTGTGCACCGCAAGAAATTGCAATCATTCTGGTGAGTAGGCCATCTTCAGGCCATGTGAGCATAGAGGGGGCACCGCCACCAGTGGAGTGGACTGGCACGGGGCGTTCCTGCCCAATGTCTGTGCACTTTCTAAAAACCTACGGCAGGTCTGACTTGTGCAGCAAGGCCGGCAGATGCTTCATGAGGTCTAAGCCTCACGATGTATGTGCCGCAGGGGGAGGTGCTTTTTCATACGCCATTGCTAAATCTCCCCCATAGTTGGAATGTGAATGTGAGCTGCAGATAAAGATCCAGTTCCACCTATTTCTTTAGCTGCCTGTATCTCCGGTTCTGCAGCTAATAGAACCACAAGCCTGATGTGATCAGAAAGATGAGATTCTTGTCTTTAATATGACTCAAGTAGCAAGTCACCTGAAGTGACACTACCCCTCCAGCCTCTTAACTTGACTCAAAATAAGGCAAAATATGTCTTTCCTCTGCTGATCCCCTAACTGAGGGGGCTAATAGTTTAGTTGGGTAAATTCTGGTGACAGATACTATCGTGTTTCAGGTCCATGCTGCAAATCACATATCTAAATGCTGTCAAAGGGAGTTTACCAGTTCCTAAATCACCCTAAATCTGTAAATGATTACATTTTAGCTTCTTGTTGTAGCAGGGGTGGGACAGCTCCTTGTATTTTTATGATTTCTACTGTGTCTATCACAATGGTAAGCAATGTTTTCTCATATGACCTTGTCCAAGGTGGAGCTGCCTGATTTACAGCATTTATTCATGTAGTCACACTAGTATATAAAGCTGATTACTATAAATCATGTGTACTGACTCGGAAATCCTATTATTGATTCATGTGCATGTTGTACGGAAGCTTCTAAACAAGGGTATTTCTGGTCAGATACGTGTCCACACTCCAACAGGCCGACACTGTCCCTTTCACAGCAGTAGGTCATGAGTCCAGCAATCGAGCCTCTGTGTGAGAAGGGCCGGGCCTCGAGCCGACCTGCTATATGAGGAATCTCACCACACAGTAAGTTTTCCTCAGCACACGAACTCTGCACATTATACACAGCGGTACATTGTTTATACACGTAAATAATACAATTGCGCTTCTTTGTGTATTTCGAATTTCTCTGGATTTGGCTCATGTAATCCATCTATAAGTATCTGGCATGGTGTGTGTTTGGGGCTCAAAACAAAGTTGAGTCTAGATTTTTAGGCCCCTTTTACACAAACGTTATGGGGACATATATCCAGTCACAAATTTGCTGTGCACAGGAAAAAGATAGAGCATACTGTTTTCCCATGTTTAAAGCCGAGTGCTCATCCCTCTGCCTCTCCAGCGGGCGGCTACGGTCCGAATAGCATTCATCCATGTGAAAAAGGCCATACACGTATATACTTCACTCAGTGTCATGGACAGTATTATTTGGATATATTATATGGGCACTATATGGTAATTTTATTTTAATACGCTGTAATTATGGTTAGAACACATCTTCGTCTATCATTATCTACTAGGTAATTAATTGCCATTGCAAAACTTTGGGTTGAATTGAGACTGTTGTTGGTCCTGGGCTGTATGAAAATTATGGGCCCACTATAAGGCAAAACTTTTGATCCGTCATTTACAGCCTCCATACTTTACGAGAACACAGCTTCTGGGTCCCTTCTTTCCAGTTTTAGTTCTGCAGTTTAATGACCCATGGAGGACCTTCAAAGGTTCTGGAAGGGCTCTAGTATACATGTAGAACCAGAGGGCAGTCTTTATATAACCTATAAAGCGTAGTATCAGACATGGTGGGCAGCTCTGGTGACATCCGCTATTGGGTGTTTACTAGTTACTGTTTCTCTTCTATGCCCTTCTGTGTTGCTTATTGATATCCACAAGCTTGTGAGTAGTTGTAGTCAAGGCTCAAACTCAGTGCTGGTTTTACTGATGAGGCGATTTGGTTGCTGGTAGACACTTGTTAAGATACTCCAAAATACCAAGCATAATAAATGCTTGAAATAAAACTAAAATGTAGGATTTGCCATATGAAAGGGACATAAAATTAGACTTCTAATTGAAACTTTCTAAGGGATGTACAACAAAGGTCTTTGGTGGACTGGAGGGATGTACAAGAGGGAAGATGCCCAGTTCCAACACAGACAATGTAAGCACAACAACACAAAAGACATAAAAGGAGGTGGGGGAGGGGAGAGGGTAAATAGTGATCCTTGGGGCTTGGCACAGAATGCAGAAATACTTAGAAATTCACCAAATGGTGCTACTATTTCCGTTTTTAGATCAAAAGTGAAATGCATTCATGGTGAAAGTGAAATATGTAGCTACAATATAGTGCGAGAAGTCATGGTCGTGTGTAACATTTGTAAGATTAATGTTATACAGGATGTGACTAATGCCAAGGGATTATCAGATGGGTTGTTCCTACTGCAGGATTGTACAGATATATCCTGGAGATGAATAGAGACTTGAAATCAAATCAGGTCACATACTGTATGGAGAAAGTTCCAGGCCATTGTTATAAGGCTTTAAGGATTCTCCCAAATTTCTACATTGTCCTATATTTTATTGCTATGCTAAATTGGATTTTTTAAATTCTCTTTCTGGTCACAAAGAATTCATCCAGGAAAGGACTTTCCAATGCCTGAATTGGAAGTCAACGGGGATGGTCACATTATGGTGGTTTGTGATCTACAATGATTTGGTTTCTAGTCTCAAAAATTCTGCAAGGGACACAATAGAATTTTATTACTTACATTCTGAAATACCTGTTTTGGGCAATATAGAACTGGTACCCTTTCTTACCCAAGATATATAAACATGTCTATACTGTATATACACTGAAGAATTTATCACATATGTAATAAATTTCTTATTATTTTGCAATACTGTATGTATATGGATAATGCAAACAGAGCATCAGGGTACATATTGGGCATCCATTGGGAGTCCAAAGATATTATTCCCATCCCCATAACAGAGATACATCCCTTTAGCGGAGCCAGTGTCATGTAGGTCAAGGATATTTAGCTGCCTATAATTGTATAATTGTCTTGAGGAGGCTGGAACTGCCTGGTGAAGTTTGAGAATAAATACGTTATAATGCGTAGCACTAAATCTGAAGTTCTGGTAACCCCTGGCTTGATGCTTTTAAATAATTGCAGATAATTTGGCAGAGTAAATCATCGGATTATACAGCAGCCAAGATGCTATGGTAATTTGTAATGGTCTTTCAAGTGCTCCTAACCTTGGAACATTACATAAAATTAAGGAAGAAGGACACTGATTCCAAATTCTATATGTCTACCACCTAGGATCCTGGGATTTAAAAAAATATCTTGCAATGGTGTAATATAGCAGTTCCTGGTCCACAATTCAAAATCTACAACAAATCCCCTGTACACATGTGTCATTTACAATACTCATGTCTTCTTATGTGGCAGGTCTCATTGATGACTATGACTATGACGATGACTTCTGCCCAATAGTCATGTCACTGCTGAGGTCACTATTGTTCATACTTGGTCTTCAACTGGGACAAGGGAGCCTTCTCTATGTCTAGAGCTAAACTGTTTCAACATGGAAACAAGCAGGTTTTTTTTTTTTTACGCTAAGTGCATTTAGACTATGTAACTTCTTGTGTCTTTTTGAGTCTAGCAATGTTATCAGTTATGGTTAGATTTCTGGAGAAGGGATATTCAAACGGCAGTCACAAAAAGGTGGCAGCGTGGTACAAAATTGGAAATGCAAAGAATAATCATTCAAGAAAGCTGATGTCAGGTAGTCCAGATCAGGCAGTATCCATACACAGGAAGGTTTACCACTAATAAGCAATGAATCCCAGACAGTAGGAGGCTATTTACATGGCTAATGAGTTGTCAACAGTAGGCAAAAAGAAGGAATTAAAGGAGTATTCCAGTCATAACAAGTTATCCCCTATCTACAGGCTAGAGGATAACATTTTCATTGGTGGAGGCTTCAGTGGTGGGACCCCAACACATTGCGGAAACGAACAGAGTGTACGCTCAACTTACTATTTCATTTGGCTGGAGTACTACAGACCCCTGTTCTCTTGAAATGTGGGGGCCCCATCAATCAGTAAATTATCCCCATCCCCTATCCTATGGGTAGGGGAAACTTCTTGTGTTCCCCTTTATGCAAAGGATTATTCTGATATTTGGAGTCATAAAGACTATTCCGCTAGTAAGGGGTCATTTTTCAATTTTACCTTCAGCTAGATCATCAAGTTAAGACTTTAGGTTGGACATGATGGACTTAGGTTATATTTATTTCTATCTTAGTAATACAGTACATTACTATAAGAGCAAAATTATAGAAGATCTTGAAATGGAATGGTGCCAGGATCTTCCTTTTCATTTACCCTGTGAATGCCTCACCAAATACCAGTTTTCTGAAAAACACCAATCTTTTTAACCCCTTAGATTTGCCACAATGCCTTAAGGTTTGTATCCTTTGCCCCCTGAGGCTTCTATATGCATAAACAAGGGGCAGTCACATGACTTGTCTCCTGTAGGGTTTTGTCTCTGACAATTGTCAGATTCTATTTTGCATCCTCTGAAAAGAAGGTTTTGTTCACTTTTATTTTGTTGTCTGTAATGATGTATTTTCTTTAAAACTGTCGGAAGGGTTTAACTCATTGTAAGCCGGGGCATTAACATATCTTCAGTGACAAATATCTTTCAGGACTATCTCAATGCTAAGCATTGTAGGGGTTAACTGTAAGAAGTCTAAGGTTTACACAAACAGAGATATCTCCAAAAATTCACTTTTTCATTTCTGTTTCCTGCAAGTTCTGCCCATCATCAGACGATATGTGAAATACTGATAGCAAATCCATAAATCCAATTTAGAGCTCAAGTTTCATATGGTTTATTTGATTCATTGGGGGTGATGTATCATTGTTCTTTTGTCTATGTTTGGTATTGTTTTGTGACTTTCCATTGCAACAAATGAACATAGGACAGTGCAAAGTCACTTTGACATAGAACCTGCTTCACCCAATTCATTATTTGCATAGACTAGTTTTCACAATAGGATTGAATTCATAATTTGCGACTTTCCGTAAAGGTAAACTTTTGGTGCAAATTGATGCCAGTCTCTACCCTGGTCTATGTCCTGTGACTGTGTGCTGTTTTTTTGCGACTTTTTATGCGACGGTCACAAATAACCCACATAGCATAAGACACTGCCAGCAGATTTATCAAGCGTCAAAGCCACTTTGCTGAATCTGACTGCTGCGGAACTCCAAAGACAGACATAGAACTGTCGTAAGGAGCCGCTCTAATGATAAATTACCCCCATTGTATATCACATGCTTATCTTGTTGGCAGGGGCGGATTAAGACTGCCATGGGCCCTGGGCTGTATGCATATTATAGCCCCTTCAAGTCTGAGATTCACTTCCTACATATGGTACTAGTATCAGCTTTTTGGGGAAGGGGGGGTATGCCCTTGCTTTCAATCTGTGGTTTCAGGATCTTTGAAGGACATTCAAAGGTGCTTAAATGGCTCTTGTGTACATGTGTATTGAGAGCAGGAACAGATGTATGAGGATTTTATGGCTGAAGGTCCTTTTCAGTCTAAAATTTTGTAGGTGGTTTGGGTGGCCATGGGCTCCATACAAAGCTTAGGCCCCGGGCTACCACCCACAATGCCAATGTTATAATCCACTACCGCTCATTTTGTCTTTTGATAGTTTAGAGCAGCAGCTGTTCACAAATTTTAGGGAAACGTACTTATACAAAGCAGACAATCTTAAAAAGCAGAGCGGAAGTGCAAAGCATGAGGGAGGAGAGTGCATAGCTGGAGTAGGAGATGGCATGGCCACAATACACTTGGGTAATCTGCTTCTGGCATTAAAGAGAATCTGTCAGGCAATTTACGCCAAACTAAATATATTTTCTTAAACTTTCATTAGAAAGCATTGCACATATCCCTCCATTGTCCCTCCTTATGCCGGTAAACTTAAACAATCAAGTCCTAAAGCTATATGAAAATGACCGGAATTGGGTCAAACGAGCCATTATCATATTCAGTACTCCAGTTCAAGATTGTCAGGCACAGCCACACCCCCCAGTACTTGACTGACAGCCTGTATAATGATATGACACTCCTGCTGCTGGCTGCCTCTATGGGCTTCCTGGTGCTGACGGGAATGTAGCCTGTGTGTGTATGAGAGATACAACTGTTACAGGATGCAGCCATGTGTATGGGAGAAGAGAGCATGTCAGGCACTTGTGTAGCTGATGTCTGTGTTTCTAACATGTGTATAGGAAAAGAGATCATGTCAGGTATTTGTGTAGATGATGTCTGTGTCTCTCACATGTGTATAGGAGGAGAGAGCATGTCAGGTACTTGTGTAGCTGATGTCTGTGTCTCTCACATGTGTATTATGCAGAAATCATGTCCAGGTACTTGTGTAGATGATGTCTGTTTCTCTCCCATGTGTAGGAGACCAGCGCATGTGAGGTACTTGTGTAGATGATGTCTGTGTCTCTCACATGTGTATAGGGAAGAGAGCATGTCAGGTACTTGTGTAGCTGATGTCTGTGTCTCTCACATGTGTATAGGGGACCAGAGCATGTCAGGTATTTGTGTAGCTGATGTCTGTGTCTCTCACATGTGTATAGGAGGAGAGAGCAGGCCAGGTACTTGTGTAGCTGATGTCTGTGTCTCTCACATGTGTATAGCAGAACATGTCAGGTACTTGTGTAGCTGATGTCTGTGTCTCTCACATGTGCATAAGGGGACAGAGCATGTCAGGTATTGTGTAGCTGATGTCTGTGCTCTCACATGTGTATAGGGAACCAGAGCATGTCAGGTATTTGTGTAGCTGATGTCTGTGTCTCTCACTGTGTATAGGAGGAGAGAGCAGGCAGGTATTTGTGTAGCTGATGTCTGTGTCCTCACATGTGTATAGCAGAACATGTCAGGTACTTGTGTAGCTGATGTCTGTGTCTCTCACATGTGTATAGGAGACCAGAGCATGTCAGGTACTTGTGTAGCTGATGTCTGTGTCTCTCACATGTGTTTAGGAGAACAGAGCATGTCAGGTACTTGTGTAGATGATGTCTGTGTCTCTAACATGTGTATAGGAGGAGAGAGCAGGCCAGGTACTTGTGTAGATTATGTCTGTGTGTCTCACAGGTCTGTGTCTCTCACAGGTAGCAGATAAAGCACAAGCACTGGCAATGCTTTACTATACATTACACTAAGACATGAGCAGGGGGAGGAGAGGGGATGGGTAACAGGGGTGACATCACTGCCTCTGACCATGTGACCAGCCTCATTTACATAATAAAGAAAAGATGATTTTTAAAATGATTAATGTATGAATTGCCTATATAAAGGCTGGGATAGAATCCGTGTCAACTGCTGTAACAGGTAGTGGTGACAGAAATAGCCTTTAAAACCGAAGGCTTTCCAACATGCACACAGTAGGGGTAATTTATCATTAGGCACCTCCTATGTCTGTCTGTGTCTGCCTTTGGGGCTCTGTTGCAGTCAGATTCATTAAAGTTTGGCCTTTGATGTAGTGTCTTCTGCTATGGAGGTTGTTTGCAACAGTTGCATAAAAAGTCACAAAATACTATGAAAAGTCGTAGAACATAAAGCGGGGTGGGGTGGGGGGCTGGTGTCAACTTGCGCCTAAGCGGAAAGTCACAATTCGGGAAAACTAGTCTATGCAAATAATGAATTTTGTGCAAGCAGGGTCTATTTTAGAGCGACTTTGTATTTCCTATGTTCATTTGTCGCAATGGAAAATTGCAAAACTGCATTTGCACCACAAATGCGCCAAAACAACGCCATAGATAAAAAAAACAATGATACATCACCCCCAGTGTGTTTTATGGGCAGGTTGGTGCAATTTTACTACAATTATACTTTGTAGCTGCAGCAGATATTTGATCACACATAAATTATAATATTTAGACTAGATAAATTGTAACATATCCAGCTTTGGCAATACATTATCCATATATCTGACCTCTAAAACCTGTTTTAAGGGCTTATATATGGATATTATTTTGCTGCAAAAAGTTTTGTGACAGTCTTTCTCATTTGGATAAAACTTACAGTAGTAATTATGTTTGCTGGAAAACCCTGTGGGGATCAATAAAACATGCACAGGATTCTTAATCTACATAAAGAGTCACCCTGCACCCAAACACATTGGATTCTGTACATACAGATTGTTGGTGGTGAGGATTCATGCTGCCTCCGTTATTAATTTTAATGCCTTATATAACTAGACTGTTATATGAGCAATTTTACACCATGTCACTACTTGTAACGTCTTAAGTTACAGGATAGGGCAGTGGTGGCGAACCTATGGCACGGGTGCCAGAGGCGGCACTCAGAGCCCTTTCTTTGGGCACCCGGGCCATCATCCCAGCAGACCAGACAGGACTCAAGGAATCTTCCTGCACTTCTAAGCAACTTAGAAAATTCTGCTTTCAGTCATATTTTGATACTTACTTCGCTACTTAGGACTGTAGGAAGAGGGAGAATGAATAGACAGGGCCGAATTATCTTTGGAGGACCTTCTGTTGGCCCATACAGGTCTACAGATGTACACTGGAAAGAAGCTAAAATTATGCAAATTTTCCATCTTTCTACTGTGTTGCTGTCTTCAGGAGGCCAATATGATTGTTGAAGAACAGAGAGCAGAAAGTTACTGCTTTAATTTTTGGTTGGCACCTCGCGATAAATAAGGGGGGGTTTGGGTGTCTTTTTGGGCACTCAGCCGCTAAAAGGTTCGCCATCACTGGGATAGGGGATAACATGCTGATCGGTGAGGGTTCCACTCTTGGGACACCCAGCAATCATGTGAATGAGAGCCCCAGCAGTCTGGAGAATGGAGGTTCTGTTCTCAGTAAAGGGTGAAGTGGCAACAGTGTCCTGCTGCTCCATTCAGTAGTAAGGGATTGTGAAACATTGCTGAGCACAGCACTCTGGTATCTCCACAACTCCCACAGTGAGTAAATGGGGATGCTGGAAACACTGTGCTCCCAAACCATTTCATGTAGTGGCGGAAAACACAATTGACTTGCTGCTGTACACATTAGTGATAATGGGTCCCTGCTCTCTGGATTTCTGGAGGTAACTTTCTCGTGACCCCCTATTCAGCTTTTTAACCTGTCACCAGGTTGTATCCCATTAAACTACCAGCTGTCCTCTTTTATGTGACATCTCCCCCCTGTTTAGTAAAAATGAGCAGAGAAGAGTCATATTTTGCCTGAGATGAGTCCATTTTAGAGGCTACATGCGGAGTGTAATTTCGGACTCCCTTATCTTTGGTTCTAGAGTAACTAGAATCTAATTTTTCAAATCAAACTAGGTTTTGGTTCTGGGAGTTACAGATTAGGGGATACAGCCATAGTTGGAAATGTGAGCTGCAGATAAAGATCCAGTACCTGCCTATTTTTCTTAGTTCTAGTTCTGTAGCTTACAAAACCACAAGACGGATGCATCTGAAGTGACATTCTCCTTTCAGTTTCTAAACAGGACATATTCGAAGCTAATTTTCTGATATCTTTTATAGGTAAATGGGTGATTTCACATAAAAGAGGGATTTCTAGAAAGGACACATCAGCCCCTCAGAGCGCTGCTTTATAGCTATTTTTATGTTATGGACTCCTTTAAAAAGACTATCCTGACACAGGGTTACCAGATTTTTATTACTTTCTCATTACTTCTGTCTGGAGGCTTTGATCTTTTGACTGCAGAGATAAGACATAGTGCCCACACCCTGATTCTGTACCTGGCATACCTGGCCTCCTGCCCACACCCTGCTGCTGTACCTGGGCATGCCTGGCCCCCTGCTCACACCCTACTATACCTGGGCATGCCTGGCCCCCTGCCCACACCCTGCTGCTGTACCTGGGCATGCCTGGCCCCCTGCCCACACCCTGCTGCTGTACCTGGGCATGCCTGGCCCCCTGCCCACACCCTGCCGCTGTACCTGGGCATGCCTGGCCCCCTGCCCACACCCTGCCGCTGTACCTGGGCATGCCTGGCCCCCTGCCCACACCCTGCTGCTGTACCTGGGCATGCCTAGTCCCCTGCTGCTGTACCTGGGCATGCCTTGCTGAGGTATGAGAGCCTGGCCCCCTGCATGGTGTGTGCCCCTCCCTAGCACTGTACTGTACACGGTATTATCAGGCACCTGCTGTAGTCCGGAAGCCGGGGAGAGTCTGCGAGCTGTGGGCAGGGATCCCTGGAGGAGAAGAAGAGACCTTACCCCCGGGCGGGGTCTGACTGCTGCTCATATAAAAGCCCATCTCTCCTGAGAACAAGGACAGCATTGAGCTGCAGAGTGGGACGGGGAAAGGGCACAGGGAGGGGGGCAGCAACCAAACCTGAGACATACCACAGCACTGGGATACTGGGCACCACATGGCGAGGATGGCATGGCGCTACCTGTTCTGCACTGGGCTACTACTGCTCCCTGGCATCAAGGCTTTTAACCTGGATACTGACAATGTCATCCTGAAGCAAGGAGAACCCGGGAGTTTATTCGGCTTCTCATTGGCCATGCACTGGCAGCTGCAACCTGCGGACAAGAGGCTGTAAGTGCAACTTTGTATCCTGCCCCCTGCTGGAGGGGACATGGGGGCAAACTTTCTGGCTACCTGTTATCATTCTGCCTAGAATGATTTTAGGGTCAGGATCACTGATTCTGCAATATATTAAGTATGTCTTATTTGCAATTTGTTACTTTCTGTTATCAGCCATTGGAATACATTTTCATACGTGTTTAATCTCAGGGCTCTGGCTGTATTTATATCTGATGTCAAAGGGGTATCCCATATCTATAGGTTCATGGAATGAGGCTCTGGCTGCATTTATATCTAATGTTAAAGGGGTAACCCGTATCCACAGGATCATGGAATGAGGCTCAGGCTGCATTTATATCTGGTGTTAAAGGGGTAATCCGTATCCATTGGATCATGGAATGAGGCTCTGGCTGCATTTATATCTATTGTTAAAGGGGTATCACATATTCATAGGATCATGGAATGAGGCTCTGGCTGCATTTATATCTAATGTTAAAGGGGTATCCTGTATCCACAGGATCATGGAATGAGGCTCTGGCTGCATTTATATCTAATGTTAAAGGGGTATCCCGTATCCACAGGATCATGGAATGAGGGTCCTGTGTGAATACAGCGGTAGTGCACATGTAAGATTCACTTTTTTCGTGCCTAAGTGCAGTGGTGAAGGACTAAGGGACCCCCATGCCCATAACAAGTAGTAAGACCACCAGTGATCAGCTATCCCTTTGGTTTTGCTTAGGGGGATACACCAGGTTAGGACTAAGAGCCATGTTAGGTTTGAAACGTGTCAGACTTTTGTGTATATAATGGTAACATTATTTTAATTTACACCTAATTTTACCTGGCTGCTGGATCTTTAGATTGTTGTGCATGGGGATGTATGTTGTGCTTAAAAAAAAGTTTCAATGAGTGATGTGTGGATAAAGCTGCACCTTGTATGACCAGAGCGGGTTAATACATTGACCCACAGCCGAGCTGAGTACCTGCTTTGTGTTCAGTGCACTGGGGAGGGGCACTGATCACTGATTTACAGCACTTTTGGCTCAGCCCCTACAATGTATTGGTGTTTAGATTGTGATCAGTCTTTTGTCGCCTTTCTCTCTGAACATCTGCCCACTTTAGTGGACTTTTATCGTCTTGGTAAATGATTAAACCGGTGAATAATATATAAAATGTCGCCCTTTATAACTTTCTCACTTCACTCCTCCTTGTGTTCTTCCAGGAAGACTGGAAAATGTGGTATTAAGGAAAGTTACTGAGCAAAATGACTCCATAGTGCGCAATGAATGAGGGCTGTCAGGCAGGGCCATAGGAACATGACTGTGTCACTAAGGGGGATTTCTGAGGACTACAAGTCTTGTCTTATGTGGCAGATGTTATTCATAGTAAAAAAAATTACGGGTTTCCCCATTAAAGACCTCAATCATCTTAAAATATAGTTCCATAATTTAGTTTGGCTACCTTTTAAGATAAATCATTGTGCGAGAGAGTCATGTGAAAACCATCATGGCCGCCAATACACGTAAACCAGTCTAGTTATGTAGTAATGCAGAAGGGAATCACTATTACTATTTATCAGTCAGTTATGTGAAAACCCTGTGAGAGGTGTAATGGTGACGCTATTCGTAGTTCCCAAAGTTTCACAGAAAACTATCACAATATGGCTGTGCTGCTAAAGCCAAGTGTGCATGTTTATGAGGTAGTCAAGAGACATAACTATTGGCCAAAAAGTGTATGGACAACTATGAATCATTATGTATCCCCTGTTTGCCCCTGTCATAGTAGTAGATGGATGACACTGATACTGTATGTGATGTTATGTTGCTATGGATACAACACTAGTGAGGCCTAGTTTACCTAGAGGCCTGATGTAGATTAGCAGCAAACATACCAAATAAACCACAAGTGAATTTTTCCCTTTGTTTTTTCCCTTTGTGTGTGCTAAATAAACTTGTTTTCTTGTCATTTTTACATACTTTTTCCATTGAACTGTGCATTAGGAGCATTGTCGTGCTTTCTGATAGCAACTTGATATTGTGTTTTCTCCAAAAAATGGATGGTAAAATAACATGAAAAAAGTGTGAATAAACCCTTATAGAGATTTTTTTAAAGTCGTACCTTGGACTCTGGTGGTTACAGGTTGACAAAGCCTGAGTAATTATAGTCACATTCATAGGGTTAATCACCCCTCAACAAGTAGTCTGTACTTTGTCCCTGTGGGAACACTTTGGAGAGACTCTCTCCCCCATCCACTAATGTTTGCATTGTTGAATGTGCTAGCATTGGCTTTTCACACCCCAGTGACTTCTCTATGTGTGCTGACTGTCATCTCTCTAATAAAACATCACAGTAAGATTAGAATAGAAATGTAAGGGCGGCCCGGAAGTGCGTATCTGTGGTGGCTTTTATGCACAGGTTCTATGTTCCTTATTATGAGTAGTATTGGATAAGTTTTATTAATTTGGTTGAATAGTCTTTCATTGTATCCTGAGTGGGGGGCTGACCCTAGCTATCAACAATAAAGGGGGCTGCCTGAAATACTAGGACACCAAGGACCCTTTATGCTGATAACTGTGAATTCCTGTAGTTTGAGTGCCAAATAATCACAAATTGACTGAAAAACTAACTGTTGCTGTTTCCAAAAAACTTTCACACCACTTATACATTTATATACATATCTAAAAGCGACATAATGGGGCTTATTTACTAAGAGTCCGCAAATTCTAGTATCTAGAATTTGATACAGTTGGGCATATTTTAGTGGAAGACAGTTAACCTCTTAGTATGCTTTCGCCTTATTTGAGGAAATCAGGTTACTTGGAAAAAATCCAAACTCCATGCAGAAATTCAATGCACAACCATAGAGCAACAAGGGAACAGAACCTGTGCTGAACCCATTGGTGCATCTATAACTGTGATCACGGCTGGTGTAAGTTTGTGTTCCTCTTAAGGCGTTCCACACTTAAACTGTAACTTTATTACCTATTCAGTGACACATGACAAATGTTTCAGGCTGGAGGACCCTTTTAAGGTAGTAATGTACATGCAGTACATACATTTATCATAAAATACATATCCCAGAGTTACCAGAAAAATACATTGCAAGGTGCATTTGCAGACTATTGCATCTCCATGCCCAGCACAGCGTATTTCCTACCTACGTGCACAGAGAACTGACTCTATTGGCCAGCAGAGAATTCCAGGACAACAAAAGGTCAGCGATTTCAATGACTTGGCCTAGTGTTGAGGCAGGCAGTCTTTTGTTATTCCACAGGCTTAAGTTGGTGTAGAAAATGCAGACTATTGCAGACTACTGGACTGAAAAATTTACTACTCCCCCCACCGCATGAAAAGCTGACAAATAATAGACAATGATTTTCCTCTAAGAAGGTTTATGTCACTTCTTGCTACTGGATTACAAGGTTTAGAATATAAGATTATGACCTGTATATAATGCAGTGGCAATCCAGAAGTATGATGTGTTAAAGGTAGATGACATGAAAAGTGTCTCTATGGGATGAGCAGTTGATATGACCAGGAGTAGGTTTGTCATAAAAGAAATGCCTAGTCTGTTGCAGTAGGATTCGACAAGGAAGTTCCATCCTTCCCATGTTCTGGAATTACAATAACAACCCCTCTTCAGAGGAAGGGTATCCCAAGCAAAGAAGGGTATCCCAAGCTTTTTTGGAAGCAAAGATTTCCCAAATCTTTGTATTCTTTCTATTCATTCTATCTCAAATAGACAGTGTGAAAATGTGCCAGATTTATCATACAGTCGGATTGCCTGCCTAAACTTGAGTAAATCTGGACCTGTGTGTTTTAAGGACTGACTAACCTGCAGGAACTTTCTATACAATACAGATACACTAGAAGGCAGATTTTAGGGACCTGCAAACAAGACTGTAAACACTTATACATAATGTAGACATAGTTCCCAGCAGTCCACTCTACAAGCTGCCATGTCGTGCTCTGTTGTGCCGTGTAGTACTCTGTAGTACAATGTAATGCTCTGTAGTACTCCATAGTACAGTGTAGTACTCTGTAGTGCAGTGTAATGCTCTGTAGTACTCCATAGCACAGTGTAGTAGTCTGTAGTGCAGTGTAATGCTCTGTAGTATAGTGTAGTACTCTGTGATATAGTGGAGCATTCTGTAGGGCAGTGTAGTACAGTGTAATGCTCTGTAGTACAGTGAAGTACTCCTTAATATAGTGTAATGCTCTGTAGTATAGTGTTGTCCAGTGTAATGCCCTGTAGTATAATGTAGCACTCTGTAGAATAGTGTAGTTTTCTAATGTACAGCATATTGTGTAGTACTATGTAGTATAGTTTAGAGCTCTGTAGTACAGTGTAGTTCTCTTTATTGTGTAGTGTACTCTAGTGTATTACTCTGTAGTAAATTGTAATGGTCTGTAGTATAGATAAGTGCTCTGTAATAGTTCGTAGTATAGTGTAGTACTCTGTAGTAAAGTGTAATGCTCTGTAGTAGTGTAATGTTCTTAATAGTATAGCATAGTGCTCTGTAGTACAGTGTAGTGTAGTAATTTGTACCGTAGTATAGTGTAGTCATCTGTAGTATAGTGTAGCACTCTGTAGGACAGTGTAGTGCTCTGTAGCATTGAGTAGAGCTCTGTAGTATAGTGTAATGCTCTGTAGTACTATGCAGTATAGTTTAATTCTCTGTAGTATAGGGTAGTATTATGTAGTTTAGTGTAGTACTTTGTAGTATAGTGTATTACTCTGTAGTATAGTGTAATGTTCTGTAATACTTCGTAGTATAGCATAGTGCTCTGTAGTACAGTCTAGTGTAGTACTTTGTAGTATAGTGTAGCACTCTGTGGGAGAGTGTAGTCCTCTCTAGTATAGTGTTGTGGTCTGTAGTACAGTTAAAAGATTATGTGTACCGTGTAACCCAGTGGTTAAATAGATGAAAGTTGAGAGTCCTCAATTGTTGATGCCTTTTATTGGCAAACATTTATTGGCTAGTACTCTGTAGTGTACAGTTTAGTGCTCAGTAGTATAGTGTAGTACTCTGTAGTATAGTGTAGTACTTTGAAGTATAGTCTACCACTCTGTAGTAAGGTGTAGTGCTTTGTAGTATAGTGTAATGCTCTATAGTGCAATGTAGTATAGGGTAGTACTCTGTAAAACACACATAGTATAGTGCTGTGTAGTATAGTGAATTGCTCTGTAGTATAGGGTAGTACTCTGTAGTGTAGTATGGTACACACACAGTGAAGTGCTCGGTAGTATAGTAGTATAGGGTAGTACTCTGTAAAAAGTAAGAGGTTTCCATATCTGTTAAAGCATTCCTACCAAATGCCATTCATTCACTCAGTCAATATTGGCGTTTATTGCTTTACTATCAGATGGCTAGCAATGGATGTATGTCTTTACAATATGTTAAAAACCCTAAGTATTGATTCATTCCTAGAGAAGAAACGGTTATTGAGTGTGATGAATCTATCCGGTGGCAATGACAGGAAACACTCCCTGCTCCGTATTAACCTGTTGTAAATTTTCATGGATTTCAATCTCACATTCCATCTGACAGAGCTGAATGACTTATATTGGCTCTAGATCTCTGATTGTCAGGGAAGTATGTCTGCATTCTGCTGGGTTTAGTGAATTACTAGTTACCCAGGCTATTCCCATCTTTATATCCTTTGATTTATGGTATATTGATCCCATTTACCCCAAGACTGTTATGCTGTATCCAATGTATATTGTGCAGCATTAGGTGTAGCAGGAAGGCGAATGCTGCTGCTCATCCTTGAAGAAGGATCATAAACTTATATTAGTTTTTGCAATGTAGTAGATAAGGACATTTTATAAGTAAATTGACATTTTCCATTGACTTCTTGTATTTCTTTATCATGTGTTTAAGAATAGGTACAGATGGCAGTAAAGTGGGTTGGTGCAACATGGAAAGGTAGGCTTATGTTGTGCTACTGGAGCAAGAAGTGGCAAAATTCTTGATAAAAATGGATAAGGCACACATTTGGACAGTGCCTAAAGCCAATTGTCCATTATGAATGTAACCCGGTTTGTCCTCAGTAGTACCTAGTAGCATAACTTGCACAGTGAAATTTAAGGAGGTTGTGTAGGATAGAGACAGTTTTACCCAGTTGCCTGTAATGCTGAATAATATGCACTTTAAATTTTTTATATAGACTTTCAGGCAGAGTATGCACCCAGTGGACACTTAAGACTTCATGTAGTTAGGACTTGCTGTGTTTCAAAGGGGTAAAATAATAGAAAACAATATTCTCCCCTCCATTCCAGTGCAGCAGCTCCTGTCCCTGACATTCTTTGTACAGAGAGGCTTCAGTATTGTCGTCACATTGATGACATGTGATTGCTGCAGCCTATCATTGGCCTCAGCGGGACATCTCAGACAGGTGATAGGTTGCAGCGGTCACATGCAAACAGATACCTGCCATGATGGGAGCGACTGGAATAGAGGTGAGAATAGAGGTAAATATAGGTTTCTTTTTTGTTTTACCGCTTTAAAATATACTATGTCGTATGTAAATGAGAGCTTAAATGTCTACAGGTTGTGTACTCTAACTGTCCAACATTTTCATCTGTAACATGATTGCATTTTCATTTCTCGCCTGGATTACCTCCTGCAGCATTTTCTAAATCTAGTAGTTGAGTTATACTACATAGAACCAGTGTTTTTGATTCCCTTCTTTTCATGGTCTCCGTCTGTCTTCACGAAGAGTAGAGCTCTTCTTTTACAAAGTACAACAAGTAGCAGCCTGCTTTCAGTTTTCTATATGCATTGTACATGCATCTATGATGGTGCCATCTATATTGTGGATTGCCGAATTTCGAAAAATATTCTCACAGTTATCAACGTATCTGGTAGGAAGCCTCCTAACACAGTTATCTAATGCTGTCCCGTTATGTCACTTTGATTGTGATGGTTTTATGGAAACAGGCAATTGCTCTAACAAATCACTGCCACATTAATGCTGATAAAGGTCATGTTATCAGCAGGTTCTGGTTAAATAAATACAGATGAATATTGTCTGACCAGGATACAGATGAAGTGTGTATAATCCTGTCCATACATGTCTGACAGCCATTCCAGCAAAGGTGGAGTGGAGAAAATATATGTGTAGTTTACATGGCAATACACCTACTTATATCAGGAGGACTGGGTGACCAGCTAATGTGTACATGGATGTCCTAACTCTCCCTGATGGATGACTTTGGGGAAAGAAAGGATCAAGCATGTGGGATTTCAACATGTCTAATCCTTTACCCTACAATTCAAGTCTTCACCATATCATTTTGGCCATGGCTTATTCATCTCTCATTTTGTATGTATATGGCTATCCAAAAGTTAAGTTGTATGACCAACTACATAGAGTAACTGTTGCTTGAGAATAGATCATGAGAAGTGCCCTTCTAATATATAGGCAGTCGCTGGGTTACTTTAGGTTTGTATTTAAGTAGAAATGGTACGTAAGTCAGAACTGGTAAATTTGATCATTTTCCCTGTGAGAACTGGATTTTCAAAATTTTGTGCTGTCGAAGAAACAAGGATAACAATAAAGCTTCATTACAGACGCCTGACAGCTGATCATTGCCGTCTGGGCCTAAAATAAAGCATCCAGAGAGCTTCACCAGGGGACATAGTGAGCAGAGAGGCTCGTGTGTAACTAGGGGTTGTCTGGAAGTCGGGTGTCCTTAAGTCGGGGACCGTCTGTACTTTATTAAGAAATTCTGCAAAGTTCCCCTTAGTATCAGCTTTTATCTTTCTGTTGTCAAGGAAGATTTTAGCAGTGTTATGCACTGTGATGCTATATTGTGGCGCAACCCCTTAATAAATTTGGCACACCTTAAGAAAAACAAATGAGCATCAGAAATGACAAACCACATTCATGAAGGGGTTTAGAATTTGGTAGACTTGCTTGTTATTGGTCTAATCTTGCACCAAAAAAGTGCCAGGAAACTAGTATTGCAGTAAATGTGTCGGGATCTAATAGCTGGGACCAAATTGAATGTAAGAAAAGAAGCTAAATTGTGGCAATGATATAAATAAATATGGCACACAAGGTGTAAAAAATGCATCCCCCAAAAAGTGTTGCAAAGGGAATAATAAATGACCCCCAATGCTTATGCTTTCTGAGATGCTTTTGTTTCCTCACAGTCTTCAGGGGACCTTAACTTCTGTATAGCTTTTTGATTTGAGCCTTTGTGTATTACTATGTTATACATAGTTTTTGGTCTTAAAGTGCAACTTCTATTTTCTCTTTTAAGTATTTTGTTCTGCTCTGCAGCTTATGCTGTACATTTTCGGTAGTCCTAGACCCAGTTGCTGATGTAAACACTTATTAGGTCTCTATATGGAAACAGAAGAAGATTTTGCTATCTAATGCTCTCTTACTGCAGCAGCGCCATATATAATATTATAGATGCTTAATGAGTATTGTTGTGAATAAAGCACCCAGTTTATATATAACACTTACTATTAGCTGCAGGACAATGCTTGTGTCTTAGCTTCTTTCTCATATGGCTCCTAATCTCTATAGACCTCTAGGTTAACCTCTATGTTATATTATTCTTCAATAAGCTGACATCTGTCAGTCTGTGGAGACCAAGATAGATTTAGTAGAACATACTTACGTATCATGCGGTCAACTTTGAACAATCCTTCTCAGGACTTCTTGTTCAGCCACACTCATCCATATACAGTCAGTGCCTTGTGGGTTGAGAAATCCATGGGGAAATTATTCCGGCAACATAATTATTGATTATTTCCAAGTTACGTCTTTGAGACATCTGTGCTTTAACAATCTAGATTGATTAACGTTGCTAATTTATTTCTTACTGTATATGTAGCATATATTGTCTGGTATTGGAAATACCATATAATTCTTATGGAAATTCATGAATAATAAAATTCTGGTGGCTAGTAAAGTGTTAATGGGCTCCCTTTTAGTTAAATGTATTTTATTATTTTCAGTCTGTTATGGATTGTCACTCATTATTGACGGTACTCACCATTGTGACCCCCTATTCAAGCTTTAGGGATCAATTTGTCATTCATCACCAACCTCAGAGATACAAAGGTTAAGATACTTATGTTCACTTATTTCTGTATCTAAAGCTTTGGCTCGTGTTGCTGTAAAATGATAGATGTGTAATAAAAATTTGTGGTTTTGGTCATTTTGATGACTTGGCAAAAAACCTGGTAAGGCTAGATTCATATCTTCTATTTTTAAAGTATATCTCTGTTAACAGTAAATCTCTGTCAGTTCGACTGTGTACAGAGGATGCTTTGCCATTGCTCCATTCACATCTGAAGGATCTGTGTCACCCCTATAGAAGTGAATAGAGTAGTGGTTCAGAATTCACATGTGGCATTTGGAAACCCATTTTTGTGATCCCTAGGATCTCTAGGGCACGGGTGCCAGAGGTGGCACTCAGGGCCCTTTCTGTGGGCACCCGGGCCATCACCCAAGCACACCAGACAGGACTCAAAGAATCTAAAGCTAAAGCTAAAAGATGCTGCTTTCAGTTATATTTTGATACTTACTTCGCTACTTGGGACTGTAGGAAGAGGGAGAATGAGTAGACAGGTCTGAATTATCTTTGGAAGACCTTCTGCTGCCCCAAAATTCTGTGTACAGAGGGACACTGGAAAGAAGCTAAAATTATGCAAATTTTCCATCTTGTCCTCAGGAGGCCAATATGATCAAACATTGTTGAAGAACAGGGAGCAATAAGTTACTGCTTTCATTTTTGGTTGGCACCTCGCAGTAAATAAGGGGGGTTTTGGGTTTCAGTTTGGGCACTCGGCCACTAAAAGGTTCGCCATCACTGTCCTAGGGGGTCCAACGATGAGACCCCTAGATATCATGAGAATAGGTTCCCTTGTAGGTAATTGGATAAGGCATATAGGTATATATGCCCATATGTTTTTTTAGCATACTCCCCCATGTGTCTTCACTTCATTCCATGATGTTGAAGCTCATCTACTGTATAACTTGGATAATTCCTCTAATAGACACTGCTGACTCGTGTGACTGTGAAACGACATCTGGATCGAGTGCTTTATGAACGCTGCTTATTCTGTGACCCACAAACCACAGACAACATGTGTGCGCTGGAAAATACTGCTAATGGTTTATGTAGAAGGAAACTTGTGTGTTTTATCTGAGCAGACGAAGCCTGGAATGTTTTCACTTGAGATAGATCCCCGCATTATCTCCTATGTCAGGTTTCTTCCTTTGTGCCGGTGGCTTTGTCTTTATTTAGCGCATTCCCTCTTTCCTCTGTGCAGACAATTTCTTTTTTCCATGGCTGTCATTGTTTTCAGTATAATGCCACCATTTATGGAATCCTATGCAAAATATGCAAACAACTTGTGTCACCGCATATTTTCTTGCCTATTGTTGTAGCTTAGCTATAAATATTAGTATAACATACTGTCCTGTATATCCGTTCCAGAAACATAGTTTTAGGGTTTTTGTGTCAAGTCTTACATTTAAGCACTATTATTATATAGAACTGTAATATAACAAGTTCATTGTCAACATTGTTACTTCTAACCACAGCAGTGTTTACATGTAACTATTGAGATTTACTCAAGTTTTTGGTCCTAAGTAGTGGTGTTCTATTTTTGGTAAAAGATAGTGTAGAATATTTATCTCTAAGGGTACATACGGCTGGGCACATCAGCATGCTGGAGAGTAAGAGGGATGAGCGCTGCTCACGCCTCTCCATAGAGCAGGGCATCCACTGTAACATGGCAAAATATAGGACAGTGATGGCGAACCTTTTGGAGACAGAGTGCCCAAGCTACAACCAAAACCCACTTATATGTTGCAAAGTGCCAACTCGACAAATCAAGCAGTAACTTATTGATCCCAGCTGTATCACAGGCTTCAGTCGTATAGGCGTTCTGAGTTCACCAATACAATAGAAAGATGATGGAGAAATTTGGATTGTAGCTTCCGTCCAGGGTCCCCTGAAGAGGAAGGATAAGGGGGACCCAGAGCAGGAGGTCCATTAACAATCCATCTCTATCCACATCTTCTTGCGCCTCCTTTAGTCCTGGCAGCCAAATAGCGCTGAGCATGGCACGTCCTGGGCTGTATTGGATCACAGGAGACAACCTTAAGTCCTAGCTGGCAAACTCTGTGTTGGGGTGAAGGCCTGGGTGCCCACAGAAAGGGCTCCGAGTGCCACCTCTGGCACCCATGCAATAGGTTCGCCACCACTGATATAGGACATGTCCTATATTTCGCCATACATGGTCACCATGTGGTGAGACAACGTGTGCTCACAGCACAGTGACCAGACCCCATAGATCAATGGGAACTGATGTGTGGCCGCATATCCCCCTGACCCATCAACGTCTATGGCGTCTGGTCACCGTGCAGTAAACCCCGTTGTCTCACCACATGGTGACTTAGCATGGCGTAATACCGGATATGTATAGCACACGTTTGTGTTAATGAGGCCTAATAGGAAAAGCACATCTATCAAAATCTATCAGACATTTATGGTGTTTGTATGTGCCATAGTTATCTATGATGAGAACACCCCGTCCGTCTTTGTAGCTGCCATTTGTAAATTCCACTATTACTATTTGCCTAAGTGTTCTTTGCTAAAATGTTACTCCACTTTGTTCACTTACAGCTTGACAAACCACAACAATTTTTGCATGAAAAACAACTATTTTGATGACACTTTTCTGGAGTGAAGGGCTTAGTATTTTGCTCCCATTGATTTCTGTGTGAGTTTCCCAGGCACATCAGCCTATGGTCGTATTCAATTACACTGGGATAGAGGTTTCACTCTATAAGTAATCCCCACCACTTGACTGCGGGGGGGCGGAGAGGGGTGTTGGCGACTTCAAAATCACTTGTCTTCATAACGACTATGTGCTATATAGATAAGATAGGGCTGCTACATGACAAGCCATCTGTTTTCTGCTTCTGAAACATAAGACATTTAGCCTTTCAGAAGTGTTTTATAATATTAGCAGACTTACAATTGTTTGTTTGTTCTACCAAATTGCACCGTTTTTGATTTTTCAATCTACTTTACTTTTCATATCTGACAACTTACCCCAGATTTAAATGTGCATAAAGTGTGACTTTTCAGAATGTCACAAATTTAGGCCCAAATCCACTCCAGTCCTTCAGTGAAGGAAGTGCCTGGTCTTGGCATGCATGTAGTGGCTGACAGTAGCAGGCCTCAGCCTGGGAGTCAGTATTTTGGGCAGCTTCTATAGAAATTGTTGTTGAATTTCTGTATAGATTATCTTCTATTTTGTGTCTTCATGACAAGTTTTGACCCCTGCTGTGTGAATGGATAATGGTATAGTTACTATTGCTGTTCATATAAATATATTACCTCTCTATATTCTAGTTTCTGTGTTTGTTTGCCAGCTACGTGTGTGTAATGTCTTTTGCCAGGTACCCCTCACCCTTGTTTGTTAGTGCTATGTGGTTAATGAGTGGTAGACATTGTGGTTGCTCTAACTGTTACTTCTTTACCAGAGAAGAAATCTATTCCGAGGATGTGGAAGGAGGTTGTACACTAGATCTGTTTCCTCCCCCTCCATGTTGGCCGCATGACAGCATTTCTCAGGACATATGGTTGGCTGTGCTATGTAATTATATAATAAGATAAAAGATGACCTCTGAGAAGACCAGCCACTTATTAAAGGGGTTGGCCATGAATTTATATTGATGATCTATCTCCATCCCACTAATATAGTGCCTACAGCATATCTCATTTTCCCCAAAGGAACCCTTCAGCTAGTTGCCCACATCGAGTTCAGTCTGAGCAACTCATTCTGTCTGTTGCTAGGATTTACCGGACCTCGTATCAATGGACTGAACTCAGTGGCCCACATTTATTTAAGATTTTGCGCCAGTTTTCTGTCAGACTTTGCACTGAAAAGAAAGTGCAAACAGAATTGTGTTGCACGCTCTATGTTAAAGGTGCACTGAAAAAAAGTTGGTGCACACTTCCCGAGCAGTGCTGGGGGCGCCAGATTAATGAAGACCGTGCGCCACTTTACATGAATCTGGCGAACTCTGCCACTATACTGACAAAGTGCAGTTTGCACTAGTTTTGATAAATGTGCGCAGTATGTCAGTTCAGTCCATTGGTTTGAGGCTCAGCTAGAGTACACCCTCCGGCACACGAAACAAGCTTTTTGGTCTGAACCTACAGCAAAGTTTGCTGTTTCGGGATGAGGTTTTATTGCAGTTGACATGATTTTACAACAAAATTGTGGCAAAGCTGAATTTTTAATGCAATCTGTGAAATACTGCAATGGAAGAAGCCTTGGTAATGGAGTCTGATAAATAGCCATTAGTAATAATTATCAGTAGAGCACAGGCGCAGTATTTGGCACTGCTGTTCTGTGATCTCATTAGTCAGACGCTAGTCGCCCCCCCCCAGCTGTCTACACACAGGGAACCCACTTTCAGTTTTTTTTCCAATTCTTTTCTACTGTTGGCAAGTCTGAACTTTCCATCACTTATCTGTTACTTTCTCTAAGTTTGTAAATCACTCCTAGCAGTGAACGTGGAGTCAATACCTTGTTTTTGTGTAACCGGACACCTCTGATGCCAAGACGCCAACTGTGGTTTGTGCTCTTTGTAGAGTCTGTGCTCCTCAAATATGAGGCTTAATGAAATCTTATCTTCTCGCTCCACTGGTGACAGAAAATACTGCATTGTCCCACATTGTGTTTCATGGTTTTTTCTTCTCTCATGTCACTTGTTGTGTTCTCTGTAAACCTTATGCTCTTTATAAGACAAACATGTTACAGAATTGTACTGATTGATTCCTATTATTTTATATAGTGACTATATAGTAAAAGACATACATAAATAAAGACATTTGCTTAAAGAGGACCTGGGAGAGTAAACCACCTACAGGTCCTTATAGACTTTTGGTTTAGTGTCCCAAATCTCTATTTATAAAGTCCCTAGATGCCTACTATAAAATAAAACCTATTTCTTCTGCTCCCCCTGCCTGCACCCTGACAAACTACAACCCCCAGCTTCACTGTACATGGCGATTTTAGCCATGAAGCCAGGGTATTCAGCGCTGACTTCAATGAAGAACTGTGCAGGCGCAGGGAGCACAAGAAATGGTCTCATCAGACCCCTCTCTAGGTAATTATAAAGGTAAAATTCAGCAGTGTGGGCGGGGATTCTATAAGCAGACACTTTATGATTCCTCTAGTGCTATGAGATGCTGTGTGCTGACAATGTGCTTAGATTATCAGGGTACAGGGTTTATCTACACTTTCATTTAGCATCTGACACATAGAAAAAAGAGACATGAGAAATATCAGAGACATGAGATGAATATAAGACACAATGGGCCACATGTATCATAGTATTGTTTCTCCGAGGTGAATTTTAGAGACTTTTGGTGGCTAGTTTTTGTACCTTATATATGATCCTGTCTCTTTACTTGTGATACATGTTCGGTTTTTACTATCCTGGAGGCGCAAATTTTGGCTTCTTTTTGAGACTTTTTGTTGCAAGTGTCTCAAATCCACTTGGATACAAGCCACATGAGGGGATTATATACAGGAATGGACACTACTGTTGATTTGGGATTTAACATGTTGCATTTTTAATGCATTTTGAAACCTATTACAACAGCTGCGGAGAGTTGATTTTCCTAATTACATTACTGTTAACATTTGAATTTACAAAATGCATAGTAAACACAATGTTAACACATGCGTTAATATGGCCTTTATATTGCATTTTGTAAATGCAAATGTTAACAGTAATGAAATAAGGCAAATCACCTCTCCTCAGCTGTTGTAATTAGTTTCAAAATGCATTAAAAACGCAATTAAACCGCTACGTGTGACCTCACCCTTAGAAGCAACCACTAAAAAAAAATGCAAAAATGTTAGAATTTTGACAAAAGAAGTTACTGTGAAAAATATTAAACAGTTAAAGCATGTGAAATAATTCCAATTTACATGTTAAAATCGGGTGGAAAACCCGGTGGAAAACCACACAAACACGGAGAGAACATACAAACATGAATGTGTTACAAAAAAAGAGTTTGTAATGCAGTATTCTCATTTGATAATGTCATGGCAGGTGACTAGTACTGCTGCCTCATGTGTTGTGTGCATGTTCTGGAGTGTGAGCTTGAAGGGGTGAAAAACATGGGCGCTTTATTCCAAAAACAGCGCCACTCCTGACCATGGATTGTGTTGGTATTGCAGCTCAGCTTGTACAGAGGTGCTTTGCCCTTGCTCCATTCATCTGAAGGATCTGGTCACCCCATGAGAGTGAATGAGTAGTGGTTCAGAATTCACATGTGGCATTTGGAAAACATTTTGTGATCCCTAGGATCTCTAGGGCCGGGTGCCAGAGGTGGCACTCAGGCCCTTCTGTGGGCACCGGGCCATCACCCAAGCACACCAGACAGGACTCAAAGAATCTAAAGCTAAAGCTAAAAGATGCTGTTTCAGTATATTTTGATAATTACTTCGCTACTTGGGGACTGTAGGAAGAGGGAGAATGAGTAGACAGGTCCGAATTATCTTTGGAAGACCTTCTGCTGCCCCAAAATTCTGGTACAGAGGGACACTGGAAAGAAGCTAAAATTATGCAATTTTCCATCTTGTCCTCAGGAGGCCAATATGATCAAACATTGTTGAGAACAGGGAGCAATAAGTTACTGCTTCATTTTTGGTTGGCACCTCGCAGTAAATAAGGGGGGTTTTGGGTTTCAGTTTGGGCACTCGGCCACTAAAAGGTTCGCCATCAGTCCTAGGGGGTCCAACGATGAGACCCCTAGATATCATGAGAATAGGTTCCCTTGTAGGTAATTGGATAAGGCATATAGGTATATATGCCCATAGATGTTTTTTAGCATACTCCCCCAGTATCTTCACTTCATTCCCTGATGTTGAAGCTCATCTACTGTATAACTTGGATAATTCCTCTAATAGACACTGCTGACTTGTGACTGTGAAACGACATCTGGATCGAGTGCTTTATGAACGCTGCTTATTCGTGACCCACAAACCACAGACAACATGTGTGCGCTGGAAAATACTGCTAATGGTTTGTAGAAGGAAACTTGTGTGTTTTATCTGAGCAGACGAAGCGGAATGTTTTCACTTGAGATAGATCCCCGCATTATCCTATGTCAGTTTCTTCCTTTGTGCCGGTGGCGTTGTCTTTATTTAGCGCATTCCCTCTTTCCTCTGTGCAGACAATTTCTTTTTTCCATGGCTGTCATTGTTTTCAGTATAATGCCACCATTTATGGAATCCTATGCAAAATATGCAAACAACTTGTGTCACCGCATATTTTTTCTGCCTATTGTTGTAGCTTAGCTATAAATTAGTATAACATACTGTCCTGTATATCCGTTCCAGAAACATAGTTTTAGGGTTTTTGTGTCAAGTTTACATTTAAGCACTATTATTATAGAACTGTAATATAACAAGTTCATTGTCAACATGTTACTTCTAACCACAGCAGTGTTACATGTAACTATTGAGATTTACTCAGTTTTGGTCCTAAGTAGTGGTGTTCTATTTTTGGTAAAAGATAGTGTAGAATTTTATCTCTAAGGGTACTACGGCTGGGCACATCAGCAGCTGGAGAGTAAGAGGGATGACTGCTGCTCGCGCCTCTCCAGAGCAGGGCATCCACTGTAACATGGCAAAATATGACAGTGATGGCGAACCTTTGAGACAGAGTGCCCAAGCTACAACCAAAACCCATTATATGTTGCAAAGTGCCAACTCGACAAATCAAGCAGTAACTTATTGATCCCAGCTGTACACAGGCTTCAGTCGTATAGGCGTTCTGAGTTCACCAACAATAGAAAGATGATGGAGAAATTTGGATTGTAGCTTCGTCCAGGGTCCCCTGAAGAGGAAGGATAAGGGGGACCAGAGCAGGAGGTCCATTAACAACCATCTCTATCCACATCTTCTTGCGCCTCCTTTAGTCCTGGCAGCCAAATAGCGCTGAGCATGGCACGTCCTGGGCTGTATTGGATCACAGGAGACAAACCTTAAGTCCTAGCTGGCAAACTCTGGTTTGGGGTGAAGGCCTGGGTGCCCACAGAAAGGGCTCCGAGTGCCACCTCTGGCACCCATGCAATAGGTTCGCCACCACTGATATAGGACATGTCTTATATTTCGCATACATGGTCACCATGTGTGAGACAACGTGTGCTCACAGCACAGTGACCAGACCCCATAGATCAATGGAACTGATATGTGGCCGCATATCCCCCTGACCCATCAACGTCTATGGCGTCTGGTCACCGTGCAGTAAACCCCGTTGTCTCACCACATGGTGACTTAGCATGGCGTAATACCGGATATGTATAGCGACACGTTTGTGTTAATGAGGCCTAATAGGAAAAGCACATCTATCAAAATCTATCAGACATTTATGGTGTTTGTATGTGCCATAGTTATCTATGATGAGAACACCCCTGCCGTCTTTGTAGCTGCCATTTGTAATTCCACTATTACTATTTGCCTAAGTGTTCTTTGCTAAAATGTTACTCCACTTTGTTCACTACAGCTTGACAAACCACAACATTTTTGCATGAAAACAACTATTTTGATGACACTTTTCTGGAGTGAAGGGCTTGTATTTTGCTCCCATTGATTTCTGTGTGAGTTTCCCAGGCACATCAGCCTATGGTCGTATTCAATTACACTGGGATAGAGGTTTCACTCTATAAGTAATCCCCACCACATTGACTGCGGGGGGCGGAGAGGGGTGTTGGCGACTTCAAAATCACTTGTCTTCATAACGACTATGTGCATATAGATAAGATAGGCTGCTACATGACAAGCCATCTGTTTTCTGCTTCTGAAACACTAAGAAATTAGCCTTTCGAAGTGTTTTATAATATTAGCAGACTACAATGTTTGTTTGTTCTACCAAATTGCACCGTTTTGATTTTTCAATCTACTTTACTTTTCATATCTGACAACTTACCCCAGATTTAAATGTGCATAAAGTGTGACTTTCAGAATGTCACAAATTTAGGCCCAATCACTCCAGTCCTTCAGTGAAGGAAGTGCCTGGTCTTGGCATGCATGTAGTGGCTGACAGTAGCAGGCCTCAGCCTGGGAGTCAGTATTTTGGGCAGCTTCTATAGAAATTGTTGTTGAATCTGTATAGATATCTTCTATTTTGTGTCTTCATGACAAGTTTTGACCCCTGCTGTGTGAATGGATAATGGTATAGTTACTATTGTGTTCATATAAATTATTACTCTCTATATCTAGTTTCTGTGTTTGTTTGCAGTCACGTGTGTGTAATGTCTTTTGCCAGGTACCCCTCACCTTGTTTGTTAGTTGCTATGTGGTTATGAGTGGTAGACATTGTGGTTGCTCTAACTGTTACTTTTTACCAGAGAAGAAATCTATTCCGAGGATGTGGAAGGAGGTGTACACTAGATCTGTTTCCTCCCCTCCATGTTGGCCGCATGACAGCATTTTCAGGAATATAGGTTGGCTGTGCTATGTAATTATATAATAAGATAAAAGATGACTCTGAGAAGACCAGCCACTTATTAAAGGGGTTGGCCATGAATTATATTGATGATCTTCTCCATCCCACTAATATAGGGCCTACAGCTATCTCATTTTCCCCAAAGGAACCTTCACTAGTTGCCACATCGAGTTCAGTCTGAGCAACTCATTCTGTCTGTTGCTAGGATTTACCGGACCTCGTATCAATGGACTGAACTCAGTGGCCCACATTTATTTAGATTTTGCGCCAGTTTTCTGTCAGACTTTGCACTGAAAAGAAGTGCAAACAGAATTGTGTTGCACGCTCTATGTTAAGGTGCACTGAAAAAAAGTTGGTGCACACTTCCCGAGCAGTGCTGGGGGCGCCAGATTAATGAAGACCGTGCGCCACTTACATGAATCTGGCGAACTCTGCCACTATACTGACAAAGTGCAGTTTGCACTAGTTTTGATAAATGTGCGCAGTAGTCAGTTCATCCTTGGTTTGAGGCTCAGCTAGAGTACACCCTCCGGCACACGAAACAAGCTTTTTGGTCTGAACCTACAGCAAAGTTTGCTGTTTCGGGATGAGGTTTTTATTGCAGTTGACATGATTTTACAAAAAATTGTGGCAAAGCTGAATTTTTAATGCAATCTGTGAAATACTGCAATGGAAGAAGCCTGGTAATGGAGTCTGATAAATAGCCATTAGTAATAATTATCAGTAGAGCCCAGGCGCAGTATTGGCACTGCAGTATGTGATCTCATTAGTCAGACGCTTGTCCCCCCCCCAGCTGTCTACACACAGGGAACCAACTTCAAGTTTTATTCCAAATTCTTTTCTACTGTTGGCAAGTCTGAACTTTCCATCACTTATCTGTTACTTTCTCTAAGTTTGTAAATCACTCCAAGCAGTGAACGTGAGGTCAATACCTTGTTTTCGTGTAACCAGACACCTCTGATGCCAAGACGCCAACTGTGGTTTGTGCTCTTGTAGAGTCTGTGCTCCTCAAATATGAGGCTTAATGAAATCTTATCTTCTCGCTCCACTGGTGACAGAAAATACTGCATTGTCCCACATTGTGTTTCATGGTTTTTCTTCTCTCATGTCACTTGTTGTGTTCTCTGTAAACCTTATGCTCTTTATAAGACAAACCTGTTACAGAATTGTACTGATTGATTCCTATTATTTATATAGTGACATATAGTAAAAGACATAATAAATAAAGACATTTGCTTAAGAGGACCTGGGAGAGTAACCACCTACAGGTCCTATAGATTTTGGTTTAGTGTCCCAAATCTCTATTATAAAGTCCCTAGATGCCTACTATAAAATAAAACATTTTCTTCTGCTCCCCCTGCCTGCACCCGACAAACTACACCCCCAGCTTCACGTACATGGCGATTTTAGCCATGAAGCCAGGGTATTCAGCGCTGACTTCAATGAAGAACTGTGCAGGCGCAGGGAGCACAAGATATGGTCTCATCAGACCTCTCTAGGTAATTATAAAGGTAAAATTCAGCAGTGTGGGGGGGATTCTATAAGCAGACACTTTATGATTCCTCTAGTGCTATGAGATGCTGTGTGCTGACAAGTGCTTAGATTATCAGGTACAGGGTTTATCTACACTTTCATTTAGCATCGACACATAGAAAAAAGAGACATGAGATGAATATAAGACACAATGGGCCACATGTATCATAGTATGTTTCTCCGAGGTGAATTTTAGAGACTTTTGGTGGCTAGTTTTGTACCTTATATATGATCCTGTCTTTTACTTGTGATACATGTTCGGTTTTTACTATCCTGGAGGCGCAAATTTTGGCTTCTTTTTGGACTTTTGTTGCAAGTGTCTCAAATCCACTTGGATACAAGCCAATGAGGGGATTATTACAGGAATGGACACTACTGTTGATTTGGGATTTAACATGTTGCATTTTAATGCATTTGAAACCTATTACAACAGCTGCGGAGAGTTGATTTTCCTAATTACATTACTGTAACATTGAATTTACAAAATGCATAGTAACACACAATGTTAACACATGCGTTATATGGCCTTTATATTGCATTTTGTAAATGCAAATGTTAACAGTAATGAAATAAGGCAATCACCTCTCCTCAGTGTTGTAATTAGTTTCAAAATGCATTAAAAACGCAATAAACGCTACGTGTGACCTCACCCTTAGAAGCAACCACTAAAAAAAATGCAAAAATTTTAGAATTTTGACAAAAGAAGTTCTGTGAAAAATGTTAAACAGTTAAAGCATGTGAAATAATTCCAATTTATATGTTAAAATTGGGTGGAAACCCGGTGGAAAACACAAACCACGGAGAGAAAATACAAACATGAATGTGTTAACAAAAAAAGAGTTTGTAATGCAGTATTCTCATTTGATAATGTCATGGCAGGTGACTAGTACTGCTGCCTCATGTGTTGTGTGCATGTTCTGGAGTGTGAGCTTGAAGGGGTGAAAAACATGGACGCTTTATTCCAAAAACAGCGCCACTCCTGACCATGGATTGTGTTGGTATTGCAGCTCAGCTGTAAAGAGATGCATGTGATTGGAGGCAGCTGTTTTTGAAAGAAAGTAGCCATGTTTTTTAACCTTCAGACAACCCTTTTAAAACAACACAGAAAACCCAGCCAGCAAAGATTTGACCACACATTAGCTTTGAATAGTCAACATACCTGGTGCCCTCTGTTTTGCCCCCTTTGCATTATTCTATTCCCCAGGTCTTCTGCAGGGAAGAAAAAAACTGGGTCAATGGAGAGTACTTGCCTAATGTATAGTCAAATTTAGTTTTTCCGGGTGGAAGGTCACTTTAAAGGAAACCTACCACTTCCGATGGAGGTTATAAGCTGCAAATGCCGTGCACCAGCTCAGGGTGAGCTGGTGCCGACGCTTATCTTCGTTATGTTTTTCAATAGATGTAAATAGTTTAAACTCTTTATTAATCTTTATATAGGAAGTAGCTTCACAGCACCGTGGTACGCGCTCGGCGCACCGTGCGCGCGACCACTTCGTGCGCCTGAATAGGATGTGGCCGTGCGCATGGTGTGCTGAGCACGGACCACGGTGCGGTGAAGCTACTGGTATATAAAGATTACTAAAGCGTTTAAACGCTTTACATCTGTTGAAAAACATAACGAAAATAAGTGCCGGCACCAGCTCACCCTGAGTTGGTGCACGGCATTTGCAGCTTATAACCACCATCGGAAGTGGTAGGTTTCCTTTAATAGGAATAGAAATCATCTCCTTCACTAAACTTTCAATCCATATATCATCATGTAACTTCAGCACCGGATTGCTAAAGTTACATGATTGCAGTATGTATAATGGAGTTGTGGACCATTGCCAATTTTTCTGAAAGATTGTGGAACGATAATATATTTCCACACTCCATTTCATCCCTACTATAACAGAATCGGAGTCTTTGTTCTTCCTGTGTTTATTAATTCCTTGTAGTTAATTGCATTTGCACAGACAGAATCAGTTATGTGTGAAGGTCAGAGAACTGGAGCTGGGATTACTTTTTTGGCAGGGAGAGTCACGTGTTTCTGCTGTTTATATTCCTCAGTTATAGGCTCTGTTCACACCGGGGTCGTGTTCTCAGTTTCTGCAGAAAATATGATGGATATTATCTCTAATCATCCATCATGATCAGTTATGGTTTGTTTTATAGATTCCTTATGACCAATTATGATACATATTTTTACTCTTAACTAGTGATGAGTGGACCTGGACCGCAATGTTCATGCTCGTTATGAAGAATGTGGATCCCTAAACCCCGGACTTCAGCCATAAATTTGGGTTCGGTCGGCGTTCTGGCTCTCCCCGTAGTGGCAAGATCCAACATGGATTGTGTTTGCCAACGGCGGCATTTAAATCTTGGCCATGCGTGCTGCAATTTACTCTAAGATTGTCGCTGCCTGTTGACGATCTCTGGAAAATGGCGGCCAAACCCAAACCTGAACGCAGCGGCGTTATGGATTATCACTTACTTTAGGGAAGCTGTGGCTATGTTCAAGCCTCCATCCCAGACTCCGTCCCAGACTTGTTCTATACTCCATTGATTTCCATAAGAGATTCTGACCTGCTTACAGAATGGCTGATCCCCAAAGTCCCAGTCTGCATGGGGCATAATAAAATTGGATCCTCGAGATCAGCGATTGTTCACGTATTTACTGTACATCTTCATGCACACCCCAGAATCTCTTTTCTGCATAAAATGAAATTTGTTCACGTAAACGACAATAAAAGATAAATTGGTAGAACATTCCCAGTAATTTGCATTCATAAAATCTCAGGGAAGATCACGATGTGTTACAGAACAGATACATAAATCAGCTTCCCAACATGCAGACAGACACATCCATCTGTACATTAGTCAAACAAGTCCTGACAAAATTCACAAACGACCTTCAGGAATGCTCCATGCTTCTATAATGAGCCATGCAACAATATGTCTGAGAATTGACTCTAAATGATCAGAGTTTTAGAGTCTTATTATACCATTATGTCTACAGTTAAAGTTTTTTAATGTATTAAAGGGCACTAGGACTGTATGAAGGACTGTATGCAAATGAGCCTGAGGGGCTCCAGGTTCCATAGGTGTTAATGGAGCTTGGAGCCCCTCAGTCTCATTTGCATAAAGTATTTCATTCTGGTGATAGATGTCCTTTAAATAATATTTATCATTCTAATTATTTTTGGAATGTAAATCTGTAATGCATGTGAATACATTAAACCTTGTAGTATATATTATTAGGAGAAAGTAGCATCTTCCTAACATTCGAGTTCCACCCCTTTCTGCTTAAATTTAGTCTTCCACCTCCACCAAGTGTTGTAATCATCATTGTGGTAGGATAGCCGTGTAAATATATACGGTCACCTTGTTGAGATATGATATTGTCACAACTATATAGAAAGCTTAGTTACAACATGGCAGCCGGTGGAATTTCACATTCCCAAAAAACACTTTGGAGCAGGTTGTTTGATCTAAGTTGAGTTTTAACTGTTACAATAGCTACAAAAAGAACACTTCAATGGCGCTCATCTGTCTTATAAAATAATCCGTTCATTCAGATATTAACTATTCTAAAATCAGGTGATCTATGGGCACATAGATCAACCATCTTAGCAGATTTTAGAATATTATAAGAGATGTATTTAGAACCCTGGCTGGGCTTGTCATCACTCCAAACTTCCAGTCTGGGTTGGAAACATGTGTCTTTTAATATTTGAATATCTGATAAGAAGGTTGATCTGCATGTCCATAGGCCACTTATTTAGTTTTATCTGAATGAATGGATGATTTTTTATGAAGGACGAGCGCCCTTGAAGTGGTCTACTGTTAAAACTCTCCCTTGCTAAAAGTAGCATCTTAAGCCCACAAAACGTGGCGCATGTGTAGACTGGTTTTTGGTACATTATAAGATAGAACTTTTTCTTGGTAAATCTTTCCCCGCTGTATCTGTCTGTGTACATCCATTACAGTTTCCTAAGGAGTAGTTGTGATCTGAACATCATTTATTTTGTAATTTCAAACATGTAGCTGTATAACGTCTCCAAATAGAAACCTATAGACATGTCACAAAATATGTTTGATTCTTGTTTTTACATAATGGTAACATAGCCTAAAATGTAGTGCTGCCCCATCCTTAGCCTGGCCTGGTAATATGTATATATACACGGTGTGTATGTATTTTATTGCACACACTACTCACATTTCAGTACAATTTACTGACATTTCCTTTACTAACTTAGTGATCGCTCTTCCACTTACATCTCTTAGTCTATGACTATGTCAGCACAGGTGTCATTGCCAACTCTCATCTACTGGAAGCTTCATGACTCTCTGATTCGATTTCTTCATTGTCTATAATTTCTCATCAATAACTTTGTACAGATAGAATGTAATGATTATAAAGATCTGTCGAAATTTTTGATGCACGGGTGCATTTTCATTATCTAGGGCCTCCTTCCTTCTAAAATCAACGTTTATAATTATGCTAATGAGTCTAAACGACTCTGGGGGGTATTACTACCTCTCCAGCTCTCTCTGAGCTGCAACTTTAAAGGCTGTTACACTATGGAAGGAGCATTTCCCCCCTCTCAGTGTGTGAGATTATAGCAGAAAGAGGGAGACGTGCTTAGGGTGAGGCCGCACATGGCATTTTGAACCCGTTTTTGATCCGTCTTTAAGCAGTTTGTTTTTTGAAAATGCATCCGTTTTTGACCAGTTTTAATTAAGATAATTGATAAAACCTGTCAAAAGCGGATGTGTTTTTCAAAAAACGCATGTGTTTTTAAAAAATGCATGCGTTTTTTAACGGACTGCTTAAAAATGTGTTCAAAACGCTACGCATGGCATCACCCTAAGGGAGCAGAGGAGAGGGGTACACAGCATCTTCCCTGTCAGCCAGACCAGGGTCAGGATCTCTGTGCACTCCTCCAACACTTCACACCTGTTCTACGTTCCTGCATGCGGTGAGCTGGAAACCCCTCCCCCCCTTTTTCATATACATATGTTCCGTTTTTTGCTTTTGTATATCATACACAGTGTAACACTCTCTGAAGCTACAGCACAGAGTGAGAAATTATTAGTGCGTGATATATTTTTAAAATACAAGTGACCACTGGGAATGTCCTGACCAAGTTCCACTGACTCCAATTGTTCCAGAGGACAGAAGGGATTTGATAATTTTAGGGGAGAGTGACGGGACTGGCAACGAAATAAAGGACAGACATAACAATGTTGGACAGGGTTCAAGTTAAGATCTATTGGGTGTATAACTTGTACCTCGCTGCCAGGCATCCTGAGAACAGTCACTTTCTGACCACAATGTGGTAATTGGGTGATTATAGCCCAGAACCTCTCTCTCACAGAACCTTCTGGGATTTCTTCCAAAATAGCAAATTGCTATGTTGTTAGTAATAGTGTACATGTGAGGTAAGCTATCGGAGACTTAATTTTCTTATCTTTAACTTGATAGGCTGCTGGTCGGAGCCCCTAGAACAAAAGCCTTTCCGGAACAGAAGGCGAACGTATCGGGTGGATTGTTTACCTGTGATATTACATCTACTGCTCCATGTTCAAGGGTTGTGTTTGACAATGAAGGTAAATTTCCATTCACCTGCAAGCCGCAGTATAAAATATATATTATGATTCTATTTATATTGTAGTACAATATAAGAATAGTATTATCCACTGACGTTATAGCAAATCTCAAATGAGATATTTACCTTGGGCATAGATGCGTACTATAGAGAGAGACTATGTGGTTACTAGCCTATAACTTTTGAACCTCAAGAGATATTACAAATCTTTTTGGAAAACTCGCCCTTGATTCAATATGGCGGCCTTTAACATAGTGGCCATTTTCTAGGCATAGCCTAAAAGATAGGCTCCCTCACCTGTAACTTGCCGGGGTAACAAAAACGTAATTTTACTATTTATTTTTATAATAAAAGGATGTCCTAAGATTTTTTGACTAACCCTAGATGTATACATACTACAAGCCAAAAAGATAGGCTCCCACACCTTTAACTTGCTGGGGTAACAGAATTATTTAATAGACTTATACTTATCTTTATAGTGGACCTGACATCTGAGAGTAAAGAAAACCAATGGATGGGTGTAAGTGTCCAAAGTCAAGGACCAGGAGGCAAAATAGTGGTAAGTATTATGAGAAATACTGTACAGACAGTCCCCGGGTTACGCACAAGATAGGTTCCATAGGCTTGTTCTTAAGTTGAATTTGTATGTAAGTCGAAATTGTATATTTTATAATTGTAGATCCAGACAAAAAAAATTTTTTTGGCCCACTGACAATTGTAGTTTCAACATTTTTTGCTATAATTGGACCAAGGATTATCAATAAAGCTTCATTACAGACACTTTACAGCTGATCACTGCAATCTGGGACTATAGTAACATCCAGAAAGCTTCACCAGAGGTGACAGTGGTCAGAGGGGTCCGTCTGTAACTAGGGGTTGTCTGTAAGTCGGGTGTCTTTAAGTAGGGGACCGCCTGTAATAGCCTTTAGATTGAAGCTTTATATAAGTTGTCTTAATGTAAAATGATATCCTATCAATGCTCTTCAAGGATGTGACTAGGATCAGGTCCTAAATAGTATTATTTTTAAGAAACCTTACCTAAGTTGCACTATGATGATGGTATGATAACTTTTTGTGACTAATATGTTCTACGCCTAACCACAGACTTGTGCCCACCGATATGAAAGAAGAAGATTTGTGAATACGGCCCAGGAATCTCGCGACATTACCGGAAGGTGTTACCTTTTGAGCCAAGACCTCACAATCTCTGATGAAATGGATGGAGGGGACTGGAATTTTTGTGATGGACGACTCAGGGGTCATGAGAAATTTGGATCTTGTCAGCAAGGTGTTGCTGCGACGTTTACAAGGGACTTTCATTATGTTGTGTTTGGTGCACCAGGGACATACAACTGGAAAGGTATGGAGGCCTGTCTTGTGGTAAACTTCTCACCTGTAAGCTTGAGTGGGGTAAGAAGCTTCTGAGGACTAGTTTTTATTCTGATGTCCACTCAACTTGGACCTGTCATGTAGTCTTATCGTAAATCCACTGGTATAACCGAGTTCCATTTTTAGTTGTCTAGACTAGTTACAATCCTTAAAGATGACTCTGTGAGCTCCATATTTGGTTGGATATGTTACCTAAACTGCTGATGATATGATAGACATATATTTATGCTATACTATTAATTGTATTCAATATTACTGCATGTATGTGCTACAATTATTAGGTTTAGTTGACTTAGTTTGCCTATATACTAACTAAAGTCTCTAGCACTGACGTGATGTCTGACCATGCTTGGACATGCTAAGTGGTGAATGTAATATTTGCTTTCTGTATTACAGCCGGTAGACATGGTAAACAGGTTTTCCAATGAATATGTGTGATTGTGTATTACTAGGATCTACAGAACAAAGGGTTACTCTATCTGCAATGAGCCACTTCCAACCAGGAGTAAAAGGAGCTAAGTAGGGAGTGGCTTTACATAGGATAAAATACTGATGTGGCAACTTCTGGCTTGTAATCTGTAGTGTCCCTGTAGGCAGTGACATGTGTTGGAATATAGTTATGGCCTAGTTTGGTAATTTTCCATAACCTTTGTATGTGTTACTAGAGAGGAGAAGGCTGAGTGCCACAGGCGCACCAACAAGCCTTTCATCTGAGAGGTATTTGGAAACGGGGCAAGGGATGTAAACTGAATATTTGCCCACTTGAAACATTATATGATTGTGTAGGTTGCGATAGGGTTTCCAATGTTTATTCTCTCCACCCTACATCTCATAAGTTTAAGGACTTCATTACAAAACCATTAAAGGGGTATTATTGGGATACAGCATCAAATCAGTAGGGGTCTTCAACCAGCCCCACCACCATCGGCTTCATTGTTTACCAGGTACAGCGCCATTCTTTATGGTCATGGTTGTACCTCATCTCATTCATATTCAAGTCCTACTATAATTTGGGCACATTGGCCCCTACCTGATCTAATACTGATTCCAATCTCCTCTCAAATTGATGGTCTACTAATATCGTAACTCAGAAAACACCTGTAACAAATCTTTGGTTCTGTACATTTGCAGCATTTATTCCACTTGTTTTTTTTATATCTTTTTTTTCGCCATGTTTCTTGTTTATCTTAATTTGCCATTTCACTCATTCATTCAGGTTTTGTTCGAGCAGAACACAAAAATAGTACATTTGATGACCTATTAATTTTTGACGACGGACCTTTTGAGACTGGTGGTGAAACCAAACGCAATCCCGATTTAGTACCTGTTCCCGCTAACAGTTACTTAGGTAACCATTTATTCACTTCTGATTGTATGGAACCATGTCATCTTATGTACCAACCTGTCCATTAGGAATTATTTAGGAATTAGTCCGAGAGAACAGACGGGTTATACAGTATGTTGAAATGGGTTGAATGTCACATTACTGAATATTTGTTTTCTTCTTTATGTCTTTTTACTATTTCATAAATGCACAGGTCTCCTTTTTATGACAACAATGTCAACTACTGATCCAGATCAGTTTCTCTATAAGTCAGAACCCCCAAAATCAAGGGGTCGTAAATCGATTGATGTGCCAGCTAATAGCTACTTAGGTTTGTGATTCATTGAGGAATGTATTATGTTCTGGTGAAATCACCCATCATTCACTGCTGTCATGACACTTATATCCCCATGTAGTAAATGTCAGCACCATGAGGAATTCGCCAACATATGCATGAAATAGATTGAGGTACTTTGTGACGCACTGTATGAATTTCATACTTGCTCATAAGAAATTGTAGAATAGTACTAAGGCCTTATTCACACCTGCATGTAAATTTGGCAGAAGTCTCTATAATAATTCATTATTTGTATAATTCATTCATACATCTCATGGAAAAAGTTAAATATATGAAACATAAAGGCAACAGTGAGGCCTTTCTGCATGTTATATATTACACATGACATACAGTTGGTAATATAACCATTGGATTAATTAAATATTTCTTCCCAATCTCGTTGCCCATTTTTCCAGGGTTTTCATTGGATACGAGTAGAGGAATTACTTCACAAGAGGAAATGACATTTGTATCGGGAGCACCCAGAGCCAATCACAGTGGAGCTGTTGTTCTTCTAAAGAAGTATCCACCTAATGAGAGGATGTTGTCTCCTGAGTTTGTCTTTGAAGGGGAGGGTCTGGCCTCTTCATTCGGTTATGATGTTGCTGTAGCGGATCTCAACCGTGACACGTAAGATCATCAGTCCATGAGGTTTTTATATTAGTGATGTCACCTAAAGGGGTTTTCTCACAAAGGCAAGTTAGGCCCTATCCACGGGATTGGGCCTAACTTGCTGATCAGTGCGGGTCTCAGTGCTGAGACCCCTACAGATCGCAAACGCGGTCCTCAGACTCCATAGTGATTAACGGAGCAGAACGGTCATGCGCGGCTGTCTGCTCTATTAGTCTGAGGAGCGGCAAGGGGTCGGTCGAACCCCATTTTTGCGATCTGTGGGGGTCTCAGCACTGAGACCTCCACTGATCAGCAAGTTAGGCCCTATCCCGTGGAAAAACTAGTGGGAAAGCCCCTTTAAGTGTGTTATTACTGTTGACTAGAGGTGAGCAGACATGATAGTGGGGTTCGGGTTTGGTGTTCGGCTGCCTGACCCGGACATATTGCCTGATAGGCGGCCGAACAGCCAATGCTGCAAAGTGACACCCCTAGCAACTAGTCAAGGCTATGATTGGCCATCCTGGTGATAAGGGTGTCAATTTGCAGGATTGGATTTGGCCGGCAATCCGGCAATATGTCCGGGTCAGGAGGTCAAACTCAAATGCTGTACCCGGCCATTGGGTCAGCTCATCTCTACAAAAAGTGTAATATTTTTCTTGCATATAACCCCAGTGAGCTGATTTGACATTACTCTTAATTTTGATAACTGTTTATCTACAGGTCTTTAGGTTTGTAACCCCCCCCCCACCCAATGGCTTTGGGTGTTTCTTGGGGAAACACCACACCATTTCTTCTATACATTCTACAACTTTTATTATTCCCTTTGAGACGCTCTCTCTCTGGTCATAGAGATTTAATTTCCTTACTAAGATTTATATCTTCTCTTTTTGTTCTTTACGTCAATAGACTTTCCTTTCATTGACTTGAAGGATCTTTGTCTGACACCAAATCCTCTACTACCGATTCAAAGCCCCATACCCCCTAACCGTAGACCCCTATTGTTTTCCACCTCTCTTAGTGGCCTAGTTTCTCACCAACCCTTCCCCCATCAAAAAACGTATCTACTGACATCTCCTAAATCTTTCCTTTAGTCTCCAGCTCCTTAATGTTTGTGCCCTTTCACATGTTTTCATTTCAGACTCGCCTGTTTTTTCCCCATTGCCTACTTGACTGCTGTGTCCCATTTATCTCTCAACAACAGCAAGTTTTTTTTCCTTTTCCGAGTTCCTGTTTTACATACACAAGCTCTATTAAAAATTTCCCATCGCATTTGTACTAAAAATATTCAGGTAGACAAAGCTATGTTATTTTAAAATATTAAAACTACCAAGCGCTCAAAATACTTCTTTACTGAATTGAAGGCAAGCTGTGAGCCAAAGGGTGTGGAAAAATTTTGGTAAATTTTTTGAAGTAATTTTAGCCAACAAATAGGTGGGGTTAAGTTATTTCTAAATGTGCCCTAGATATATCATGCAGCATTGGACACTGTGAAAAATCTGGCAAAAGTTTACATAGTTAGTCCTCCCACACATGAAGAGGCCCCCGCGCCATTGTTTGTGCTAGCAAAAAGGCTAAAACATAACCTAAAACCATGGTGATATTTGGATAAAATACATTTGAACACAAGACTTAAGGAAATCTACCACCACCTGGATAAACCAGGGACACTTACTCATAGATCCAGGCACCGTGACTGCGATCATCTTCTTATATGTGTTATCTATGGCCTCCTTCCTTCTAACTTTTAAAATGAAGCTAATGAGAAGGCAATTGAGAAGGGCTCCAGGAGGGGGGGGGGGTTACCAGAGCACCTCTGTGTTAAATTTTAACAGGTTGTCACACTGTGTGGGAGCATTCAGCACTTTCACCCCTCTATCTTCCTGCTTTAATCTCACAGTGGGAGAGGGAAGTGCTCCTGCACAGTGTAGCAGCCTGTGAAGCTGCAGCACGAAATGGCTTTGGTAACACCTCCCAGAACCCTTCTGGTTCATTACCATAATTCTAAAAGTTGATCGTGGAAGGAAGGAGACTATTGATAACAAATATAAAAAGATTACCACAATTACAACGCCTGGATGTATGGGGAATGGAGATGTGAATGCGAACTTGTGCTTTATTCACTTTTATGGGGCGTCGATAGTTTATAGAGTGCAGGTTAAACATGGTTCACATGGAGAACTTTAGGTGTGCAGTAAGTAATATCAGGGAATTCCTGTTGTCTATTTTTAAAGAACCTTTCCATTATTATTAAACCTGAGGGAGTCTGTCACTGGCCTCCTCACGTTAATGTACCGCGTTAAACGGACGACAGCAGCTGATAAGGAAGTTGGCAGCCGATAACAGGGACCCTCTGTCCAACACAGTGCTGGACAGATATTCATATTGAAACCTGCAGACATCACATCCTTCCTATTAGTCATAATCTCATTCCTCTGCTGTGTACATGAAATAAATGGCACATTAGTAAGAACTTTCTTCTGTACTAAAACAGCAAAAAAATATTTTAATTCACTTAAGAATACATAACATATCCAAACATTTTTTAAGAGAAGATAACTTTATTGTCCACTAAAGTAAATAAATACCGTATATACTCGAGTATAAGCCGACCCGAGTATAAGCCGAGGCCCCTAATTTTACCACAAAAAACTGGGAAAACCTATTGACTCGAGTATAAGCCGAGGGTGGGAAATGCATTGGTCACAGCCTCTCCAGTATGTAGCCAGCCAGCCCCTGCCCCAGTGTATATAGCTTGCCAGCCCCTGCCCCAGTGTATATAGCTTGCCAGCCCCTGCCCCAGTGTATATAGCCTGCCAGCCCCTGCCCCAGTGTATATAGCCCCCCCCTTCCCCGTCGTGCAGCACAACAATACCGGATGGATCGCACAGAAGATCTACGGGTGCCGCCAGAAAGGCGAGTTTTGATTTATTTTTTTGACTCGAGTATAAGCCGAGTTTGGGTTTTTTCAGCACATTTTTTGTGCTGAAAAACTAGGCTTATACTCGAGTATATAAGGTACATTATAGTAACATTTAGAGGGATTGTATGGCCGCCTAAAATCAAAATGAAAACAAAAAGACCCCAAAGAATAAACAACTTCCTTATAGAACCTTTGCTTCTCCTCTTCATTTGCTTCTTGGGTCCCCCATCCGTGTTTCCACTCCGATTGGGACATTTTGACATAACATGTGACCTCAGCAGCCAATCACTGGCCTCAATGGAGTTGACATGTCATTGATTGGTCACATGATTGTGTTGACTCGTCATCTAATGGAGCAGGGAGAACAGGGATTGGCTGTACTCCCTAGCAGCGTTAGAAAGGTGTTGAGGGTTCAGTAACCTTCTTTTTTTATTATTTTATGTTCTTGCTGCAGAAATGTGGCGCATGTCAGTAATAAATGTGGCATAAACTTCGTCTTGTCGGACACATTGAAGCCACAGTGCAGACTTTATAGCAGTTTGCACATTCTTTTTTAGTGCAAAGACGGACAGAAAACTGGTGCAAACACTTTAATAAATGTGGAGCACAGTTTCAAAGCGAAACATTAGTGATGACCTCAATTTGTCTTCTTGACAGGTGGCAGGATATAGTTGTTGGTGCTCCACAATATTTTGATAAGGATAACAAAGACATAGGGGGCGCTATCTATGTCTACATAAATCAAGAAGGAAAATGGGAGAATGTTAAACCAATTCGAATTGAGGGCCCTAAAGATTCCATGTTTGGAATTTCTGTGAAGAACGTTGGAGATGTTAATCAAGATGGATATCCTGGTAAGAAAATAGAATCTTCTCTGGTGATTTTTTCATGTACAGACGGTCCCTTACTTAAGAACACCTGACTTACAGACGACCCCTAGTTACAAACGGACCTCTGGATGTTGTTAATTTACTTTACTTTAGCCCTAGGCTACAATAAACAGCTATAACAAAATTGGCTATATTTAAGCTTTATTGTTAATCCTGGTTCTTATGACAATCCAACATTTTTAAAATCCAATTGTCACAGAGACCCAAAAAATTTGACTGGGGTTACAACTATAAAATATACAGTTCCAACTTACATACAAATTCAACTTAAGAACACACCTTGTACGTAACCTGGGGACTACCTGTACTATCTTACAAAGCTGTTCTAGATAAAGATATGTTCTATGGGTATATCTTGTTGTGGAGGGCAAGCAGTAGCTTTCTTTTGGGAAATGTTTACCAGGAAAATAATTTACTAGAAAAAAAAACATTTCTCTGTAATGTCATTTTTCTATTACATTTCAAGGAAAAATTTATAAAACTGATGGTGGTCAAGGTGGCAAGCAGTCTATGTGCCCTGGGTACTGATGTAAGGAGTGGTTATCTACTAGCCACGTTTATATATTCAGGTACAATATTCAGGCTGGACCATTGGACTTAAATGGGTCGTCCACTTTCATCAAATAATTGATATTGTTTATGTAATGAAAAGTTATACAATTTTCCAACATACTTTGTGGATCACATCCTCACAGTTTTCTAGATCTCTGCTTGCTGTCATTTTATCGGAAGCTGTATTCTTTACTTCCTGTGGATAAACACTGATTCCTGGTCATGTGATGTCACACAGGTGCACGGCTTGTTTTATTCCTGGTCATGTGATGTCACACAGGTGCATCAAAGTATCAGAGAGTAATCAGAGCTGTGTGATATAAAGAGCCGTGCACCCGTGTGACATCACATAACCGGGGTCCGGTGTTTATCAACAGGAAGTAAACAATAAAGCGTCCTGTTAAATATATATATGAAAACAGTGAGAAATTGATACAGAACGTATATTGGAAAATTGTATAACCTTTAATTGCACTAACAATATCAATTATCTACTAAAAGTGGACGATCCCTTTAACTCTTGACCCAGATGAAGGAAAAGCCTAGCTATAGCCTTGAAAGAGATAGATTTTACTTAGTATGGATGTTGAAGTGTCTACCAGGACTGGGATTAATTGAAAAACTAAAGTGTACATGCTTATGTTGTGACAACCTGATAGTTTCTGAGTTTATTACACAATAGATTAAAAACCATATTATGTTACTCTAATACTAAAATATGCACCTCTGATTTCTTCTAAATTGTATGTATTTTCTATATAGACATTGGAGTAGGAGCACCATATGCTGATGGTTATGGGAAAGTCTATATATATCATGGCACCAAGGATGGCATCAGTCGAGAGCCAGCTCAGGTATGTGAATGACAATTTTACACTGAAATACATATGGATGATACACATTTATTCACTTTATCTTATGGAGATCAAAACATTAGTTTTTATATTATTCTTAGACCTAATAGGCTTTTCAGAAGTATTTAAGAAACAAGAACCTAGCCAACCCATGTAGAAAAAGTTTGGAAAGCTTCTTAAAGGAAAGCTTAACTTGAAGTTCCTTAACATGCAAATCAAGATCTGTAATAGTAATTCATGTATACAATGTGCCCTTTTATATGGTACAGGACCCAGGGGGCCTCCTGAGACTTCCAGGCTCATGTAGTTGTTACCTCCCAACCTCTATAGCAATATCACTTCTGTAGGTCAGTTCCTGGTCCTTCTGTAGGTCCTCCTATCGATATATGTCAAGGAGCCCATTTTTGATAAGATGACAAATTTTCAAGTCAGGTCTAAAATTTTCTTATGAATTCACTATTGTCAGATGTAAGACGGGGCTAGATAATGGGGGTCATTTACTAAGGGCCCAATTCGCGTTTTCCCGACGTCTTACCCGAATATTTCCGATTTGCGCCGATTTCCCCTGTATTGCCCTGGGATTTTGGCGCACGCGATCGGATTGTTGCGCATCGGCGCCGGCATGCACGCAACGGAAATCAGGGGGGCGTGGCTGAGCGAAAACCTGACGGATTCGGAAAAACCGCCGCATTTAAAAAAAGAAATGTGTCGCTTGGGACGCGCTTACCTTCACTTGGTCTGGCCCGGTGAACTCGAGTGCGTTCAGATGCTTTTCAGCGCAGCAGCGCCACCTGGTGGAAGGCGGAGGAACTACCTTGATGAATCCCGGCCGGACCCGAATCCAGCGCAGAGAACGCGCCGCTAGATCGCGAACGGAACAGGTAAGTAAATCTGCCCCAATGTCTTTGGTTGTACAGAGTTTATTTCTGGAAGATCAAGTGGTCAACATGTCCCATTTTCTTACATTAAATTACATAGTGGGTAGTGTTTATCACAAATGATGCTGGGGCAGAGTGGAGCAAAGTTCAAATTCGTTAAACATGAAATGCTACTAGTCAAATACTTGTGTGAAACTGGACTAGATGGTTACTAACTTTATGCCTTTGTTTATTAAGATCATCGATGGCAGGAGCGCAAACACCAAAACATTTGGCTACTCCATAGCCGGAAATATGGATCTAGATAGAAATTCTTACCCAGATATTGCAGTGGGGTCATTGTCAGATTCTATCAGTGTATTCAGGTAAGATAAAATTGTCCATACACTCTGATCTGTACTATTGCTATTGCTGTACTATTCTAATTTTTTGGTGACTTTTTAGGTCCCGTCCAGTGGTCAGCATCAAGAAGACAATCAGAGTGACACCAGACAAGATAGATTATACCAAGAAGAACTGTATGATACCCAGTGGAATCTGGTAGGATATATGACAATGCTTTGGAATTAAAATGTATATTTGATAACCTACCTTTTGATAACATCACCCCCTTTATTAAAAGGGTTGTCAACCTTCAGCAAATAATTGATATTGTTAGTGTAATAAAAAAGAAACAATTTTCCTATATACTTTCTGTATCAATTCCTCACTGTTCTAGATCTCTGTTATTCAACAAGAAGCTTCATTGTTAATTTGGATAGAAACCGTTCCATGATCATGTGATGTCATAGAGGTGCACGGCTCGTTAGTACCACAGAGAGTAATCAGAGTTGTGTAATATAACGAGGACTTATGTGACATAATATGATCATAGACAGGTTTCTTTCCATAGGAAGTAAACATTGAGGCTTCCTGTTGCAGAGGTTTAGAAAACAGTCAGGAATTGATACATTGACATATTGATATATTGGAAAATTGTATAACTTTTCATTACATAAATTATATCAATTAATTTCTGAAAGTGGATGACCCCTTTAAGATTAACTGTGACTTAACTTTAGTTCCACCTTCCATCATACATACAGATCATCTTCTTAGGGAAGACCACTCCACGTTTCAATCTTCATCTCAAATAGGTTTCTGCAAATTGTACATTGGTAACTCGAAGACCTAATCTTAAATTCCCTTTATATTTTTCAGCTTAACAGTAGAGGTCTGTTTGTCATATACAGCCATACCCAGAGACTACAATCCAAGATTAAGTAAGTGCATCATATGTACAGTATATAGTTCATCAATAATTCTTAAGCTGTAAGATCTTCTAATGATTTTCCTATTATCTTTCTTAGCTCTCGCTTACACACTTGAAGTCGAAAGTGTAAGACAAAGCCTAGGCCTGTCCTCCAGGATTGCCAATTTCTCAGGGCCGGTAACAAACACAATGGATCTCAGAGCCCAAAATCAAGTTAGGTGTGCCGAGACCATTCTCCATCTACAGGTAAGTGGAGTAATGTGTGTGTGTGTCTGTATAGCTCTTACTATTCCGTACTACAGTAGAGGTTGACTTCTCCAAAACGGTTTTGCTCTTCAATGGTTCCTGATTTTATAGCTAAATGGATTACTTTATGATGTGCACTTAGAACTGACTATACAATTTTCCCATTCTTACAGGATCATATTAAGGACAGACTGCGACAAATTCCTGTATCTCTTACTGTAGATATTAAAAATGTTCGCCGGAGGAAAAGGCAAAGCGCTTCTCTGCCAGAACTTATGCCAATCCAGAATGCAAACGAGCCAAAGAAAGTTACTGCAGAGGTACAGTATACATCTTATGTCACGTTAGGGTGAGGAAGAGGTTTTGGGGGCAATTTTACAGTGCTATCTGCCCAAATATTTTAATGGGCAGTACAGCCATCTTTCTAAAGATCTTTTTAAACCTTGGCTTGTGGCCAAGACAAGGGGGCATCCTATACATCTAGAGTAGGCATTGCCATATGCAGGGGATACCCTCCACAGCTAGACGAGAGGCAGTTTATCCTCTACATCTACAGGAGAGGTGGTTTTACCATCACCATAGAGGGGGCATCCTCTATACCTAGAGGAGAGGCGCATCTACCATCACCATAAACAGGGGGCATCCTCTACATCTACAGGAGAAGTGGTTCTACCATCACCATAAAGAGAGGTATCATCTACATCTAGCGGAGAGGCGGTTCTACCATCACCATAAAGAGGGGCATCATCTACATCTAGCGGAGAGGCGGTTCTACCATCACCATAGACAGGGGACATCCTCTACACCTAGAGGAGAGGAGGTTCTACCATCATCATAGACAGGGGGCATCCTCTACACCTAGAGGAGAGGAGGTTCTACCATCACCATAAAAAATCTTGGCATATTTGAGAGACATAAAGGGTGGAGGAGCGTGAAAAAACCGATACTTCACTATACACTCATAATCAGAAAACTCCGATATCGGACGGATTTTGTCAATTATGGCGCGGTTATGTATGGTACCCAGTCCCAGCATAGGCACTCATTTGTATACATTGAAAAAACCAAAGCTATATGCCCAGGGAGATGAACTGTATAGATTTGCGTATTCCAAGTTGGTGCATTATACTTTATAAGTTTGTGATCGTGTCACATGATTCATGTGTTTGGAAGGCAAAACAGATCACGATCCATTAGATTTCGTGGAAGGAAACGGAGTCTTTATATGGCCGCTATAAAAATCCTCTTTACATTATATGCAAACTTAAGTTAATTCATTGCTGGCTCCATTATTGGCATTCAAATACAGCAGAAACCAGCATTAAAATTAAAACATAGCACCCATTTTCCCTCACAATTCTATGACACCTATACCTTCCGCAATCTCTCATACCATGAGATTAATGACTATTTAAGTTTCGACACCAATATATAATACGACCTACCAGGACTAACCTACAAGCTGGAACCTGGTTTCAATTTCTCCCCTGCAGCACCCTACTAAGGGAACATGCCGTATTTACTGTTGTGTGCAGATCACACCACACGAAAAAGAATTGGTATCATCACAATTATTAGAAGCGCTGGCGTACCAAAGTAAAGAGCTACTGGAGGCATATATGGAGAGATGATGGGTATACACCGTTCAACCTCTTCTAATGAAATCCATAGTCGCTGTTTAACTAGAGTCACAAAATTAGGGGGTTATCCTTATAAGGGAATGAAACTTTTATGCATTGTAACACGCGCCCCTTTCCGTGGTTCAAAACACTAAAAATATTGTTTCAGAGCAAGTAACATACGTCTTGGATTGAAACACCAAAATGCCGTAAAGACTAGCATTGTGTATAAGTGGTTTGAGCACACATTCGGATTTCAATCCTACGAAGAAGGAACAAGAAACCCTGGATTAATTTAAAAGAAAAGTAAAATTCAGCACCATTTATCTAGGAATAAATTTGAGTGTTCCTGGTGCCAATTGTGGTGTACCCATGCTTTTTTTTCAGTACTTGTTCGGTTTACAGATTTTTCCTCGCGTGCTGTGGATCATGGACTCTTCTCATTTGGGGATGCGAAAATGCGCGTGGTACGGGGGACGTTGTCATCGTACCTGCGAACGTTTAAAAAATCCACCACTGGAAAGAGAGACAAGATGGGAGAAAGAGTTAGAATGGGAAGTACGGCCACAGCTCATTCAGGCGTTGCAATGTGAACAACGTATGGAGCAATTCTGGATAAGGATGATAAATATGGGGGAAAACGAAGCACAATTTATTCACCCGAGGAGCATAACGAAGTCAGAAGAACACTGTACCAAAGCCCTTGTTCCCCCATTACAACAGCAGTATTCAAAAAAACATATTATAAACACTGTACAAAAATCTGGACATGTCATCAGCAAATAATTTGGAGGGGGTGGCACCTATCTTTATAAGGCTATGCCGAAATGGCGCAATTTTGAGCAAGCCACAATATTGGCTCTATGGGACGACCGTTTTTCCTAATGGGAATGCTGGTCATGCGACACACAACCTTAGGCGTGATTATACAAACACACTTAGGTGAATGAGGAATAGTGTTGGTTAATGATAAGCATAGTACCCTTGACATATACTAATTTATTTGGTGGGCAATACACTCTTCATTAGAATTAATATAGAGTATTTCATGAATTTATGTGAAATGTTCCAAATAAGTAAAAGTATAATTAAAATAGAAATTAATCAGATGAAAAGACACATACAGAAACCATGATATATATAAAGGGTATTTTAGTACTTTTACCAGCTATGAAAATCGTGTTACAATATGAGCTTTAATTGAAGCCATACGCCGCCCGGGGGGGGGGGGGGGGGGGGGGGGGGGGGGGGGGGGGTGAACAGACCAAAGCAAGAAGAAGGCTTATTCAATGTAAAGGGATCATGAAAAGAATTTCTGCAGCGAACAATAGAAAGCGATGGGTATGCTTTAAGGAAATCCAACCAGCCTAATCCAACACCCAGAAAGCAGTGATTGAAAATAATCATTTACCAATCACAGGACGCTGATCAATACTATGCGGCAAGGGGTCAGCCTCTCTGTTATCTGGGTGTGGCGAGTGGATTTCAGCTTGTGATAAGGGGCATCAAAATCATCTTGATTTATTTCTTCTTGAAAAAGGCAACACGATGAAAGATTTTGTTTTAACAATGAAGGTTAAACATTGCACAATTATGATTATATGATGATTGGAGGAGGAAATTGAAAAGAGCGAAAAACCAGAAAAATATTCATGGGGGGCATGTCATGTTTGTTAATAGCGGTATTTGCTTGGGTCACATGCCGTGGTACGGGGCGAGCGCGGGTTGCTGTCCATGTTTGGGTAACATGTTCCCTAACGGGTTTAGTCCAATTAGGAAGCTATCCAAGAACAACAGGTTGATCAGTGAAGTCAGGATCAGCAGGCGTCCCGACCATTTCAAAATTTTATATGGGAGCTGCCAAGCCCAATGCTCATAATTATCTGGCGATTAGCCATAAGCGACGTGCTCTGCTAATTCCGTACACTCCAATCTAAGCGATATGGAGCGGTTAGGACACATACTTGTGTCTGCAGTACACCCAATGGTAAGGACGAGAAACGCCATTATATACAGATCACTGGGGATAAAATTCTATGCATCTGAGGGTAGTCAAAGAGATTGTGGACATTCGAACCGATCCACCTTATTATCATCTAATAGTAAGGTATAAACTTTCCTAAGTTGGGAGAAAACCCGTCAAATTCCACTTCTTAGATCAAGGCTTTAGATGTATTCCTCCTTCTATATTCCTCTAGTGAACATATTTAAGAACAATACCTCCAAAACGCCTAGTCAGAAAGTCATCAAGACCAAATTAATTGAATAAAAAGTTCCCATCCCTAGCCCACCATGGGGATTAATTCCAAAGGGTTTTTTAGGTCTGAAATGAGCGTATAAGATCATCAATATCAGAATAGACTTATCTATGGGGGAGCTAGCATATTTTAGTACCCAACCGAATCTGATCATGAGGATCATATTCCGTTCCCATACCCTTGACGTTTACATGTATTTTGTTGTACATTGCCTAATAGTCAGAGAAAGGTTTTTCATGGATTCACTCATACAATATAGTATATGAAGATTAGTGGAACTGGATGACAAAATAAAACGTTGACCCTGTTTAGTGTAAACCGTTTGAGTTTGATAAACTAAATTATATAGCGCAATTTTTTAAATAAACTATTCCAAAATATAAATGGCAAAATAGGGGCGAAATTAGCTGGTGAGATTGACTTAGGCAAAGGAAGGTGAGGCCTGCTAGCGGTTAGCGTTAGCGAAAGAAATGCTTGAGCTGTAAAATGAGAGCAGGCAAGCTCTACTCTTCATCACGCCTGAAAAAAACAAGATTCCATGATGAATTTCTTCTGTTACTGATTTAATGGGCCTTGAGACATCCCTAGCTTAAATGCCCATGTAACAGGCGTCCTCTACTTAAGACCACTACGACTTACAGGCGACCTCTAGGTTGACAGAAGGGAAGGGATCCTCTGGATTATATTGGTAATTAACTGTACTTTATCCTTGGCTCAACATAAACAGGTGTTAACAGTTACAAAGGTGTCTGCAGGTAAGCTTCACTAAGTGTTAATCATGGGTATTAGGCAATTCCAACCTTTTAAACTCCACATTGGTCCAGAGACCAAATAATAAATTTTGGCTCCAAGGTTAATACCAATCAGTATAAAATTATACAGTTTGACTTGATTACAAATTCAACCTGAGGACAAACCGTACAGAATCTTGTATGTACCCATGGGACTCCCGTAGTGAGGATCAACTAAAACTTCAATATCCATTGATGAAATTTTAAAAAATGTCATTCCTTAGGCCGGTAAATATTAAAATACCCATTAAAATACTCACCTTCCAATAAGAATATCATAATAGTGCAAGCGATTAAGATTCCGGCTAGTTGGATAGCAAAACCCAAATATAATCAGCCAATGGTACTCCGCGTATGCACCTGGTTTATCTGGGAAAATTCCGGTCAACTCTGCACCTATTAAGCAACATAGTGAGTATAAGGTAAGTTTTTCGAGCATCTTTTGTCTTAAACCACTTTAATTCAAACTTAAATCGACCAATCATCTGGTTCTTAAGATGATGGGTCCAAGTAGACATGCCAAAGGTTGGCCCACCACTGCTATAGGTGATTATACTACTGAGAATCCACTGGTGATATGAACTTTACTCTATATCATCACCGGAACACAAAGTAGATAGCGCAGGCACAGAACAGTGATTCATCTTATGTGGATGAGCTTCCATATAAAGATCTTCTCCAGAAAAGTAGGAAAACCAGCCCTCTAGCACCCTATAATACACCTCCCACCCACGCTTTACAGGTCAATGGCCGACCATCTAAAGAACCCTTTTCTCGGCTCTAACCATATAACGCACAAAGATTTCAGATCCTTTGTCGTTGGAAATACTAATTAAATGCAACCTGTATAGACACCCCAGACATAAATTTGCAATTTACAATAAGACTGTATTTTTACGTCCTGATAAGCATCATTTGTCCATTTAATGTTGGATCGGATCATAGTGTCGGAGGAATGTTACAGTGCCGAGGCTGATTGATGGGCTTTCCTTCTACAGAAATGAATGTTGTTCTCACAGACTTAGCTCATTTGTGACTATCTCCTACATACGAAAGTCATCTCAAAAACGTGTGTACGAATGCCAATGAGCGCATTTGGTGGTGCACAATGAATAAGATTTAGGGATAGTGGTAAGAGCACGAATGATCCTAGACTATTATTGCACGCAAATTAGAATCAGTACCTCAAGGGAATGTGCGGGACTCCATAACCTGGAGCGAATGCCTAGCACAGCAGGATCTAGTATCAGACTTGAACTTACACACGAGGGCATAGGAATTGGGAAACAAAGCCGAGAATTGAGAGGTGCCATCAAGATCCGGAAAAGAAAAACAGGACGACGTGCATTAGAATAGGTGGGAACATGGGAAAGAAAGAAAGAAGATCATGATGTGATGGGAAAGCATATAAAGTTTTGGGATCTGCGTGAACAGTGTTTGTAAAGTGAATCTGGTCTGAGATCTCCCAAGGTTTTCCTGTTTCCGTGCGGGCGTGGTTCAAGTAGGTAGAAGATAGAGAAAAGTACTTTTATTTTGAGTTAGTAAATTGAGGAATATCCAATGAGCCATATGAAGGACTCCTCCATTGCTTCAGAGATAGTTCAATGGCCTAAACTTTAAATCTGTTGCCAAGACTTTCACAACATAAGCCTACACACATAGAGGTCAGACACACAGAGCCATATAGTGCATATATTTTGAAGTAGTGTAAGGTGACAGATTATATGGTTGTCAAATTGTTGGGATGTTGATGGTTTAAGGACTTGGACCTGGATGTTAATGGCACTAACTGATTTAAGAACTAAGTGGCTCATTTTGGAGGCAAGCTTTGTTTGCAATCCCTTACAATATAACGAAGTAAAAGGAAGCAGTTTTCTAACTTTAAAAATCAAGATGGAACTCAGATAACCAAGCGAACACTTACTCATAGACAGGAACGGTGGACTGTGGTAATCTTCTTATATTGTTATCATGGCCTCCTTTCTTCTAAAATCACTTTTAAAATTATGAAAATAAGACGAAAGGCTTGGGTGGTTACAGATCCCTATGTGCTCTAGCTTCTTTGTCACGACTTACAGCAGACATCTCGAGATCTACAGGCACTAGAGTGGCTCTGGTAAATCCACCACGAGCTTTCTGTGACTTATTAGGAAGAAAATTGCTCAATGGTGATTCTAGAGGGAAGCGACTTGGCCATAGATATAGAAGTTTCACAATTACTTCATCCGAAGATTGGATTATGAAGTAAGCGTCTACCTTGCTAAATCATGTGATAGTTTGGTGTTGGAATACACAGGGAATTGAACAAGTGTGATTTTGTTTTTAAGGTGAGATTTTTAACATCCTTCATTGTAAATTATAGAGATTTTTACATGGTTGTCCAGATAATAGAAAGAAAAAAATCACTAGCTCTTACCAGTGTCATGTACTCCTATGCTGAGAAGAAACTGAATTTGTTTGCCGTTGGATCAGTTTGTTTTTCCCCAAGATTGACGGTTCTGTTTCGACTTTTAGCGGTAGACGCGTTCACAAACCAAGGAAGAAACCTAGACTGACATAAATCTGCTTAAGGATGTACATTGATGTCACAGGTGATGACTAATGTCAATGACCCACATAATAGTAGTGTGTCAAACAATAATACGAGAGAAATAGTTATTGGTGCATAGAGCCTTCGGTGAGAGTAAGTGTATCTTTTCGCGACACATTTTTTTCTTAGAAGTGCGGCGGTTCCTGTTTTTCGAATCCGTCAGGTGTTTTCTCGATCATAGTCCGACCTAGCCCCACCGATTTTCGGTGCAGGGGCAAGAAAGAGCCGCAAAGCGGATGCGCCACAACGGGACGCATTGTAAAACTATTATTCCTTTACTAATCATCCAGTTCGGCGCCAGTACAATCTCCCTGGGGCGTAGTTTCTATCTGGCTTAGAGAATCCCGCGCAAAATACCTGGCAAATAGGGAAAATTCAGGCGCGATTAAACGTCGGGAAGCAAGGAAGTTAAGAGAAGTGAACAACACGCGAAAGATAGGGCCCACTTAGTCAAATGACCCCCATTGAGGTTCTTTACTAGGTCACGCAGTGTCACTTTATGTCGGACTGTGCGACTTTTTCGGGGGGAGGAAAACAAGGCGTGCACAGTATTTAAGACAGTGCTGTGCTGGGATTTTGGCCACCGTGATTACTTTGTGGCGCAGCTGCATTGGCTCATGAGCAACAATTTACGGTGGGACTGGCTCAGTCGGACGATAAAGAGCTGATTTTCGGAATGATGAGCACAGGATTTAACTTTCAAATTGTGTCCCAAGCCCAAGCACTACATGCACCTAAAAGATGGTGAACCTATTAGAACTGAGCGCCGGGATTGTTCTATGCCAGACTAGAGGAGCCAGTTGCTGGAAGCCCAATGGTAAGGGGAATGCGGGTGATGGGAGGGAAGAGAGGGGGAAGGAAGCGACACATGCACGAATCTAGGAAATCGCCGGAGCAAACATCACAGTGCAGCTAGTATGTCAGAAACAGAAAAAAGCACTTTCGAGGCGGAACTCCAGCGGGCCCACACGAAGGCGGGTATGTGAGAATTTTTTTTTTCTGTTTAAGCTTGGTGATATTTTTTTTTCCTTTTCTCTTTTTTTTTTTTTTTTTTTTTTTTTTTTTTTTTTTTTTTTTTTCACTTTTTTTTTTTTTTTTTTTTTTATCTTTTTTTCCTTTCTTTTTTTTTTTTTTTTTTTTTTTTTTTTTTTTTTTTTTTTTTTTTATCTTTTTTTTTTTTTTTTTTTTTCTTTTTTTTTTTTTTTTCCTTTTTTTTTTTTTTTTTTTTTCTTTTTTTTCTTTTTTTTTTTTTTTTTTTTTTTTCTTTTTTTTTTCCTTTTTTTTTTTTTTTTTTTTTTTTTTCCCCTCCCCTTTTTCCTCCTTCCCTTTTTTCCCCCCCTTTTTTTTCTTCTTCTTTTTTTTGTTTTTTTTTTTTTTTTTTTTTTTTTTTTTCTTTTTTTTTTTTTAAATTGCCCCATTGTGTAGTTCAATCTGCGAGCTAACTTTTGTGTAAACCAGAACTCGGTTAGTGAAAATTTCACAAATAACTGTCTCATACAGATGTAATTTTCTACTGTAATAGACACAGTGTAACATACCAACAATTTCAGGGAGTTAATTTCAGTAGATGGAGAAATGCGACCCTTGTCCAGCCCCTGGAATGATATATTAACAACATACAGCAACCATTTTCCATTGTTGATTTTTTTGGCCACTGACTGAATCTCTAAAAATGCCGTTCCCAGGGATTTAGAGGTCGTCCAAAGTTAGTAACCTGCAAAAGTTGTACACATACAAGGAAGTAGAAAATAAAATGTAGGCAACGACTGTAAGATTGTAGAAGACATATCATAAGATACATGCATATTGTGTAACAAGGACTTAGTTTTAGGGGATTTCTATTTGTTTTATTGAACAAAAATCAATGTTTATTCTTGAACAAAAAAATCTACCCTTTCTTCAACTCTATTGGTGTCACATATTGTGGAACCATTATAACTCTCCAAACCGGAATTTCCTTGTGAATTCCGTGACCTCTGTTGCCTTTAGAATCATAGCACTCAATTATAGAAATGGCACTTTCTGTGAATGAACCCTCCATATATCTGCTTTGTACCGCATTGCAATTGTAGGCTCCATCCTCCTCCTCCATGTGTTTTCAGCTGACCGGCTGGAGGGGCGGTAATCTTATCTTCTGGATATCACAATTCTGGTGTCCGTTTTAAGGAGAAGATCCCTCTTTAAACGGGCATTGGGTGGTTTCTAGGTTGCAAGACTTAGGAATATCCACATTTAAAGTTCAGTGGTAGTGGAAGCTTTATACGAATGTTTCATTTAAACAGATGATATATTTGTGGTAGCTAGCAAAACAATAATCCTCAAAATGATCCTCTTTAAAAATGACAGCAGCAGTTGTTTCTAGTGCCATGGGTCAGAAGCTATAGGGCTATTCTCAGAGGAAGGGTTATATTTCAGCCCCCTGAAAAATGTGAAACAACATTCAGGGCTTTTTTTCAAGAAACACGTAAATCCAAAAATGAAAATAGTACTTCATTGCCAATGAAGATGCTGTGGAGGTTGCTTGATACTTTTCGATACAGGCCATACAAACCAATAATATAGACACCCCATAAAAAATTCTAGCACTTACCTATTTGGTTCCTTGATACTGTATTTCTAAGTCATGTATTAAGGTTTTAATGGGTGAGGCAACTGAGTTAGGCCAAAAACAAAACATAGCGAAATCAAACGCAAGTTGCCTCAAACAAGTCATGAACTCAAGTCCGTAAGTGCGGCAGAACCAGCCATTGTCAAAAGCACAGCAAGTGGTCACGCGGACATTTATACAAGTTTTGGCTATGTGTGTCTGGACCTTACAGGGTATCTGCCATGAAAGGGTAACAAGAGAGACTAGTGATTTATGATGCAGTGTAAAATCTATGAATAAAGTGGTGCAATATCTGTAAGGGCTGCAGGGGCGGCCGATGTAACTTCAAAAATGGATCCAAGACATCTATGACACAAGACTCATCTGAAGCAGCGTACTTACTCTGAAGTCAATGTTAACCAAACTTCCAATTTCATCTTCTGTTTTCATGGCACTTTCTCCAAGGTTTTTGCCTCCAAAGTACACCTGAGAAGGATCTGCATCCTGTGAGGGAGAACAGAAATGTACACTGACATCAAGTGGGTCTCACATTAGACGAATTCTGACCTATTAGACCTTTGTGAGCTATGAGGTGCTTAATTATAAAAATCCACCAGTGCAGGAAAACCAAGAACTCGTAGTTTTGTGAAACAAAATATGTGCAAAAGGAAGTATTATATTCGATGTTCCGCTCATCCAATTAATATTCTGTGCCTGTACTAATAAAATAAATCCAAAGCGGTTTAAATTGAACGTTAAAACGATTGGGTCTGTATTATTTACGGATTTTACTGTGCAGTCCACATAACACATGATCATTTTTTGGGTCAGTATAATCAGAGATACCAAATGATATTGATTTATATGTTTTGATACATTTAAACATTTGTATCTTATGCACAAAAATATTTTTAGCGTATCATATACTATGACATTTTGGTTCGGAGGCTGGGTGAATTGTCCAATTTGCATTAGCAGTGGACTTTCACAGATATGAAATGAAATATATTTTTTTAATTTTGATATTTCTGCATTTTGGGATGTGGAGGATCTTAACACACTTCGATATGTTCATTTTATCTAGGGGAACTCTTTTTTATTTTTAAACATTTTGTTACCTTCAGATCCCTGGTGTGATTAAACCCTAGGGGTCTGATATCCATAAACATATGCAAACTATCGTATTGCAGATATTGTGATCTTTAGCTCTGATTAGGGGTTCAAATAGGTTCATTCTATGAGAGCATGGTAGTTGTCTGTAATAGCAATAGATTCCCCCCCACAGATAAACACTGCGGGGAGGAGGGGAGAGGGGAGTTTAGTACAATGACATATGTCCATATTGTCTGCCAGTGGAAACCATGCACTTGCGTAGACTATTGCATCATTACTAACAATACAGATAAAAACTTAAGTTTCCTTGTAAGCTTCTTGACATGAAAGTGTGGTACGCCCTGCCAGCACCCGGGTGGTAGCAAATTACCAACTGGAGATGAGGAGGGTTGAGCGTAGCTCACCCTCCCTCTCCTAGGGATGTCTGGTGCCAGCTTTACGTACAGGGAAAGATAGAGTATAGCTCTATATTTTCCTGGGATGGAACGGTGAAATGTTGTGTCACGTACTACGACCATGTGCCATAGGCGATATTTGGCTGGATATATGTCCCAGAAGTTTGTGTGTGAGAGGGACCTCACTTTGTATCAACCAAGAATGATGGTTCCAGTGCTTCCCTCATTATAAAGCTCCATATTCACTTCAAGTGGCTTCAATGCTCAGCTAGCTTTATATGTGTGATATATAAACTTACCCAGATTAAAGAAAGCAGAAGTTCACCACAACTCGAGCCTTAGCAAGTACTGGTCCGATCGGCTTGGAGCGGTTCTGTAGATATATGAAATGAATATGTGTTAGTTTATTCATTTTTATTATACCATTACTCCTTCTTATTCATTAGTATAGAAATGAATAGCATGGTTATACGTTCTAGTAACAAGATAACTATAGCCTAAAACTAAAATAAAGCACATGGGGACAGTTTTCTTCGACATTATATTGGTGACATTACATTGGCGAACCTTTTAGAGACAGAGAGCCCAAACTACAACACAAAGACCCACTCATTTATTACAAAGTGCCAACACAACAAATTTATTTGCAATGAAGCTCCTTGCTTATCACAGATCATCATATCAGCACCTGAGGACACCAAAAAGCAGAAAAAAGGAGAAATTGGATGATCATTTGTAAATTCTCTCCAAGGGTCCCCTAAGCCGGAAGTATTGTCTGGGACCGGACCATAGCTACAATGATAATTCAGATCTGCCACACCTTCCAATCTCTAGTAGTCCCAGGTAGAGCTGTCACTTTAAAATATCTCGTGTGCAAAGCAAGACCCGGCTGTGCTGGACTGCAGGAGACCTGGAATTCTCTCTGGTGACAGCCTGGGTGCCCACAGAGAGGGCTCTGAGTGTCACCTATGGCGCCCGTGCATAGGTTCGCCACCACGCTGTAGGTACAGATACGAGAAAGCATGCTACTCTAAAAGGAACCTGTCATTTCAAAACCCCAACTAAATCCTGGCAGTACCTTACAGATAACTGTAATTGTGTCTTAATGGTTCCTTTATGGAAACTCAGCTCAGTAAAGTTTGTAACCTGCATATCTGTTAACATTGTCGGTACTGCCGACAGCTGCTATCAGCCAATTGAGTGGGGTAGTGCAGAGGGGCATGCTAAGGTTTGGGTGTACAATGCAAAACAGCCGTGATGAGTGGCGGAGCTTGACTGCATCAAAGAGCTCTCCCAACTCCTTGACTGGATCTCAGAAAAACAAAATTGGGGAATAAAAGTTTTTTTGGGACAAAGTACCAAGGCAAAGGAACCATATTGGAACCATTAAGACACAATTAAAGGGGTATTCCCATTTCAACAAGTAATTGATATTGTTTGAATTATGAAAGGTTATGCAAATGTTCAATATACTTTTTGTATCAATTCCTCACAGATTTCTAGATCTCTGCTTGCTGTCTTTCTATAGAAAGCTTCACTATTTACTTCCAGTGGACAGAAATCTGACCATGGTCACACACCCGCCAAAAACCACTGGCACGGCTCATTATATTACACAGCTCTGTACTCTCTATGATATAACGAGCCGTGCATCTTTGACAAGTCAGATTCTGTCCATGGAAGTAAACATAGAAGCTTAATCATGCAACAGCAAGCAGAGATATAGAAAACCGTGAAGAATTGTTACAGAAAGTATATTGGAAAAATTGTATTGTTTTTCATCATACAAACAATAAAATTAATTTACCTAATTGGGAATAACCACTTTATCACTAAGGTACGTCAGGTTATGCTAGGTTTTAAAGTGACGGGCTCTTTTTATAAATAAAAAATAATAATAAAGTAGCCACACAAAAATGAGTTTTCTGCAATCGAGAAGATATATAAAAAAGGGTTACTGTCTTGTGTGTCTGTAGTATGCAGTTTAAGCTTTGACACCTGCCTAAGGATTCTGATGAGGTAAGATAGTGAGATGTGTTACCAACTAACTAACCAGGTGTGAAATTTTGTCATTACTATAGATGGGCAGGTGTTTTTGCCACCTTGAATTCTGAAGATTTTAATCCAAAACCAACAATTTGGGAAAACTGGTGCTGAACAAGTAAATTTGTGATTTTACAAGCAACTGAACAGCATAGATTCAGTGCAGATTGGAAACTTTAGTTAACCCTAGTTTATTCTCTAACAATTATATTAAATGAGTTAATTTAGAGGTCACATACGTTTCCAAAGAGAGAGGAATCTGCAGTTCTTGGGTCAACTGTTATTGCACTCGTCTCAAAATCAGGTAGAAGGTCACCTATAGGAATGAACATAATGTTCTCACAGACACATCTGCAGATTTGTTAAAATAATAGACTTGATAATTGTTATATTAACAAGACACTGAAGGCAAAGTTAATACATGGCAGCTCTCCTAGTAATGTAATATATAGACAAGCCCAGTCCGGTTAAGTTTACTAAGAGACTACCCCCATTATGATTGTAACAAATGTAGGGGATTAATCTATGAATTACTTACATTAGAATCTCTTTGAATGGTTTCCAAGCTACCACTCCACTTTTGAACCATTTTGGTTAGCCGAGCAGAAAAATTTCGCTCCTAAATTGGCATTAGAGAATAGATTGTTACTCATAAATAGAGGATACTTGATACCAGCAGATTAGTGACTTGTATTATATTACAGGGTTTTTACTTAAGACCTTGAATGAGGAGAATGATAAGCTGTCTGTATGGTGATCGCAACAAGTCTGCTTCATGGGCATCATCACACCGTCTTTTTTCGGATTGTTTGGATCTGAGGTTTATTGGTCACTGTGATTTCCAGAGCGATAGCGTTCTGATCTTGAAGAGCCAGGACGGAACCCCGTTGTCACTGGGTTGAAGATTAAATAGCCATGATCAGAATGGAGAACCAAATATTATTGTAGTTCGGGAGAAAAGTTGTCAGTTCATTTTGTAACATTTATGTCCACACATGGGGGGACATTTATCCGGATTTGCACACAAGTTTTCTGGCATACAAGCCCTGAAAAAAATTGCAATGCTTTGCACACTGCAGGAATTGCAATTATTCTCCTTTTTACACCACCTCCAAGCCAGGGAGTATGAAAGGGGCCGCTGCTGGTGCCTCTGATGTATCTCACGGCAATGGAGGGTTGGACCTTCATCATACGTTGGCGGATGAGCGCCAGCGTATGATAAACTCTGGTGCTCCAAATCTGATTGATATCAAATTGATATACTCTGCAGATTCTACATCCACAAGGGGCAAATTTACTTATCCAATCCTGTCGCGATCCCCGATTCGGACGGTCCGACGAAGATGAAGTCCGGCAGATTCACGCAGCTCATGCGCCCGGTTCCTGCATCCGTCGCTTCCCGCTGAGGTCTGCCGGAAATTTACCTTTTCTTCTTGGTGCATGTAAGTAAGTGCATGTCTTGCGACACAATTCGAAAGTTAATCCCGCGCGTAGTCCAAATCCTTCAGGTTGTCCGCTGGCCCGCCTCCTCCCCCACCCCTGATTTGGTCACGTGCAAGCCGGCACACTGAGCCAAAATCTGTTCACGTGCGCCAAATCCCCCGTAAATGTGGCGCCAATAATACATAAATAGTTCGGGAAACCACGAAAATACGCTATGTGGACCCCTAGTAAATGAGCCCCAATGTGTCAATTTATGCTGCATATTTTACTCTTGGTAAGCAAAAAAAATTCCATGACAGTCCAAACTGCAGCTGGTCCTTTCCATCAAGAGACAGTGCACCTGTTGTGACATCAGAGACTAGGGCTTTTATCCACAGGAAGTAAACAATGAAGCTTCCTGTTGAATGACAGTAACCAGAGCTACAGATAAGGCCAAGTGCTCACCTGGAACAAATCTTGGGTGAGCACAGGCCGGAGGAAGCGGGGGGTGTCCTTCACCCTTCTCCCTCCTTAGGCAGAAAGAGCGGCCATCATATATTTTGCGGCACAACCTGACCGACAACGTGACCATACAGAGAGAAACTGTGTGCTCACCGGAGACACAGAAGTCTATGGGCCTGTGATCTAGACTAGATCACGGCCCCCATAACGGCCATCTGAATGAGGCCTAACAGTGAGTGGTAGTGATGAGAAAGTATATTGGAAAAGTGTCTTCCTTTTCATTACACAAACCATATCAATTATTTGCTATAAGTAGACAACCCCTTTAAAGGTACAGCCATGCTGCTGCCTAGCTTCTCTTCCATAGACTGCTAGCTCACAAAACTGTCCCTTCTTCCCCTCCCATGTTGCCAAACTACTTACATACATATGTCGCTGTAATAACAGGATCTTATTAACTAGCCATAGGGAATGAAATATAATAAGAACCTATGTCTGCAAACTGCTGCTGGGCACTCATTTATTAAAGCGTTGGACCCCTTTAGAAATGAGTCCTTGTTGGTAACAGAGTTTCGGTTACAAAAGAATAAGATAATAAGATTTACCTTTTCAGTTCCGTGTAGGAGTGGCTCTATCCTTTGTGAAAAATTTGTAATATCTTCATATTACTGTTGCAGACATTGTCTTCACCACATCCTTCTTTCAAAAACTGAACCTGAAAATGTTCATTACAGGTCACTATTATGCATATATACTGTATGTGAATGCAACTAATCCAATAGTTCATATGAAAGTAACACTACTCAAAAACTGAAACTAAATCATATAAGTTGAAGTTAAAATGTTTTGCAGCTCGAATATATTACTCTGTTGCATGAACAAATGTTTACATGAATTACAATTGCCTATAAAAAATTAGGAGCAAAACCTGTGAAATAGTAGTAGTATCATAGTAGTAGATAAAGTGGGAAAAAGAAGCAGTTGTTCTCATAGTTATGTGATATTTTTGATTTCTAGAAGGCATCCGGCCCTTTTCAACATGTACAAAGTATCCACACAACAGTGTCCTGCAGCAGGAGTTCCACAGTCCCCTGTCTATGATGATGGTAGAACCTCCTCTCCTCTAGGTGTAGAGGATGTCCCCTGTCTATGGTGATGGTAGAGCCGCCTCTCTAGGTGTAGAGGATGCCCCCTGTCTATGATGATGGTAGAACCTCCTCTCTCTTAGGTGTAGAGGATGTCCCTGTCTATGGTGATGGTAGAAACCGCCTCTCTAGTGTAGAGGATGCCCCCTGTCTATGATGATGGTAGAACCTCCTCTCCTCTAGGTGTAGAGGATGTCCCCTGTCTATGGTGATGGTAGAACCGCCTCTCTAGGTGTAGAGGATGCCCCCTGTCTATGATGATGGTAGAACCTCCTCTCCTCTAGGTGTAGAGGATGTCCCCTGTCTATGGTGATGGTAGAACCTCCTCTCCTCTAGGTGTAGAGGATGTCCCCTTTGTGGGTGGGTAAAGGACCGAGGGGGGGCAAGTTTGACACTACAATAATTTAAAAAAAAAAAAAAAAAAACACACATTAATAGAGCTAGAAATTAATGTTGTTTGTATGGTAAAAAAAAAAAAAAATTTCCAATATACTTTCTGTATAAATTTCTTACTGTTTTATAGATCTCTGCTATAGAAAGCATCTATGTTTACTTCCTGTGGATAAACACTGATTCATGGTCATGTGATGTCACACAGGTGCACGGCTCGTTAGTATCATAGAGAGTAACCAGAGCTGTGTGATATAATGAGCCGTGCACCTGTGTGACTATGGTCAGATTTCTGTCCACTGGATGTAAACATACACGTTTTCTATAGAAGGACAGCAAGCAGAGATCTAGAAAACCATGAAGAATTGATATAGAAAGTATATTTTGGAATTAAAATGTATTAATTGATAACCTACCTTTGATAAACATCACCCCTTATTAAAGGGTTGTCAACTTCAGCAATAATTGATATTGTTAGTGTAATAAAAAAGAAACAATTCCTATATACTTCTGTATCAATTCTCACTGTTCTAGATCTCTGTTATTCAACAAGAAGCTTCATTGTTATTTGGATAGAAACGTTCCATGATCATGTGATGTCATAGAGGTGCACGGCCGTTAGTACCACAGAGAGTAATCAGATGTGTAATATAAACGAGGACTTATGTGACATAATATGTCATAGACAGGTTTTTTCCATAGGAAGTAAACATTGAGGCTTCCTGTGCAGAGGTTAGAAAACAGTCAGGAATTGATAATTGACATATGATATATTGGAAAATTGTAAAACTTCATTACATAAATTATATCAATTAATTTCTGAAATGGATGACCCCTTTAAGATTACTGTGACTTAACTTTAGTTCCACCTCATCATACATACAGATCATCTTCTTAGGGAAGACCACTCCACGTTTCAATCTTCATCTCAAATAGGTTTCTGCAAATTGTTATATGGTTAACTCGAAGACCTAATCTTAAATTCCCTTTTATTTTCAGCTTAACAGGAGGTCTGTTTGTCATATACAGCCATACCCAGAGACTACAATCCAAGATTAAGTAAGTGCATCATATGTACAGTATATGTTCATCAAAATTCTTAAGCTGTAAGATCTTCTAATGATTTTCTATTATCTTTCTTAGCTCTCGCTTACACACTTGAAGTCGAAAGTGAAGACAAAGCCTAGGCCTGTCCTCCAGGATTGCCAATTTCTCAGGGCCGGTAACAAACACATGGATCTCAGAGCCCAAAATCAAGTTAGTGTGCCGAGAGACCATTCTCATCTACAGGTAAGGGAGTAAGGTGTGTGTGTGTGTCTGTATAGTCTTACTATCCGTACTACAGTAGAGTTGACTTCTCCAAAACGGTTTTGCCTCTCAATGGTTCCTGATTTTATAGCAAATGGATTACTTTATGATGTGCACTTAGAACTGACTATACAATTTTCCCATTCTTACAGGATCATATTAAGGACAGACTGCGACAAATTCCTGTATCTCTACTGTAGATATTAAAAATGTTCGCGGAGGAAAAGGCAACGAAACGTTTCTGCCAGAACTTATGCCAATCAGATGCAACGAGCCAAAGAAAGTTACTGCAGAGGTACAGTATACATTTATGTCACGTTAGGGTGAAGAGAGTTTGGGGGCCATTTTACAGTGCTATCTGGCCAAATATTTAATGGGCAGTACAGCCATCTTTTAAAGAATCTTTTAAACCTTGGCTTGTGGCCAAGACAAGGGGGCATCCATACATCTAGAGTAGGCATTGCCATATGCAGGGGATACCCTCCACAGCTAGACGAGAGGGCAGTTTTTTTCTCTACATCTACAGGAGAGGTGGTTTTACCATCACCATAGAGGGGGCATCCTCTATACCTAGAGGAGAGGCGCATCTACCATCACCAAAAAGAGGGGCATCCTCTACATCTACAGGAGAGGTGGTTCTACCATCACCATAAAGAGAGGTATCATCTACATCTAGCGGAGAGGCGGTTCTCTCCATCACCATAAAGAGGGGCATCATCTACACTAGGGAGAGGCGGTTCTACCATCACCTAGACAGGGGACATCCTCTACACCTAGAGGAGAGTTGGTTCTACCAATCACCATAGACAGGGGGGCATCTCTACACCTAGGAGGCGTTCTACCATCACCATAGACAGGGGACATCCTCTACACCTAGAGGAGAGGAGGTTCTACCATCACCATAGACAGGGGACATCCTTACACCTAGAGGAGAGAGGTTCTACCATCACCATAGACAGGGGACATCCTCTACACCTAGAGGGAGAGGAGGTTCTACACATCATCATAGACAGGGGGCATCCTCTACACTAGAGAGGCGGTTCTACCATCACCATAGACAGGGGACATACCTCTACCCTAGAGGAGAGGAGTTCTACCATCATCATAGACAGGGCATCCTCTACAACTAGAGAGGCGGTTCTTACCATCACCATAGACAGGGGCACAGACATTCCTCTTACACCTAGAGGAGAGGAGGTTCTACCTTCACCATAGACAGGGGACATCCTCTACACCTAGAGGAGAGGAGGTTCTACCATCACCATAGACAGGGGACTGTGGAACTCCCTGCTGCAGGACACTGTTGTGGTGGATACTTTGTACATGTTGAAAAGGGCCTGGATGCCTTTCTAGAAATCAAAAATATCACATACTATGAGAACAACTGCTTCTTTTTCCCACTTTATCTACTACTATGATACTACTACTATTTGTACAGGTTTTGCTCCTTAATTTTTTATAGGCAAATTGTAATTCATGTAAACATTTGTTCATGCAACAGAGTAATATATTCGAGCTGCAAAACATTTTAACTTCAACTTATATGATTTAGTTTCCAGTTTTTGAGTAGTGGTTACTTTCATATGAACTATTGGATTAGTTTCACCACATACAGTATATATGCATTAATAGTGACCTGTAATGAAACATTTTCAGGTTCAGTTTTTGAAAGAAGGATGTGGTGAAGACAATGTCTGCAACAGTAATATGAAGATCGATTACAAATTTTTCACAAAGGATAGAGCCGACTCCTACACGGAACTGAAAAGGTAAATCTTATTATCTTATTCTTTTTGTAACCGAAACTCTGTTAACCAACAAGGACTCATTTCTAAAAGGGGTCCAACGCTTTAATAAATGAGTGCCCAGCAGCAGTTTGCAGACATAGGTTCTTTATTATTATTCATTCCCTATGGCTAGTTAATAAGATCCTGTTATTACAGCGACATAGGTATGTAAGAGTTTGGCAACATGGGAGGGGAAGAAGGGACAGTTTTGTGAGCTAGCAGTCTTATGGGAAGAGAAGCTAGGCAGCAGCATTGCTGTACCTTTAAAGGGGTTGTCTACTTATAGCAAATAATTGATATGGTTTGTGTAATGAAAAGGAAGACACTTTTCCAATATACTTTCTCCATCACTACCTCACTGTTAGGCCTCATTCAGATGGCCGTTATGGGGGCCGTGATCTAGTCTAGATCACAGGCCCCATAGACTTCTGTGTCTCCCGGTGAGCACACAGTTTCTCTCTGTATGGTCACGTAGTCGGTCAGGTGTGCCGCAAAATATATGATGGACGCTCTTCTGCCTAAGGAGGGAGGAAGGGTGAAGGACACTCCCCCGCTTCCTCCCGGGCCTGTGCTCACCCAAGATTTGTTCCAGGTGAGCACTTGGCCTTATCTGTATCTCTGGTTACTGTCATTCAACAGGAAGCTTCATTGTTTACTTCCTGTGGATAAAAGCCCTAGTCATCTGATGTCACACAGGTGCACTGTCTCTTGATGGAAAGGACCAGGCTGCAGTTTGGACTGTCATGGAATTTTTCTTATGCTTACCAAAGAGTAAAATATGCAGCATAAATTGACACATTGGGGCTCATTTACTAGGGGTCCGCATAGCGTATTTTCGTCGGGTTTCCCGACTATTTATGCTATTTTGCGCCACATTTAACAGGGGATTTTGGCGCACGTGAACAGATTTTGGCGCATCGGTGCCGGCTTGCACGTGACACAAATCGGGGGTGGGGGAGGGAGGCGGGCCAGCGGACAACCTGACGGATTTGGACTACGCGCGGGATTTAACATTTCGAATTGTGTCGCAAGACATGCACTTACTTACATGCACCAAGAAGAAAAAGGTAAATTCCGGCAGACCTCAGCGGGGAAGCGACGGATGCAGGAACTCGGGCGCATGAGCTGCGTGAATCGTGCCGGACTTCATCTTCGTCGGACCGTCCGAATCGGGGATCGCGACAGGATTGGATAAGTAAATTTGCCCCATTGTGGATGTAGAATCTGCAGAGTATATCAATTTGATATCAATCAGATTTGGAGCACCAGAGTTTATCATACGCTGGCGCTCATCCGCCAACGTATGATGAAGGTCCAACCCCTCCATTGCCGTGAGATACATCAGGAGGCACCAGCAGCGGCCCCTTTCATACTCCCTTGGCTTGGAGGTGGTGTAAAAAGGAGAATAATTGCAATTCCTGGCAGTGTGCAAAGCATTGCAATTTTTTTCAGGGCTTGTATGCCAGAAAACTGGTGTGCAAATCCGGATAAATGTCCCCCCATGTGTGGACATAAATGTTACAAAATCTGAACTGACAAACTTTTCTCCGAACTACAATAATAGTTGTGGGTTCTCCATTCTGATCATGGCTATTTAATTCTTCAACCCAGTGACAACGGGGTTCCAGTCCTGGCTCTTCAAGATCAGAACGCTATCGCTCTGGAAATCACAGTGACCAATAAACCCTCAGATCCAAACAATCCGAAAAAAGACGGTGATGATGCCCATGAAGCAAGACTTGTTGCCGATCTACCAGACAGCTTATCATTCTCCTCATTCAAGGTCTTAAGTAAAAACCCTGTAAGTAATACAAGTACTAATCTGCTGGTATCAAGTATCCTCTATTTATGAGTAACAATCTATTCTCTAATGCCAATGTAGGAGCGAAATTTTTTCTGCTCGGCTAACCAAAATGGATCAAAAGTGGAGTGTGAGCTTGGAAATCCATTCAAAAGAGATTCTAATGTAAGTAATTCATAGATTAATCCCCTGTACATTTGTATACATCATAATGGGGGTAGTCTCTTAGTAAACTTAACCGGACTTGGGCTGTCTATATATTACATTACTAGGAGAGCTGCCATGTATTAATTTGCCTTGCAGTGTCTTGTTAATATTACAATTATCAAGTCTAATTATTTTAAACAAATCTGCAGATGTGTCTGTGAGTAACATTATGTTCCATTCCTATAGGTGACCTTCTACCTGATTTTGAGTACGAGTGCAATAACAGTTGACACCAAGGAACTGCAGATTCCACTCTCTTTGGAAACGTATGTGACCTCTAAAATTAACTCATTTAATATAATATGTTAGAAAATAAACTAGGGTTAACTAAAGTTTTCCAATCTGCACTGAATCTATGCTGTTCAGTTTCTTGTAAAATCACAAATTTGCTTGTTCAGCACCAGTTTTCCCAAATTGTTGGTTTTGGATTAAAATCTTTAGAATTCATCTATAGTAATGACAAAACAATTTTAAACTGGTTAGTTGGTAATATCTCAACTTATCTCACCTCATGAGAAGCCTTAGGCAGGTGTACGAAAAGCTAAAACTACGTACTACAAACAGCAGACTAGACGAGTACCCCTTTTTTTATATCGTTCTCGAATTCCAGGAAAACTCCTTTTCTGCTGCGACTACTTTATTTATTTTTTCTGTAATAAAAAGAACCTGTCACCTTAAAACCCAGCAACCGGGCAGTACCTTATATATGACTTAAAGGGGTATTCCCAATTTGTAGATACAATTTGTAATTTTATTGTTTGTATGATGAAAGACAATACAATTTTTCAATATACTTTCTGTATCAATTCCTTTACGGTTTTCAAGATCTATGCTTGCTGTCATTCTATAGGAAGCTTCATTGTTTACTTCCTGTGGATAAACACTGATTCATGGTCATGTGATGTCACACAGGTGCATGGCTCGTTCGTATCATAGAGAGTAACCAGAGCTGTGTGATATAATGAGCCGTGCACCTGTGTGACCATGGTCAGATTTCTATCCACTGGAAGTAAATAGTGAAGCTTTCTCAGGGCCGATTCTAGCTTTTTTGCTGCCTGAGGCGAAAACTGAAATGCTGCCCCCCCCCCTACCCCCGCAAAAAAAAAAATAGCCCTGATTAAGTTGTGGGGTTCTGTATATAATTTAATTGGGGGCTGTATATAAGTTCATTAGGGTGGTGTTTTATATATTAGTTCATTAGGGTGACACTATTTATTAAATTATTAGGGGCTGATTAATGGTTCCAATATGGTTCCTTTGCCTTGGTACTTTGTCCCAAAAAAACTTTTATTCCCCAATTTTGTTTTTCTGAGATCCAGTCAAGGAGTTGGGAGAGCTCTTTGATGCAGTCAAGCTCCGCCAACTCCTCACGGCTGTTTTGCATTGTACACCCAAACCTTAGCATGCCCCTCTGCACTACCCCCACTCAATTGGCTGATAGGCAGCTGTCGGCAGTACCGACAAATGTTAACAGATATGCAGGTTACAAACTTTACTGAGCTGAGTTTCCATAAAGGAACCATTAAGACACAATTACAGTTATCTGTAAGGTACTGCTCAAGGATTATTGTGGGGTTTTGAAATGACAGGTTCCTTTTAAGAGTAGCATGCTTTCTCTGTATCTGTACCTACAGCAGTGGTGGCGAACCTATGGCACGGGCGCCAGAGGTGACACTCAGAGCCCTCTCTGTGGGCACCCAGGCTGTCACCAGAGAGAATTCCAGGTATCTTCCTGCAGTCCCAGACAGCCTGGGTCTTGCTTTGCACAGAGATATTTTAAAGTGACAGCTCTACCTGGGACTACTAGAGGATTGGGAAGGTGTGGACAGATCTGAATTATCATTGTAGCTCATGGTCCGGTCCCAGACAATACTTCCGGCTTAGGGGACCCTGGAGAGAATTTACAATGATCATCCAATTTCTCCTTTTTTCTGCTTTATTGGTGTCCTCAGGGTGCTGATATGAATGAAAGCTGTGATAGAGCAAGGAGCTTCATTGCAAATAAATTTTTGTGTTGGCACTTTGTAATAAATGAGTGGGTCTTTGGTTGTAGTTTGGGCTCTCTGTCTCTAAAAGGTTCGCCAATGTAATGTCACCAATATAATGTCAAAGAAACAATCCCTATGTGCTTTATTTTAGTTTTAGGCTATAGTTATCTTGTTGACTAGAACAGTAACCATGACTATTCATATTCTATACTAATGAATAAGAAGAGATAATGGTATAATAAAAATGAATAAACTAACACATATTCATTTCATATAATCCTACAGAACCAGCTCTCAAGCCGATCTGGGACCAGTACTTGCTAAGGCTCGAGTTGTGGTTGAACTTTTGCTTTCTTTATCTGGGTAAGTTTATATATCAACACATATAAAGCTAAGCTGAGCATTGAAGCCACTTTGAAGTGAATATGGGAGCTTTATAATGAAGGGAAAGCACTGGAACCATCATTCTTGGTTGATACAAAGTGAGGTCCCTTTCACACAAACGTTCTGGGGACATATATCCAGCCAGATATCCGCCTATGGCACATGGTCGTAGTACGGTGAGCACAAACATGTCACCGTTCCATCACCAGGAAAAATATAGAGCATACTCTATCTTTCCCTGTACGTAAAGCTGGGCACCAGACATCCCTATGGAGAGGGGAGGGGTGAGCTACGCTCAACCCTCCTCATCTCCAGTTGAATGTAGGCTACACCCGGGTGCTGGCATGGGCGTACCACACTTTCATGTGCAAGAAGCCTTACAAGGAAACTTAAGTTTTAATCTGTATTGTTAGTAATGATGCAATTAGTCTACGCAGTGCATGGTTCCACATGGCAGACAAATATGGACATATGTCATTTTACCCCTAAACTCCCCTCTCCCCCGCAGTGTTATCTGTGGGGGGGAATCTATTGCTATTACAGACAAGCTACCATGGCTCTCATAGAATGAACAAATTTGAACCCCTAATTCAGATGCTAAAGATCCACAATATTCTGCAATACGATAGTATTGCAATATGTTTTATGGATGATCAGACCCCTAGGGTTTAATCACACCAGGGGATCTGAAGGTAACAAAATGTTTAAAAATAAAAAAAAAGAAAGTTCCCTAGAATAAAAATGAACATAATCAGAAGTGTGTTAAGATCCTCCACATCCCAAAATGCAGAAAATATCAAAATAAAAAAAATATATTTCATTTCATATCTGTGAAAAGTCAGCTGCTCATGCAAATTATGACAATTCACCCAGCTCCGAACCAAGAATGTCAGAGTATAGTGATACGATGAAAATATTTTTTGTGCATAAGATACAAATGTTTAAAATGTATCAAAACATAATAAAATCAATATAAATTTGGTATCTCTTTGATTATACTGACCCAAAAAATGATGATGTGTTATGTGGACTGCACAGTAAAATCCGTAAATATACAGCCCAATCGTTTTACGTTCAATTTTACCGCATTTGGAATTATTTTATTAGTACAAGGCACAGAATATTAATTGATGAGGCGGAACATCTAAATAAATAATCTTCCTTTTGCACATATTTGTTTCACAAAACTACAGTAGTTCTTGGTTTTCCTGCACTGGTGAGATTTTTATAATTAAGCACCTCATAGCTCACAAAGGTCTAATAGGTCAGAAATTCGTCTAATGTGAGACCCACTTGATGTACAGTGTACATTTCTGTTACTCACCAGGATGGCAGATCCTTCTCAGGTGTACTTTGGAGGCAAAATCCTTGGAGAAAGTGCTATGAAAACAGAAGATGAAATTGGAAGTTTGGTTAACATTGACTTCAGAGTAAGTACCGCTTCAGATTGAGCTTGTGTCATAGATGTCTTGGATCCATTTTTGAAGTTACATCGCCCCCTGCAGCCTTAGCAGGATATTGCACACACTTTATGTCATAGATTTTACACTGCAATCATAAAATCACTAGTCTCTCTTGTTACCTTTCATGGCAGATACCCTGTAAGGTCCAGAACACACATAGCCAAAACATTGTATAATGTCCGCAGTGGCCATTCTGCTGTGATTTTGACAATGGCTGGTTTCTGCCGCAGCTTACGGACTTGAGTTCATGACTTGTTGAGGCAACTTGCGGTGATTTCGCTATGTTTGTTTTTGGCCTAACTCAGTGCCTCACCCATTAAAAAGCCTTAATACATGACTTAGAAATACAGTATCAAGGAACCAAATAGGTAATGTGCCTAGAATTTTTATGGGGTGTCTATATTATTGGTTTGTATGGCCTGTATCGAAAAGTATCAAGCAACCTCCAGCAGCATCTTCATTGGCTAATGAAGTACTATTTTCATTTTTGGATTTACAGTGTTTCTTTGAAAAAAAAGCCCTAGAATGTTGTTTCAGCATTTTTCAGTGGGGCTGAAATATAAGCCCTTCCTCTGAGAATAAGCCCTATAGCTTCTGAGCCATGGCACCTAGAAACACACTGCTGGTGTCATTTTAAAGAGGATCATTTTGAGGATTATTGTGTTGCTAGCTACCACAGAATATATCATCTGTTAAATGAAACATTCGTATAAAGCTTCCACTACCAACTGAACTTTAAATGTGGATATTCCTAAGTCTGTTGCACCTAGAAACACAACCCAATGCAGTATTAAAGAGGAGATTCTCCTTAAAAGGACACCAGAATTGTGATATCCAGAAGATAATATTACCCCCTCCAGCCTGTCAGCTGAAAACAGCATGGAGGAGGAGGATGGAGCCTACAATTGCAATGCGGTACAAGCAGATATATGGAGGGGTTCATTCACGGAAAGTGCCATTTCTATAAATTGAGTGCTATGATTCTAAAGGCAACAGAGTCACAGGAAATTCACAAGGAAATTCAGGGTTTGGAGAGTTATAATGTTCCACAATATGGTGACACCAATAGAGTTGAAGAAATGTAGATTTTTTTTGGTTCAAGAATAAACATTGATTTTTGTTCAATAAAAAAAATTAGAAATCCCTAAAAACTAAGTCCTTGTTACACAATAATGCATGTATCTATATGATATGTCTTCTACCTAAATTATAGTCTGCCTACATTTTTATGTTTACTTCCTTGTATGTGTACAACTTTTGCAGGTTACTAACTTTGGACGACCTCTAAAATCCCTGGGAACGGCATTTTTAGAGATTCAGTGGCCAAAAGAAATCAACAATGGAAAATGGTTGCTGTATGTTGTTAATATACATTCCAAGGGGCTGGACAAGGTCGCATGTTCTCCATCTACGGAAATTAACTCCCTGAAATTGTTGGTATGTTACACTGTGTCTATTACAGTAGAAAATTACATCTGTATGAGACAGTTAATTTGTGAAATTTTCCTACCGAGTCTTGGTTCACAAAAAGTTAGCTGCAGATGATACATAACACAATGGGGCACATTTACATACCCGGCCGCTGGAGTTCCCCGAAAGTGCTTTTTTCTGACGATAATGCACTGTGCTGCGATTCACTAAGATCGTGCATGTGTCGCTTCCCCGCTCAGGTCTAATAGAGTTCACCATCTTTTTAGTGGTGCATGTAAGTGCTTGGGCTTGTGACACAATTTGAAAGTTAAATCCTGTGCTCAGTCCGAATCAGTCGGATCGTCCGGCTGCAGTCCCCCGTAAATTGTGCCGCATGGAAGCCAATGCAGCTGCGCCACAAAAGGATCACGTGTGGCAAAATCCCAGCACAGACACTTCTTAAATACATGTGCAAGCCTTGTTTTCCCCCGAAAAAGGCGCACAGTCCGACAAAAGTGAGCAGCGTGACCCTTAGTAAATGAACCTCAATGGGGGTCATTTACTAAGGGCCCGATTCGCGTTTTCCCGACGTGTTACCCGAATATTTCCGATTTGCGCCGATTCTCCCTGAATTGCCCCGGGATTTTGGCGCACGCGATCGGATTGTGGCGCATCGGCGCTGGCATGCACGCGACGGAAATCGGGGGGCGTGGCCGAACGAAAACCCGACGGATTCGGAAAAACCGCCGCATTTAAGAAAAAAAATGTGTCGCGAAAATTACACTTACCTTCACCAAGGCTCTATTCACACTATTCTCCGTATTATTGTATTGTATACTATAGTGTCATTGACATCCTGTGACATCATGTAATTTAAGTTTATGTCATTTTCTCTTTGTGACAGGAGTCTAGTAAAAGTCGAAACAGACGTGAACTTGGGGAAAAACAAACTGATCCAGACGGCAAACAAATTTCATTTTTCTCAGATAGGAAGTACATGACACTGGTAAGAGCTAGTGATTTTTTCTTCTATGTATCTGGACAAACATGTAAAAAATCTCTATATTACATGAAGGATTGTTAAAAATCTAACCTTAAAAACAAAATCATCACTGTTCAATTCCCTGTGTATCCAACACCAAAACATACATGATATAGCAAGGACGCTTACTCATAGATCCAATCTTCTTATATGTATACTTCTATATCTATGGCCTCCTTCCATCTAGAATCGACTTTGACAATTATTCTAATAAGCCAGAAAGGCTCTGTGGATGTTACCAGAGCCACTCTATGCTGTAGACTGAGATGTGCTGCTGTAGTGTGACAAAAGAAGCTAGAGCACATAGGGATCCTGTAACAAGCCCAAAGCCTTTCTGTCTTATTTTCATAATTTTAAAAGTTGATTTTAGAAGAAAGGAGGCCATGGATAACAAATATAAGAAGATTACCACAGTCACCGTGCCTGGGTCTATGAGTAAGTGTCCTTGGTTTATCCATGCTTGATTTTAAAGTTAGATTTCCTTTACGTCTTATATTGGTAGGGATCAAGAAGCTTTGACTCCAAAATGAGCCACCTTTCTGAATCAGTGTCCATTAACATCCAGTCCAGTCCAGTTAACATCAACATCCCAACAATTTGACCCATATAACATGTCTTACTCTTCAAATATATGCACTATGGGCTACACTTGTGGAACCTGGTGGTGGTGCTTTTGAAAGCTGCACATATTAAAGATTTTGGCCATTGAGTTGAAGGAATGGAGGAAGTCCTTAGATGGCTCATTGGATATCTAATTTACTAAAATAAGTCCTTTCTCTTACTCTTCTACCTACTTGACCACAGCAGGAACAGGAACCAGAATCCAGACCAATTCACTTACACTGCAGATCCCATAACTTTATATGCTTTACCCATCACATTCATTCTTCTTGATTTCGTTCACATGTTCCATTGTTAATATGTCTCTTGTTGATTTCAGGATTGCAACTCTCATGCTAGGTGTGTGACCATTAGATGCCCTCTTCAAGGTCTGGATACTAATGCTGTGATAGGCATTCGCTCCAGGTTATGGAACAGCACATTCCTTGAGGTACTATTGCTTGCAAAATATCTACATTGTGCTTTACATCCATAAATTTATTGCATTGCACTCGCTCATCTTCCAATTTTTACCTTTCTTATTAGGAATATTCAAAAATGAGCTATCTGGACATTATTGTGAAAGCCTCAATCAGCCTCGACACCACAGCCGACAACATTAAATGGACAAATGAGGCTTATCAGGTAAATTACTACTGGTAAATTGCAAAGATTTATGTCTTGTCTATACAGTAGCATTTAATAAATTTCCAACACAAAGGACTGAATCTTTTTGCGGAGATGGTTAGCCGAGAAAAGGTCTTTTAGAGGGTCGGCCATTGACTTAAAGCGTGGTGTAGGTGGTATTATAGGTGGTGCTAGAAGGGCTGGTTTCTACTTTCTGGAGAAGATCTATTATGGAAGCTCATCCACATAAGATGATCACTGTTCTGTGCATGCGCTAGTCATTACTTTGTGCATCCGTGATGATATAGAAGTAAAGTTCATATACAACCAGTGGATTCTCAGTAGTTAATCACATATAGCAGTGGTGGCCAACCTTTGGCACTGGTGCTAGTTGTGGCACTCTGAGCGCTCTCTATGGGCACCATGTTATCACCCCAGCACAGAGTTCTCCAGACAGGACTCAAGGCCTCTTGCAGTCCCAGGACCCTAGAGGGAAGCTACAATGATAATCCAAACTACTTCTCCTTCTTTCTACTGTATTGGTGTCCTCAGGGGCCTATACAATTTAAAACTGTGACAGAGCAGGGGGTAATAAGTTACCGCTTAAATTGTCACATTGGCACTTTGCAAAAAATACCTGGGTTTTGGTTGTAGTTTGGGCACTTGGTGTCTAAAAGGTTTGCCATTGCTGACATATAGTATTTCTTTTTTTTTAGTCTATATTTGTGACATTACTGCATAGAGGGGACTTTCATGGTCTTTTCATGTCTACAGTGTGACCAATCATCTTAAGCCAGATGATTTGTCAGAATTAAGTTAAGTGGTTAAAAAAAGATTCTGAAAACTTACCTTATTCACTTTGGTATAGGTGCGTGTGACCGTATTCCCAGAGAAGACGCAGGTGCATTACAGCGGAGTACCTTGGTGGATTATATTGGTTGCTATCCTAGCCGGAATCTTAATGCTTGCACTATTAGTGTTCTTATTGTGGAAGGTGAGTATTTTAATGGGTATTTATAATATTTACCTCCTAAGGAATGACATTTTAAATTTCACAATGATATTGAGTTTACTGAGCCTAACTACAGTATACATTGGCATTGAAGATAGCTTGATGCTTCACCATCAAATAAGGAACAGAAGAAAAGTTTATGGGTTGGGGGATGGGGGGGATGAAGAGTAGCGGCCTGGCTCATTTTACAGTTCAGTTCTTGCTACCTAATTTGCAGAATAATCATTCAAAGCTAATTCGCTATTTGCCATTTATGATTTGGAATACTTTATTAAAAAATCCTGCTATATAATTTATTTTAGCAACTCAAGACGGTTTACTATATTGTATGAGTGATCCATGAAAAACATTTCTGACTAGTTAGGCATGACAGAAAATACATGTAACGTCCAAGGGTATGGGAAGCGGATATATGATCCTCAAGTATCAGATCGGTCGGGTCTAAAAGCTAGCTCCCCCACAGATAAGCTATTCTGATATTGATGACTTATACACTCATTTCAGACCTAAAAAACCCTTTGGATTAATCCATGGTGGGCTAGGGATGGGAACGGGTTATTAATAAAATTGTCTTTGATGAATTGACTGATGGCCTGGATGGTTCTAAATATGTCACTGGTAGGAATTAGAAGGAGGAATACCATCTAAAGCCTTGATCTAAGAAGTGGATTTGAAGGGGTTCTCCCAACTTAGGAAGTTATACCTTAACTTAGAGGATAATAAGGTGATCGGCGAGTGTCCAACTCTTGTGACTACCTCAGATCATAGAAGTAGGATCCCCAGTGATCTGTAGAATGGCGTTCCTGTCCTTACCAGTGGGTGTAGCTGCAGAAACAAGTATGTGTCCTACCGCTCCATTCAGCTTGATGGGAGTGTCGGAATTAGCAGAGCACGGCGCTTGGCTATCTGCCAGATAAATTTGAGCATTGGGCTTGGACAGCTCCCATAGAATTGAATGGCGGGACGCCTGCTGATCCTGACTTCACTGATCACCTTGTTGTTCTGGGATAGCTTCCTAAGTTGGGACAAACCCTTTAGGGAATCATGTATACCCAACTAGGACATCAACCCTCGCAGGCCCTTACCACTGTGACCTCCGCTTTACCATGACATGCCTCACTGATATTTTTTGGTTTTGCTTTCAATTTTCCCCTCCAATCATCATAAATCATGCAATGTGTAACCTTCATTCTTTCATAGTGTGGCTTTTTCAAGAGAAGTAAGCAAGATGATTTTGATGCCCCTTATCACAAGGCTGAAATCCACACTCAGCCGTCTGATAAAGAGAGGCTGACCTCTGACGCATAGTATTGATCAGCGTCCTGTGATTGGTAAATGATTATTTAAATCACTGCTTTCTGGGTGTTGGATTGGCTGGTGGATTTCCTTAAAGCATAACCCATCGCTTTCGCTGCAGAAATCTTTCATTAATCCTTACATTGAATATCCTTCTTCTTGCTTTGTCTGGTCTGGCGGCGTATGGCTTCATTAAAGCTCATATATGTAACATGTTCATGCATGGGAAAAGTACTAAAAATACCTTTATACCGTTCTGTATGTGTCTTTTCAGTGTATGCCCACCAAATTAGTATATTACAGGGTATTATGTTTATCAATGACAAACATCCTTATCCCTAATGTGTTTGTATAAATCACAGCTAAGGTTGTGGTCTCATGACCAGCTTCCCATTGGAAAAACTTGTCCATGATCCAATATGGTGGCTTTCAAAATGGCCGCCATGTTCTGGACATAGCCTAAAAAGATAGGCCCCCCTCACCAATTATTTGCGGAGATGTCCAGATTTTGTACAGTGTTTATATATCCTGTTATGCAGCTTTGTCACATTTCTCTGTCGGCTCCTCCGGGTTGATAAATCGTTTCCATATTTATATCCATATTGTCCATTGTTCACACTGAGCCTGAATGAGCTGTGCCGTACTTCCCATTCTAACTCTTCCCATCTTGTCTCTCTTTCCAGTGTGGATTTTTTAAACGTTCCAGGTACGATGACAACGTCCCCCGATACCACGCCATTCGCATCCCCAAAGAAGAACGCCAATACAGCGATGGAAAATTAAAACCGAATACTGAAAAAAAGCAATGGGTCACCAATTGGAACGAAAATGAAAGTTATTCCTAGAAATGCAATTTTATTTTTATTTTTTTAATAAAATCAGGGTTTCTTCAATAGGATTGAACCGAATGTGTGTGAAACCATAGACTCTATTACTGTCTGGATGTTCAATCCAAGACGTATGTGACTTGCTCTGAAACAATATTTTAGGTTTATGAACTGAGGAAAGCGAGTGACAATGCATTAAAGGTTTCATCCATTAAGGATAACCCCCTATTTATGTGCTCTATAAGGAATATGGATATCATTGAGGGTTTCCCATCTCCATAGCATCCATAGCTCTTACTTCTCAGCGTATTATATTGATGCCAATTCTTGGAGGTGGACACCATGTAATACTGCATTTCCCTTGTAGTGGGTGCTGCAGGGAGAAATGTGAACCAGGTTCCAGCTTTAGGGTTAGTCCTGGCAGGTTATTATTTGTGAAATTATAGTCATTGTCTGGTAAAGATTCAAGTTCTAGGTGTATAAAGTGTCGGGAAAAAGGGGTGCTATGTTTTATTTAATGCTGTTCTGCTGTTATTATGCAATAATGGAGGCCAGCCACTGAATTACTTTAAGTGCATTAATAATGTAAAGAGGATTTTATAGCGGCTATAAGACCTTCTTACGAAATCTAATGAGATCTGTGATCTGTTTGCCTTAAAAACACATGAATCTGTGACACATACCAAACTTTAGTAATATCACCAATGCAAATCTATACAGTCATCTCACTGGCATATAGCTTTGCTTTTCAGTGTAGACAATGAGTGCCTATCGGGATTGGTACAACCCCATTATTACAAAAAATACCTACGATATATGAGTTTTAGGTATGATTGTATATGAAGTTAGGTTCACGCTCCCACCCTTTGTACTTCAAATGGCAAGATTTTTTGGGTTTGGACGTTGCGTTGGCATTGCGTTTAATTGCTTTGCAATTCAAAACCTGTGGGGAGGAGCTTGCGTTGCGTTAAAACCTCATTAGCATTGTGTTTACATTAAGCAATCTTGTTGTAATACAGTCAGGCCAAACTCCTCCCCACAGCTTTTAAACTATGTTTCTAAATGCAACGTGTGAACACGGCCTAAAGATTATTTGGTTGGGATATTACTTGTTCACATCTTTGTTACGTCTTCAGTTATTTCCTTCAGTTAGGGTTTTTTTCACATTGGCGTTGTTTTTCACATCCGTGGTTCAGTGATTTCCACAGATGCCTCACAAAGCCTTTGATTTGGGTGTTTTCACATTGGCTTGTCTCACTCATCTGTTGTCCGTGGAAAAAAATTATGAAACTTGTCCTATTTTTTCATGGAAGCGGATTAAGGAAGCAAATAGAACAGATGGGACATTGTTTTTTTTCACTGATGAGGCTGAAAAACCAGGGTGGATGTTTTCAAAGCAATGTTAGGGTTCATTCATATATACGGCCGACATATATACGTCGCATATATGTCTCGCATAGGCCGACAATGGGTGCAAGGCACTGTACAGAGAGGTACAGTGCGTCACCGTTTCGTAGCCGGGATTTAAATAGGATATGTCCGATCTTTCCCTGGAATATGGCACCGTGCGCCATGTTTCTCTATCCATTAGGGGTGGGGGTGAGCAGCGCCTCCACCTCTTCCGGGCGCCGTGTGCCCGCCGTGCTACAGTACGACGAACACACGGTCGTGTGAATTCACCCTCAATACTTCATTTCTTTTGCGAACACGGAGACAAAACGGAAAAAAAAATAGAACAACGCAACTGAAGCTTAGCACCAACGCCAATGGGAAAGAGCCCATATTGTGAGTGGTTGAACATACAGAAAAGGTGCAAGTCTTTCCATTATGCCTTCCATCAATATAGTCGCCGGAATAACTTTTACCTTTTCCGTGTTTTACGAGCTCTCCAGTTATTTCCTTTAGTTATTTTGAGTGAAAACCATAAGACCTAACGGAGATGTAATGTAGTTTTTCACGTTTTTTTTAAAGTAAGTGGATGTGAAGCTAGCCATGCAGACAGAATGGTATCACACATTTACTTCCGCTTTTAATACACATTCCTCATGGTTTAGAGAATGCGAAATGATTTAAGTGTAAAGAAAAACTAAAAATGTGCAATATGGTTCTCTGTCCGCACGGTAACATTTGTAAATCAGATTCCACATCTAGCGACAACGCTTCAATGTTCTCTTTGTAAATAGCTTGAACCTGTGAGGTATTTATTGCTTCCTTTTGCCTTTTGTATACGTCTCAGATTTGCACAACGGAGGCAGCCATTTTGTAACGCTGATATTCCACATGCCTTTGAAAATGGCCGCCTAAACTGTGTATAGGTGATAAAATACACTTAAAGGCCAAAGATCTCTCTTCTGCTTTTCTGTTGGGGTGTAGCTATTGGTATAATCTAAATGATGTACGTTATACTACTGCTTTTTGTATTGTGTTAGGCCGGTTCCACACTTGTGAGTGTGATGCGCATCACACTGGCAAGTGTGGCCTTATATTTTGTTTTTATGCAGTACTACATATTGTGTTGTGATTAGTGTGTGAATAGATCTGTCTGCATTGTGCCAGTGAGATCTCCTCACGGCCAAAGGATTGTTGGCATTTTTGAATGTGTAAATACTGTGATGTGTACATATAAAATGTTATTTCTACAGAGGGAAACAACAAGCCCAACACGTCTCAGTTTACTATATCTTAAGATCGTTACATCTACCAAATATTCACAATCATGGAGATTTATCGGAGGTGCCTGAAAGCAAAATTGATTGCGGAACCAATCAGAGCCTAGCTTTCATTTTAAAAACTGCTGTGAGAAAATGAAAGCTGGGCTCTGATTAGTTTACATGAGCACCTAGAACAGATTTGTTCTCAGACACCTCTGTGAATATGTGCTGGTCTGAAAAAAGGGACACGATGAGGATGTACATTGCCCATGAAACAAACATAACTCTATTGCGCCCCCATAAGGGGCAGGCTTTCCCTTTTGGCATATATATCAAAAGTATGAAAAAAAATAATGATATTATCTTGCTGAATGGCTGCTTGGCATAATATATAGGGGTTTAAGGTGCTATTAATTCAGAAAAAAATACATAGAAACCAAAATGGAAAAAAAATGTGCAAGCTACTGAAAATAGATGTGTTAAAATAATTAGCTTTTACATGGGGGCAAGAAATCCGAATTCATCTGTGTTGCCATAATTGAACATTGTTTGCTAGGGGCAACTAGGGTGTTTGTCCAGAGGTTGAAAAACAGTGCCACACATGACCATTGTTTATGTTGGTATCACAACTTATCCCCATTCATCTCAATGAAGTTGAGTTGCAATGCCAGAATAAACCATGGTCAGGTGTGGCGCTGTTATCGGACCTCCAGACAAATCTTTAAATCTGATTTATTTTGTACATAAGGTCCAGTATTTTAACATTTTAGGACATTTTAAGAGTGCATTAAAACTAGAGCTACATTCTAGACCTAAGTACCTAATAACAGCAGTGCCAAACTTACACATCGGCGCTACTGTTCAGCGGGTAGGAAGTGATAAGTTGCATCATATCATATCACTATGATGCAAGGAGTCTCGTCCTTGGCAGAGTGTGGAAGACCTAGTTTCATACTCGGAACCAAACTGACTAATAGCAATTTACCATTTTAGCTACATAGGACTTGCTACACAGGCACAAGGTCAGGTTCACACGGTGCAGTTTACTGCAGATGATTTGTAGCCCTTTAACAAATTCATACTTCATCATGCCAAACTAAGCCTTAGCATCAAAGGTAGTCCATGAATCAAAGGTAGTCCATGAGTAACGCAGAACAGAGCCACCTCTCACATGTATATCTAGTAGGTTTCATTGTATATAAACATTCAAAATAACATAAAAAACATATAAATACTGTATTATATCATAAGGAAGACAGGTGGCTTATATCTCCTCTGTCATCCGCTGCTCGGGTGCCTAAGTCAACACTGGATAAAGAATTTATTTGTAACTATGCTGACATGTATATAGGATCTTGAGTCCTGTTTTCACGCTCTGCTCAGAGGGGTTAATTATTTCTTGAGATGTTGAGATTTAATGAATAATATGTATTTTCTTTGTCTGAACGGTTATGGAAAATATGGGGCACGTTTATCAGGGCTTGTTTGCCAGTTATCTGGTATACAAGCCCTGAAAAAGGGTCAATTCCTGGCATACAGGCAGGAATTGCACCAATACCTCCCCCCCCCCCCCGGAAACAACAAGCCCAACACGTCTCAGTTTACTATATCTTAAGATCGCTACATCTACCACATACAGGCAGTCCCCAGGTTACGTACAAGATAGGGTCCGGAGGGTTTGTTCTTAAGTTGAATTTGTATGCAAGTCGAAACTGTATATTTTATAATTATAGATCCAGACTAAAAAAAAATTGGCCCCAGTGACAATTGGAGTGTAAACATTTTTTGCTGTAATGGGACCAAGGATTATCAATAAAGCTTCATTACAGACACCTTACAGCTGATCATTACAGCCTGGAACTATAGTAAAGCATTCAGAAAGCTTCACCAGAGGTCAGAGGGGTCTGTCTGTAACTATGGCTTGTCTGTAAGTCGGGTGTCCTTAAGTAGGGGACCACCTGTATTCACATTCGTGAAGATTTATCAGAGGTGTCTGAAAGCAAAATTAGATTGGGGAACCAATCAGAGCTTAGCTTTCTTTTTAAAAACTGCTGTGGGAAAATTAAAGCTGGGCTCTGATTGGTTTACATGAGCACCTAGAACAGATTTGTTCTCAGACACCTCTGTGAATATGTGCTGGTCTGGGGACACGATGAGGATGTACATTGCCTATGACACAAACATAACTCTGTTGCACCCCAATAAGGGTCAGGCTTTCCCTTTTGGCATATATATATCAAAAGTATGAAAAAAAAAAAGTAAAGATATTATCTTGCTGAATGGCTGCTTGGCATAATATATAGGGGTTTAAGGTGCTATTATTTTAGAAAAAAAATACAGAGAAACCAAAATGGAAAAAAAATGTGCAAGCTACTGAAAATGGATAGTGTTAAAATAATTAGCTTCTACATGGGGGAAACAAATCTGAATTCAGCTGTGTTGCCATAATTGAACACTGTTTGCTAGGGGCAACTAGGGTGTTTGTCCAGAGGTTGAAAAACAGCGCCACACATGACCATTGTTTATGTTGGTATCACAGCAGCTCATTGGGCTGGCATAAGGCATTTCTGCCTATAATTTAGGCTGTGGCACAATTGTGCGCAGGGTCAGACTTGGTGTAGAAATGCCCTGCTGGTGCAGCACAGCAATGCCGCCCGCCTGGGGTAATGTCTACAGTATTGTGAGTACCAAAAAATTGGCACAGTCTCACTTCAACAAGGCTGGTGGTGTAAATACTGGAGTAACAACTAAGACCAAAAGTCTTAGACTTAAAGATCTGTCATAATTTATTGCAATCATAATACATTTTATAAACTAGGTGCAAGTTACAGCAACGCAGCAAAACAGTGAGAATGATAAATGTCCACCTCAAATTTTGACTACTTGCAGCCACCACTAGGTGGAGCTTAGGAATCTATTGTATACAATGTTTACATTGATCTCAGTTACACAGAGTTATGCAGTAAGTGCCTACACTCCACCTAGTGGTGGCTTTAGGTAGAAAGAATCTGCCTCTATAAAATGAGTATAAAAGTATAAAATGAATAAGGATCTTATCAATCTGGATGCAAATTTAGAAACTAAAACTAATGTTGTTATTGATCTTATGCAGAATCATAGCTTTGGACAAGTGTCCCCTGGGACAGGAGACATCACATGGCTTGTAGTATCGCATTCTCCTAACCCATGTTTTAACATTTTATTTTCTTCTTTAGTTGTTTTTTTTTCCCCATCATTTTACCAAATGTACATTTTGCTTTTCTATGAGATGTACAGTGTTATACGCAGGTCTCTGTGTCACATTTATGGCAATTCATTTTGTACTAACTAGTTCTATACAGTGAATATATGACCTGTGGATATTTGTAAAATAAAAAACGTGAAATAAAGATGTTTTTATATAAAAAAAAAAAGTTAAGTGAATTTAGGGGGTGTCTATACTATTGGTTGTATGGCCTGTGATCGAATAAGTATCAAGCAACTCCAGCAGCATCTTCATTGGCTAAGATAAGCTACCGTCTATTTTCATTTTTGGATTACGTGTTTCTTTGAAAAAAAGCCCTTAGAAGTGTGTTCAGCATTTTGTCAGTGGGCTGAAATCTAAGGCCCTTACCTCTGAGAATAAGCCCTATAGCTCTCGGAGCCATGGCACTAGAAAACACACTGCTGGTGGTCATTTGTAAAGAGGATCTTTGAGGTAATGTGTTGCTAGCTAACACAGGAAGATATCATTGGTTAAAGAAAACATTCGTATTAAAGCTTGCCATACCAACGAACTTTAAAGGTATGATTTCCTAAGTTCGGTTGCACTGAAACACAACCAATGGCATAGTATTAAAGAGGAGATTCTCCTTAATAAGACAACAGAATTGTGATATCCAGAAGATTATATTACCCCCTCCAGCGGTCAGTGAAAACAGCATGGAGGAGGAGGATGGAGCCTACAATTGCAATGCGGTTACAAGAGATATATGGATGGGTTTCATTACAGAAAGTGCCCATTTCTATAAATTGAGGCTATGATTCTAAAGGCAACAGAGTAACATGAAATCACAAGGAATTCGGGTTTGGAGAGTTTATAATGTTCACAATTATGGTGACACCAATAGAGTTGACAGGAAATGTAGATTTTTTTGGTCAAGAAAAACATTGATTTTTGTTCATATAAAAAAAATTAGAGAATCCCTTAAAAAAAAACTAAGTCCTTGTGACACAATAATGCATGTATCTATAGATATGTCTCTACAAAATCTTACCAGTCTGCCTACATTTTATGGTTTACTATCCTTGTTGTGTTACAACTTTTGCAGGTTACTAATTCGTGGACGACCTTAAAATCCAGGGACGGCATTTTTGAGTTCGTGGCAAAGAAATCAACATGGAAATGGTTGTGTATGTTGTTAATATACATTCCAAAGGGGCTGGACAAGTCCATGTTCTCCATCACGGGAAATTAACTCCCTGAATTGTTGGATGTTACACTGTGTTCTATTTCAGTAGAAAATTACATCTGTATGAGACCGTTGAATTTGTGAAATTTCCTACCGAGTCTTGGTTCACAAAAGTTAGCTGCAGAGATGTAACATAACAAAATGGGGCAATTTACAACAACCGCGGCCGCTGGAGTTCCCGAAAAGTGCTTTTTCTGAACGAGAATGCATGTGCTCGATTCACTAATGATCGTGCATGTGTCGTTCCCCCTCAGGTCTAATAGAGTTCACCATCTTTTAGTGGGCTGTTAGTGGTTGGGCTTGTGACACAAATTGTTGAAAGTTCAATCCTGTGCTCAGTCGAATCAGTCGGATGTCGGCGGATGCAGTCCCCGTAAATTGGTGCGCATGGAAGAGCCTAATGCAGTGCCGCCACAAAGGATCACTGTGGCCAAAATCCCAAGCACAGACACTTCTTAATACATGGCAGCCGTTGTTTTCCCCCGAAAAAAGGCGCACAGTCCGAAAAAAGTGAGCAGCGTGGACCTTAGTAAATGAACATCATGGGGGTCATTTACAAGGCCGCTCGATTCGCGTTTTCCCGAGACGTTGTACCGATATTTCCAGATTTGCGCGGATTCTCCGAATTGCCCCGGGGATTTTGGCGCACGCGATCGGATTGGCTGCGCTATCGGCGCTGGCATGCCACGCGACGGAAATCGGGGGCGTGGATCCGACGAAAACCCCGACGGAATTCGGTAAAAAACCGCCGCATTTAAGAAAAAAAAATGAGTGCCGAAAAATATGCACTTACTTCACCAGGCTATATCACACTATTCTCCGTATTATTGTATGTTACTATCGGTGTCATGAATTCCTGTGGAAATCAGTAATTAAGTTTAATGGTCATTTCTCATTTGTGACAGGGTCTAGGTAAAAGTCGAAACAAGACGTGAACTTGGGGAGGAAAAACAAACTGATTCCAGACGGCAAACAAATTCTTTTTTCAGATAGAAGTACATGACACGTGTAAGAGCTAGTGTTTTTCTTCGTAGTATCTGACAAACATGTAAAAAATCTCTATATTACACTGAAGGATGTTAATTAACAAATTCTAACCTTAAAACAACAAAATCATCACTGTTCAATTCCCGTGTTCAACACCAAAACATACATGTATAGCAAGGACGCTTCCTATAGATCCCAATCTTCTTATATGATACTTCTATATTATGGCCTCCTTCACATCTAGAATCGACTTGACAATATTCTAATAGGCAGAAAGTCTGTGGATGTTACAGAGCATCGTATGCTGTAGACGGCAGATGTGCTGCTGTTGTAGAGTGACAAAAGAAGCTAGAGCACATAGGGATCCATTTGTAACAAGCCCAAGCTCTTTGGCTTATTTTCATTAATTTTAAAGTTTGATTGTAGAAGAAAGGGAGGCCAGGATAAACAAAATATAGAAGACTTAACACAGTCACCGGGCACTGGGTTATGAGTAAGTGTCCTTGGTTATCATGCTTGATTAAGGTATGATTCCTTACGTCTTGTATTGGTAGAGGATAAGAAGCTTGACTCAAAAAGAGCACCTTCCGAATCAGTGTCCATTTAACATTCCAGTCAGTCCAGTTAACACAACATCCAAACAAATTGACCCAATGAACAGTTTACCTTCAAATATGCATAATGGGCTAACTGTGGTGGAACCTGGTGGTGGGCTTTGAAAGCTGCACATATTACAGATGTTTTGGCCATGAGTTGAGAGCAATGGAGGAAAGGAATCCTTCGGAGGCTCGTATTGGATATCTAATTTACGAAAATAAGTACTTTTCTTACTCTTTCACCTACTTGACCACAGCAGGAACAGGAACCAGAATCCAGGACCCAATCACTTACACTGCCAAGATCCCATAACTTATATGCTTACTCCATCACATTCATGTCTTCTGATTTCGTTCACAGTTCCAGTGTATAGTATTGTGATTTCAGGATGCAACTCTCATGTAGGGTGTGACCATGATTGCCCTCTTCATAGGTTATTCTGAGATACTTAATGTTGTGATAGGCATTCGCTCCAGGTTATGGAAAGCACATTCCTTGAGGTACTATTGCTTGCAAAATATCTACTTTGCGTTTACATCCCATAAATTTTATGCATGCACTCGTCATCTTGCCAATTTTACGTTTTCTTATTAGAGAAAATTCAAAAATGAGATACTCTGGACAGTATTGTGTGAAAGCCTCAATAAGCCTCGCACAACCAAGACCGACGAACATTAAATGGACAAATGAGGCTTAATCAGTTAAATTACATTGGAAGTAAATGCAAAAGATTTATGTTTGTCTATACAGGTAGCATTTAATAAATTTCAACACAAAGGACTGAATCTTTTGCGGAGATGGTTAGCGAAACGAGGAAAAGGTCTTTTAGAGGGTCGGCCATGATTAAAGCGTTGGTGAGGTGGTATTATAGGTGGTGCTAGAAGGGCTGTGTTCTACTTTGGAGAAGATTCTATTATGGACAGCTCATCACATAGAGTGATCACTGTTCTGTGACATGCGTAGTCATTACTTTGTGGCATCCGTGTGATATAGGAAGTAAAGTTCCTATATACAACCAGTGGATTTCAGTTAGTTAATCAATATAGCAGTGGTGGCGCAACCTTTGGCAGTCTATTGTGACCAATCATTCTTAAAGCAGATGATCTGGGTCAGAAATAGTTGAATTAAGTGGTTTAATAAAAAAGATTCTGAAAATTACCTTATTCACTTTGGTAGTGGCGTGTGTACCGTATATCCCAGAGAAGACGCAGGAGATTACAGCGGAGTACCTTGGTGGATATATTGCGTTTGCATCCTAGCCGGAAATCTAATGCTGCACTATTAGTGTTCTTATTGTGGAAGGTGAGTATTTTCAATGGCGTTATTGATATATTTACTCCTAAGGAATGACATTTTAAATTACAATGGATATTGAGTTTAGGTAGCCTCACTACAGGCAGTCCCTGGGTTACATACAAGATTCTGTAGGTTTGTCCTCAGGTTGAATTTGTATGCAAGTCAGAACTGTATTATTTTAAATTGTAAAGGAGCCAAATTTTATTGGTCTCTGTGACAATTGGATTTTAAAAATGTTGGATTGCCATAAGAACCAGGATTAACAATGAAGCTTAACTGCAGACACCTGTGATAACTGTTACAGCTGTTTATTGTAGCCTAAGGATAAAGTACAGTTAATTACCAATATCCAGAGGTCCCTTTGTAACTAGAGGTCGCCTGTAAGTCGGGTGTTCTTAAGTAGAGGACTGCCTGTATACATTGGCATTGAAGATAGGAGGTCTCACCATTAAATCCGTAACAGAGAAAGTTATGAGGGTTGGGGGATGAAAGATAGGGCCTGGCTCCTTTTACAGCTCAGTTCTTGCTACCAATTTGCAGAATATCATTCAAAGCTAATGCTATTTGCCATTATGATTGTGGAATATTTTATTTTAAAAATCCTGCTATTATTAATTTATTTTAGCAACTCAAGACGGTTACACTAAACAGGGTCAACTTTTTATTTGTTCATCCAGTTTCCCTAACTTCATATACTATATTGATGATGATCCATGAAAACATTTCTGACTAGTTAGGCATATGGACACAAATACATGTAACGTCAAGGGTATGGAAGCGGATATATGATCCTCATGTATCAGATCGTTGGGTCTAAAAGCTAGCTACCCCCATAGATAAGCTATTTGAATTGAGATTATACACTCATTTCAGACCTAAAAAACCTTTGGATTATCCATGGTGGGCTAGGGATGGGACTTTTATTAATTAAATTGTCTTTGATGAATTGACGATGGTTCTGGATGGTTCTAATATGTCATGGTAGGAATTAGAAGGGGAATACCATCTAAAGCCTTGATCTAAGAAGTGGATTTTAAGGGGTTCTCCCAACTTAGAAGTTATACCTTAACTTAGAGGATTAATAAGGTGATCGGCGAATGTCCAACTCTTGTGACTACCTCAGATCATAGAAGTAGGATCCCAGTGATCTGTAGAAGGCGTTCTGTTCTTACCAGGGAGGCAGCTGCAGAACAAGTATGTGTCCTACCGCTCCATTCAGCTGATGGGAGTGGCGGAATTAGCAGAGCACGGAGCTTGGCTATCTGCCAGATAAATTTGCATTGGGCTTGGACAGCTCCCATAGAATTGAATGGCGGGACGCCTGCTGATCCTGACTTCAAGATCACCTTGTTGTCTGGGTATCATTCCTAAGATTGGGGACAAACCCTTTAGGGAATCATGTTACCCAACAGGACTCAACCCTCGCAGGCCCTTACCACTGTGACCTCCGCTGTACCATGACATGCCTCACTGATATTTTGGTTTTGCTTTCAATTTCCCTCCAATCATCATAAATCTGCAATGTGTAACCTTCATTCTTTCATAGGTGGGCTTTTTCAAGAGAAGTACAGCAAGATGATTTTGATGGCCCTTATAACAAGGCTGAATGAAATCACACTCAGACGTCTGATAAAGAGAGGTGACCTCTGCGCATGTATTGATCAGCGTCCTGTGATTGGTAAATGATTATAAATCACTGCTGATTTCGGGGGTTGGATTGGCTGGTGGATTCCTTAAAGCATAACCCCGCTTCGCTGCCAGAAACTTTCATTAATCCTTACATTGAATATCCTTTTCTTGCTTTGTCTGGTCTGGCGGCGTATGGCTTCATTAAAGCTCATATATGTAACATGTTCATGCATGGGAAAAGTACTAAAAATACCTTTATACTGTTCTGTATGTGTCTTTTCAATGTTTAATTTCTATTTTATTATACTTTTATTATTGGAAAATTCCATAAATATGAAAACTATTATTAATAAGAAAGAGTGTATTCCCACCAAATTAGTATATTACAGGGTATTATGTTACAATGACAAACATCCTTATCCCATAAGTGTTTGTATAATAACAGCTAAGGTGTGGCTCATGACCAGTTCCCATTGGAAAAACTGGTCCCATGATCCATAGGTGGGGCTTTCAAAATGGTCCGCCATGTTCTGGACATAGCCTTAAAAGATAGGCCCCCCTCCACAAATATTTGCGGAGATGTCCAGATTTTGTACAGTGTTTATATACCTGTTATGCAGCTTTGTCACATTTCTCTGTCGGCTACTCCGGTTGATAAATCGTTCTCCATATTTAACCATATTGTCCATTGTTCACACTGAGCCTGATGAGCTGTGCGTACTTCCCATTCTAACTATCCCATCTTGTCTCTCTTTCCAGTGTGTATTTTTAAACGTCCAGGGACGATGGACAACGTCCCCCGATACCACGCCATTCGCATCCCAAAGAAAGACGCCAATACAGCGATTGGAAAATTAAAACGAATACTGACAAAAAAAGCAAGGGGTCACCAATTGGGAACGAAAATGAAGTTTATTCGAGAAATGCATTTATTTTTTAATTAAATCAGGGTTTCTTCAGTAGGATTGAACGAAGTGTGTGCGAAACCATAGACTCTATTACTGTCTGGAGTTCAATCAGACGTATGTTGACTTGCCTGAAACAATATTTTAGGTTTATGAATGAGGAAAGCGAGTAGAGTGACAATGCATTAAAGGTTTACCATAAGGATAAACCCCTATTATGTGCTTATAAGGATTATGGATATCATTGAGGGTTTCCCATTCCATAGCATCCATAGCTCTTACTTCTCAGCGTATCTATATGATGCAATCTGGAGGTGGACACATGTAATACATGCATTTCCTTGTAGTGGGTGCTGCAGGGAGAAAGTGGAACCAGGTTCCAGCTTTAGGGTTAGTCCTGGTAGGTTATATTTGTGAAATTATAGTCATTGTCTGGTAAGATTCGAGTTATAGGTGTATAAGGTGGGGAAAAGGGTGGGGGTGTATGTTTATTTAATGCGTTCTGCTGTTATTATGCAATAATGGAGGCCAGCCAATGAATTACTTAAGTGCATTAATATGTAAAGAGGATTTATAGCGGCTATAAGACCTTCTTACGAAAATCTAATGAGATCTGTGATCTGTTTGCCTTAAAAAACACTGAATCTGTGACACATACCAAACTTAGTATATCACCAATGCCAATCTATAAAGTCATCTCACTGCATATAGCTTTGGTTTTCAGTGTAGACATGAGTGCCTATCGGGATGGTACAACCCCATTTTACAAAAAATACATACGATATATGAGTTTAGGTGATTGTATATGAAGTTAGGTTCACGCTCCCACCCTTTGTACTTCAAATGGCAAGTTTTTGGGTTGGACGTGGCGTTGGCATGAGTTTAATTGCTTGCCAAATTAAAACTGTGGGAGGAGCTTGCGTTGCGTTTTAAAACTCATTAGAATGTGTTTACATAAGCAATCTTGTTGTAATAGTCAGGCCAAATCCTCCACACGCTTTTAAACTATGGTTCTAAATGCAACAGTGTGAACACGGCCCTAAAGATATTTGGTTGGGATTTACTGTGTTCACATCTTTGTTACGTCTTCAGTTATTTCCTTCATTAGGGTTTTCACATTGGCGTTGTTTTTCAAATCCGTGGTTCAGTGATTTCCCAGATTGCCTCACAAAAGCCTTTGATTTGGGTGTTTCACAATTGGCTTGTCTCACTATCTGTTGTTCGTGGAAAAAATTATGAAACTTGTCCTATTTTTTCATGGAAGCGGGATTAGGAAGCAAATAGAACAGATGGGACATTGTTTTTTTTTCACTGATGAGGCTGAAAACCAGGGTGATGTTTTCAAAGCAATGTTAGGGTTCATATCTATACGGTCCGACATAGATACGTGCGCATATATGTCTCGCATAGGCGACAATGGGTGCAGGCACTGTACAGAGAGGTACAGTGCGTACCGTTTCGTAGCCGGGATTTAAATAGGATATGTCCGATCTTTCCCTGGAATATGGCACCGGCGCCATGTTTCTCTATCCATTAGGGGTGGGGGGAGCAGCGCCTCCACCTCTTCGGCGCCGTGTGCCCGCCGTGCTACAGTACGACGAACACCACGGTCGTTGTGAATTCACCCTCAATACTTCATTTCTTTTGCGAACACGGAGACAAAACGGAAAAAAAAATAGAACAACGCAACTGAAGCTTTAGCACCAACGCCAATGGAAAAGGCCCATATTGTGAGTGGTTGAACCTACAGAAAAGTGCAAGTTTTTCCATTATGCCTTCCATCAATATAGTCGCCGGAATAACTTTTACCTGTTCCGTGTTTTCGAGCTCTCCAGTTATTTCCTTTAGTTATTTTGAGTGAAAACCATAAGACCTACGGAGATGTAATGTAGTTTTCACGTTTTTTTTTAAAGTAAGTGGATGTGAAGCTAGCCATGCAGACAGAATGGTATCACACATTTACTTCCGCTTTTTATACACATTCCTCATGGTTTAGAGAATGCGAAATGATTTAAGTGTAAGAAAAAACTAAAAATGGCAATAGGTTCTCTGTCCGCACGGTAACATTTGTAAATCAGATTCCACATCTAGCGACAACGCTTCAATGTTCTCTTTGTAATAGCTGAACCTGTGGTATTTATGCTCCCTTTTGCCTTTTGTATAAGTCTCAGATTTGCACAACGGAGGCAGCCATTTTGTAACGCTGAATACCACATGCCTTTGAAAAATGGCCGCCTAAACTGTGTATAGGTGATAAAATACACTTAAGCCAAAGATCTCTCTTCTGTTTCTGTTGGGGTGTGCTATTGTATAATCTAAATGATGTACGTTATACTAATGCTTTTTGTTTGTGGTTAGGCGGTTCCACACTTGTGAGTGTGGTGCGCATCACCTGGCAAGTGTGGCCTTATATTTGTTTTTATGCAGTAACATATTGTGTTGTGATTAGTGTGTGAATAGATCTGTCTGCATTGTGCCAGTGAGATCTCCTCACGGCCAAAGGTTGTTGGCATTTTTGAATGTGTAAATACTGTGATGTGTACATATAAAATGTTTTCTACAGAGGGAAAAACAAGCCCAACACGTCTCAGTTTACTATATCTTAAGTCGCTAAATCTACACATAAGGCAGTCCCCAGGTTCGTACAGATAGGTCCGGAGGGTTTGTTCTTAAGTGAATTTGTATGCAAGTCGAAACTGTATATTTTATAATTATAGATCCAGACTAAAAAAAAATTGGCCCCAGTGACATGGAGTGTAAACATTTTTTGCTGTAATGGGACCAGGATATCATAAAGCTTCATTACAGACACCTTACAGCTGATCATTACAGCCTGGAACATAGTAAAGCATTCAGAAAGCTTCACCAGAGGTCAGAGGGGTCTGTCTGTATATGGCTTGTCTGTAAGCGTGTCGGGTGTCCTTAGTAGGGGACCACCTGTATTCACATTCGTGAAGATTTATCAGAGGTGTCTGAAGCAAAATTAGATTGGGGAACCAATCCAGATTAGCTTTCTTTTAAAAACTGCTGTGGGAAAAAAAGCTGGGCTCTGATTGGTTTACATGAGCACCTAACAGATTTGTTCTCAGACACCTCTGTGAATATGTGCTGGTCGGGGACACGATGAGGAGTACATTGCCTATGACACAAACATAACTCTGTTGCACCCCAATAAGGGTCGGCTTTCCCTTTTGGCATATATAATCAAAAGTATGAAAAAAAAAAAGTAAAGATATTATCTGCTGAATGGCTGTTGGAATCATAATATAGGGTTTAAGGTGCTATTATTTAGAAAAAAATACAGAGAAACCAAAATGGAAAAAAATGTGCACAGCTACTGAAAATGGATAGTGTTAAAATAATTAGCTCTACATGGGGAAACAAATCTGAATTCAGCTGTGTTGCCATATTGAACACTGTTTGCTAGGGGCAACTAGGGTGTTTGTCCAGAGGTTGAAAAACAGCGCACACATGACCATGTTATGTTGGTATCACAACTTATCCCCATTATCTCAATGGAGTTGAGTTGCATGCCAGAATAAACCATGGTCAGGTGTGGCGCTGTTATCGACCTCCAACAAATCTTTAAATCTGATTTATTTGTACATAAGGTCCAGTTATTTTAACATTTTAGGACATTTTAAGGTGCATTAAAACTAGAGCTACATTATAGACCAAGTACCCTAATAACGCAGTGCCAAACTTACACAATCGGCGCTACTGTTCAGCGGGTAGGAAGTGATAAGTTGCATCATATCATATCACTATGATGCAAGGAGTCTCGTCCTTGGCAAGATGTGGAAGACCTAGTTCATACTCGGAACCAAACTGACTAATAGCAATTTACCATTTTAGCTACATAGGACTTGCTACACACGGCACAAGGTCAGTTCACACGGTGCAGTTTACTGCAGATGATTGTAGACCCTTTAACAAATTCATACTTCATCATGCCAAACTAAGCCATAGCATCAAAGGTAGTCCATGAATCAAAGGTAGTCCATGAGTAACACAGCAGAGCAAACCTCTCACATGTATATCTAGTGTCTCATTGTTATAAAATAATTCACAATAACATAAAAAACATATATAAATTATGTTTATCATAAGGAAGACAGGTGGCTTATATCCTCTGTCATCCGCTGCTCGGGTGCCTAAGTCAACACTGGATAAAGAATTTATTGTAACTATGCTGACATGTATATAGGATCTTGAGTCCTGTTTTCACGCTCTGCTCAGAGGGGTTAATTATTTCTGAGATGTTGGATTAATGAATAATATGTATTTCTTGTCTGAAGGTTATGGAAAATATGGGGCACGTTTATCAGGGCTTGTTTGGCCAGTTATCTGGTATACAAGCCCTGAAAAAGGGTATTCCTGGCATACAGGCAGGAATTGCACCAATACCTCCCCCCCCCCCCCCGAACCACCTCTACACCGAGTGGTGTAAAGGGAGGCACAGTCAGCAGCTCATTGGGCGGCATAAGGCATTTCTGCCTATAATTTAGGCTGTGGGCACAATTGTGCGCAGGGTCAGACTTGGTGTTAGAAATGCCCTGCTGGTGCAGCACAGCATGCGCCCGCCTGGGGTAATGTCACAGTATTGTGAGTACCAAAAATTGGCACAGTCTCACTTCAAAGGCTGGTGGTTGTAAATACTGGAGTAACAACTAACCAAAAGTCTTAGACTTAAAGATCTGTCTAAATTTTGCAATCATAAACATTTTATAAACTAGGTGCAAGTACAGCAACGCAGCAAAACAGTGAGAATGATAAATGTCCACCTCAAATTTTGACTACTTGCACCAAACCATAGGTGGAGCTTAGGAATCTATTGTATACAATGTTTACATTGATCTCAGTTACACAGAGTTATGCAGTAGTGCCTACACTCCACCTAGTGGTGGCTTTAGGTAGAAAGAATCTGCCTCTATAAAATGAGTATAAAAGTATAAAATGAATAAGGATCTTATCAATCTGGATGCAATTAGAAACTAAACTAATGTTGTTATGATCTTATGCAGAATCATAGCTTTGGACAAGTGTCCCCTGGGACAGAGGACATCACATGGCTTGTAGTATCGCATTCTCCTAACCCATGTTTTAACATTTTATTTCTTCTTAGTTGTTTTTTTCCCCATCATTTTACCAAATGTAACATTTTGCTTTTCTATGAGATGTACAGTGTTAACGAGGTCTCTGTGTCACATGTATGGCAATTCATTTTGTACTAACTAGTTCTATACAGTGAATATATGACCTGGTGGATATTTGTAAAATAAAAAACGTGAAATAAAGATGTTTTTATAAAAAAAAAAAGTTAAGTAAGAAGTTATTAATTTTACACCTAGAATGTGGTATAGAGAATGGCAGGATTGCTATGGAAAATATTGGGGAATAAAAAAGGGATTTTCACCATCCAAATCTAGAGATTATGGCCACAAATACTTAAGGAAATTAAATATTTCATTGCCATAACCAGTAACTTAGAGGATAAGTATCTGTGTGGTGCAAGGTTCACCCAAATAAAACCATAAACACATAACCGTGTCCATAATGCCTGATCAAATATAAAAACGAGTATCCCCTGCGGTGGACGTACTTGAAAAAGTAATTAAGGGATCACACACGTTCATCTCATCCAAAAAAAATTACACGTGCGCAGCTCTGGAGTATGAAAAAGTATGGTGTCATTGATTTTTTTAAACACTACAAACCCAAAAATTTGGAATCACCGCGATCGTACTGACCCAAAGAATAAAGAGGAGAGTAGGCCATTTTGACCTGCCAAGCACATAAAAAAACAAAATTACTACTCCAACTTTGGCCGTCCGATGCTCGGGCAGCTCCCGATGCTCCGGTTCCCGCGGCCGGCCGACGCACCTTGTTACGCCATCTGCAGCGAACACCACCGCTCATGTATCAGGCTGGAGGTGAGGAGCTGCTACGTCCGTACTCCAAGGCAGCCTCTGATTTGATAGCTCAGAGTCCTTAGCCTGAGGGGTTCCCAGAGGAGAGAGAGCCTAAACTTTTCAGCACAAGGGGTTTATCAACTCCCCATACACTTTAATTTAGCTTCTGGACATTGTAATAGTATCTAACACATAGAAATAGAGATGGAGGATCAGAGATGATTAGTTTGGCTGGACAGTTGGACAAGGAAGAGTTGTGGTTGTCCAAAACTTCTTCCATTTAAGGATTATAAGGCCACGTTCTCTTACATTCTGTCTATGAGCTCCTTGGGCAGTTCCATTGACCTCATGATTCTCATGTGCTCTGACATGCACATTGAGTTGTGGAGGTCTTAATAGAACAGGTGTGTGGCCTTTCCTAAAAAGTCCAATCAATTTAATACAGCTGGACTCGAATGAAGGAGTAGAACCATCTCAAGGAGGATCAGAACGAAATGTACACCATGGCAGTTTGAGTGTCACTTCAAAGGGTCCGTGGGATGTTTCAGTTTTTTGTTTAATAAATTAGTAAAATATCTAAGTTTCTGTATTTTTCTGTCAAGATAGGGTTGAAGAGTGTACATTAATGAGCAAAAACAAGAACTTTGATCTTTGTGACCAATTGCCTGCAAAGAAACAAAGAGTATACATTTAAGGGTGCTGAATACTTTCTGGTACCACTGTAAATGCCCCATTAGATAAAGTTCCCCAAACACATGCCCATAAGCCCCAAAACATATAAAGAGACATAACGCTCAAAAAGTCTAAATCATAACACAAACCCCACATATATATATCACCGCGTCCGTAACAATCCATAGAATAAAACTAAATAACTATTGAACCATATGATGAAGAAAAACTTAAAACCCGCCAAAATTATGATTGTTACTATTTTATCCCACTAAAATTGCAATAAAAGTGATCAACAAAACATTGGCTACCAGAATGATCTGTTGCAAAGAACAAACATGTCCCGCAAAAACAAGCCATCGACCGCTCTGTGAGCCAAAACTTAACAATGTTAGCCACTTGGAAGACGGCGATGCAAAATGATAGATTTTTCCCCACTTAGGGTTTTATTGGCAAATTAGTAATAAACAAAGAAAAAATATTCATGTCTGGTATCCCCGTAATCGTATCGACCCATTATCATAAAGATAACAGGATTATTAGGCTATACGGTGAACACGAAAAAAAAAAGTAAAAAATCCAGTACAGAATTGATGCTTTTCTACTCATGACCTCAAAAAAGTCCTAAATTTTCAACATAGTTGATACCAACCCCAAATGGTAACACTGGAAAAGCATCTCAGAGCGCAAAAAAATGCCGTCACATGACCAAAATAATCGGAAAAGCGAAAATTTTATACTCTTAAAAGGGGCCATGAGGAAACTAAAATCCTGGAGCCTGCAGGGTGCTCCTTCCTCTGCGCTCTCGCTGTGCCCCATAAAACAAGTAAACGTCCACATGTCGCTGCCTCAGAGAGAAATTGTAGAACAAATTATGATGAGTTTCTCTTTTATCTTTTGGAAATGTGTAAATTTTAGGGTTCTAATGTAATGACGTATAACCGACAAAATTCGACCATTATAAATTTCACCCCATTTTGATTCAATTACTATGAAGTCTCAAGGGTTAACAATCTTCGTAAAAAGCTGTTTCTGATAGTTTGAGGGGTGCAGATTTGAAAATGGGTTGGTTATATAGGGGTTTTGATGCTAAATAAGTAAAACTTAATTTCAAACAGTATTTATCCCCAAAATAGTCAATTCTGAAAATACGGAAAAGCGATATTCTATTTGTAAGCCGCGTGACGTCAAAATAAATTATCCAAACACTTCAAAAATTATGATGAAATGTAAAGTAGACAAATGGGAAATGTTATTTGCAAGTTATTTAGGTGGTAAATCGATCTGCCTGAAAAAGCGGGTGATTTTGAATTTCGAAAATGGCAAATTTTCTCAAAATTTATCATTTTTTTCTTTTTTTAAATAAACGCAAAACTTATCAGCCAAAATTTACCACTAAAATGAAGTACAACATGTGGGGGAAAAACAATCTCAGAATCGCTTGATAAGTAACAGTGTTCAAAAGTTATAACCATATAAAGAGACGCAGGTCAGAATCCAAAAAATGGGACTGAGCCTTAAGCTGTAAAATAGCTGCGTCCTTAAGGGGTTAAATGAGAAAAATAGCTGAATTAAAACATTTATTAACTCTATAGCTTCTAAGGGGCAACATACCCCCCCCCCCCCTTTCCCCCCAAGTTGGCCGTGTTAGAGAATATATTCACAACAGTTACTTAGCACAATTTGGGTGTAGATAACGGCATGATGAGCACAACATTTAGAAATAGTACTTTTTTTTAATGTAAATAAGTGGCAAAAATTTAATAAAAAATATAGTTGTAATGTGATAGTACAACATGTAGGAAAACTTCGTGTCCCTAGTGTAAATACTGCGCATGTGCAACATGGCAATTACAGCTCCCTCCTACAGCAGACAGAGGGCGCTCTCAATAGTTTCCCTCACGCCCGCCCTTCTATAGTCTTTTTCAAGGTCTCTCTCCCAATACGCGCTGAGCGGGTGACGATCTTCCTTAAGAATGCTCTTCCTTCGTTGATTGGTTAACAATTCACTTCCTCCCGTTCTATTGGTCGATATTTGACAGTAGGCGGTACGCGCATCAGGATCAGGATGTGGTATAAATTACTTACTATGATTGGTTGGGAGTTCCAACATGGCACCAGTTGTTTATTACAGTCACCACGCCCCTCACTGTCTTCTGTGCTGTCTGATTGGCTGGGGTGGGAGAAAAGCGTGTGAGTGGAGAATCTTCATCCTTGAACCGGAGAGGACACGGTGTAAGCGGTGCACGGGAGAGGACGGGATACATTCATGTTACTGTAAAGGGGGTGGTGTGTTCATTAGCGCCCTCTACAGGAGATCCCGCGGGGTCCCAACATCTGTCACACAATGCGGCTCCTCCGAGCGCTGATGAGAAGCGCGCCCCTCACCAGCAGCAGCACCCCCACTCTGGTGGACTACTACTCCAAGTTCTCCCCATCCCCCCTCTCCATGAAGCAGTTCTTGGATTTTGGTGAGTTCATTCATCGGGTCAGATCCAACCTGTGCAGTTTCCAGGTCTTGTCTCTAGGGGGCAGTATGGTAGTGGTTGGCACACCCCCTTAAAGGGACGTCCCACCACCTTACACTACATAATATCAAAATGATGGAGGTACAACACACAGAGAATGGAAGAGGAACCTCTGACCTCTATGTAGTGGCTGAACTGAGTCATTGCAGCTTAGTTTTCTTTCAAATGCGAGCTGCAGTAACCAGGTCTGACCACTATACAGAGAACGTCACTTTCTGCTTCCTGTTGCAGCACAGCTGATCTATGGGGGCGCTGCACCTATCTGATATTGAGGATCTATTCTAAGTATAGGTTATACCCCCTTTAATATGAATAGAGTTTTTAAAACTGACTTTTCTGATGCTCAGAGAACTTGTCACTTTGCTGTCACTTGTCACCCTGAGAGAAGCTGTCACCTAGTAAAGATCTGTGAGTGATAAAATAGATCATCATGATAAATCACCGGGTAGATCTACTACCAAATAAGACATAATAACCTGGTCAGATGATATCAGAGGAATGAGGACGCTGCTTGCAATCCCTGCATTGTTGTGTTCCTCTGTTATTCCTCCTGGACAGACAAACAGCTGGGATTTCACATTCCCATTGTCCATGATGTGTTTTCTTTTAACCTCTGACTCTGTAGTGTCAGTGCCGTCTGTGCTAGAGAATAGGGACCCAGCGTGTTGACAAGTAGAATGGGAATGTTTGTTTACCAGTAGTAATAACAGAGGACTGTAAAACATGCAATAAAGAATACAGGCATTTCCTAAAATACACATATGGTTATGTTCTATTTGAACCAGAAGCGTCCCCACTAATCCCATGTTTAACAGTCTTCTTATTTGGGCTCCAAATAATCGACCTTTGACCTTTTTTTTAAAGTTCAGGGTAAGTATACGACTCCTAATAGGGTCACCCATATTCTGTTTCCCATGGCCCAACCTCTTTAAGTTTTGTTAGTTTGACACAGTACCACTATAGGTAGTGTCACCCATGTTCACCCCCTTTATTGTCAGGACCTCTAGGGGACCATAGTATGGACCTTATTATTCATAGAATAATAGTATATTCTACTAGTATGTCATCACTTTGTTAGATGGGGATGATACCGGTTATTGGTTTTATCCTTTCTCTATACCCAAAAGAACACAGAGGATGTTGGTGACTCCCTAGTCTTTCTGTGTCTTGGGGTTGGACATATTAGAATAACACATGGACAATGGGAACATGGAGCTGTTAACTGATTAAGAAATGTCCAGGAGGAATAACTGAACAATACAGAGGACTGTAAGCATGTGATAAACTACGTTATCCCCCACAAACTGACTGATAATATCCAGGCTTCATATTCCCTCCTGTGATCTTTAGGCGATTACTATTTAGGCCTCATATTCCTGGCAGCTTTTGTACAGACATGACTCCTCTATAACCTTGCCCCTGGTGTGGGTCTAACCCTTCACCCCTTGTGCTATAGTGCTGAATCATTTCTGAGCTGCTAACACAATGATGTGCAATGTGACCCCTTGTACGAGGCGTCTGACTATTTCACAATAAAGCAGCGTGTGAACACGTACCAGGTCCTGAGCTTATAAATAGCCCGCAATGCATTACCTTCATCTGTGCCTCAAGGGCAAGTAGCCAGTAGCGTCTGTGTCTGGTTTGTTTGCAGTGGGTGCTAGGAAGCGGGTGCTGGACCTCGGCTGGTTATAATATTAGTGTGCGGTGACTAAGGGCCAGAAATGTCTGCAAAAAATAATCAGGGAATCGTCTGGCTACACAACAAGTTTATTAACTCTCAAATACATCTGTGTCTTCCATCTTGTGTTACAGCCTGTGCAATAATTCGGAGCTGAATTCACCTTTCTAGGCTTCGGTGCTGAAATCTTCCATCATTTTTCTCAGTGAATGTAGGATGTAAATGAAATCGATCTGTGACCCCTGATCTATGAGTTTACCATTTCAGAAATATCACCATATTCTGCATAAAAAACTGAAGTGTTCCCTGACTTGTAGCGGGTTTTTAAATACATGACCCCTCAATTTTTGCTGCAGGTTTTGGAAAACCTAAATTACATTGGAAACCTTCAGCAGGAGACTCCTCATTGTCGTTATCGTGTTCTTGGTTTGGTGATTTGCTTTCTACAACTAAGGGTCCTTCATGCAGGACTTGTTTGTCTTGTAATGGAATCTAAATGGTGCCCGACAAATCCCATTATGGTCAGTGACATCTTTTGGGTTACGTTTATGGCCGACAAATATATTTCTATTGTTTGGCTCCTAACATAAGGTTAAAGGCTGAAAACTGCTGTACCTTTTCACTTGTCCTATTCCTTAGACTTTTTTGCTCAGTATCCTCTCAGCATATGTCACATCCAGCAGGAAATGTTGGATAATAAGCTGTTATCCAGTATATGCTCATTGGAGGCCATTAGAAGCTATGGGGGACAGATGCAACTGTATGGCACCCATCCCCCACCTCCGCTGAGTGTTTAGTGTGGTTGTGCCTTCTGTGATGTTATGTCACTCGGGAGACCCCGAAACAGCAAATCACTGGCTGCTGCTGATGTTCACTCCTCCTCCCGCTTTAAGGGAGAGGAGCTGAACCAGAGGATGTACCCCACTGTATAAGCAATACCCTCCATTGTAAGTATATGTCGGGAATCCATAGGCTTCATGTACTTGACCCTATTGGGGACCCCAAAGAGGTCAATGACACAGTCACGATACGATAGGGAGGTCTGTCTGTCCGCACTGTGATAGAACTGCACCACAGAGTATAGAGCAGGTCCTATGTTTGGATAGGGGAGGGGTGAGGACCTGATCGTCTGCTTTGCACATAATCCGGGTTGTGTGCACTTGGCCCTAAAACGGTTGTAAAAAAACAAGATTTGAAGGCAGAAATATTCTGCACGGTTTTCGGATGGGACCCTGCAACTCATCAAAATGCAACCGGACGCGACTGACTTTTTACTTAGTTTCCCTGTAAAATAGTGCATGAATATTCATGAGTAAATCCGGAAAGCAGAGGTATTACATATTTTCCTAAAGTTTGTACACAAAGCCCGTCCTGTGTTATTCCTCCATCCAAAAACCACTTCCTGGTGACTTCCCTGGAAAATTCTGTGACGCTTTCTGCAGCTCGTTCTCCTGGGTTTTTGCCCTTCAGCTTCTAACGTTATCTTAAATGAAAACCATTGCATTGTGTATACAGCAGCTGCAGGTGATCCCTCATATAAAAGAATTGGGTGCGACTGGGTGAGGGATCATGTGTGAATTTAAAGGAACACTCCACCTATGAATAAATGCAAAAAATCAAGGAGAAATAGTAAATTGTTCCCATTTTTGGTCAGTCTGCAGCATTTTGTATATGATCCTGTGGCTATATTATGGACAGGAATCTCTGGCTGATGAGGTAACAGACGTATCAATGAAGCAGAGCAGAACTTTTAATAGATGGATATTAGTAAATTACCTAATATCCTGCCCCCCACACTTACACACACATTACAAAAAAAAAATGAGGTAAAGTGGACAACCCCTTTGACAAAATATGCCACAAAGTTTACTATTATCACCTGTGAAAGCCACCCGTTGGTCATATTTGATTGGTGTTCTATATCCTTCTCTGCAGGATCGGTGAACGCCTGTGAAAAAACGTCTTTTATTTTTCTCCGACAAGAGCTTCCCGTACGATTAGCGAATATAATGAAGGAGATTAATTTGCTTCCGGATAACCTCCTGAAGATGCCTTCCATCAAACTGGTGCAGAGCTGGTAAGAACGGGGCTACGGCTTCCGGGAGCCTTTAAAAATTCCCACCCTTGTAGGGATTTTAGGACTAATGTCCAATGCTTATTGTGAGAGAGGACTAAACCCCAGTGATCATCCCCAAAAGCCTTTACTGGGACTCCTTGTAGAACTTGGGCACCATAGTCCAGGAGCTGTGGGATGCCCTTCTGTGTGGGGCCCAGTAGTGTTGCACATTGATTGTTACCAGGTCCTTCCTGCTTAGTGTTCAGGCCCTTGGCTGTAGGTTATAGGACCCTACAATATAGAATGGAGTAGCAGAAAGTTGTTCCTTCCTCGTTGCTGCAAAGGACATTTTGCATCTTTTCTTTATGCCATGAATACAATGTATTTATAGCTTTGGAATACAGTAATAAATCTGGCAAATAGGAAGCTGCTTCCATGTTACTGACACGACCTACGAACCACAGTGATATGTGTGTTGCTAATATAAAGCACATTTAACATATTTACGTATGTGAGGAAACTGGAGCAGATTACTGTGAGGTTTTTACTTTCTCCAGATCTGTTTTATCTACAGGCAGTCCCCAGGTTACATACAAGATAGGGTCCGGAGGTTTGTTCTTAAGTTGAATTTGTATGTAAGTCGAAACTGTATATTTTATAATTGTAGATCGAGGCAAAAAAAAATTTGGCCCCAGTGACAATTGTAGTTTAAACATTTTTTGCTGTAATGGGACCAAGGATTATCAATAAAGCTTCATTACAGACACCTTACAGCTGATCATTACAGCCTGGAACTATAGTAAAGCATTCAGAAAGCTTCACCAGAGGTCAGAGGGGTCTGTCTGTAACTATGGGTTGTCTGTAAATCGGGTGTCCTTAAGTAGGGGACCGCCTGTATATATTTATAACTTTTACTGCTTTTCAGCAAAGCGTGATAAGAGTCCCCTCTTATCACGCTTTGCTGAAAAGCCGTAAAAGTTATAAAATTATAATTATAAGAGGAACCAGGGACACTTACTCATAAATCCATGACCTTCTTCCTTCTAAAATCAACTTTGGTCATGAACCAGAAGGGCTCTGGGGGTGTTACTAGAGCCACTCCATGCTGCAGCTTCACAGGCTGTTGTCTCCCCCGTCCCCCCCCCCCACTCCCTTCTCCCTCTGCCTGATTTTAGAAGGAAGGAGGCCACAGATAACAAATATAAGAAGATCATCACAGTCACGGTGCTTGGTTTATCCTGCAAGGCCTAATAAAGGGGAGGGATGGGAAGTTCATGATTTGTTTTTGTCTTGTTCTGCACATTTGTCATTGTGGGTAATGGAAGTTTATGCTTTCCAGTTCTATTTCTTGAGCCTTGTGTGCTCTGGGTCTTTGCCTCTCTGGTCATGTATGTTCTTTCTTTCCAGGTATGTACAGAGTTTCCAGGAGATAGTTGATTTTAAAGACAGAAATACAGATGATCCGGACACAGTGAGGAAGTAAGTTCTCTGTGCTGGGTCATCACGTCATTGACATCTATTGTTTCTGCAATCAATAGTTTTAGGTAATCAACAAGTGTAATTGGACACAACTTGCTTTTGATTTATTTTGCACCTTCTAGGGGTCTGGTTAGGGCTTAAAGGGAACCTGTCACCACATTTTTTCACAAATACAGCTGGTGACAGGTTCCCATAGAGCTTTATTAACTAGATGATGCCCTTCCTTTGGTTAAAAATAGTTTCCCTTACATCAGCAGCAAGTCATAGGGATCATGTCCTACTCGGCCAAGTCCAGCGGATCCTCACCATTCAGCACTTTGTCACGTGACCAGTCTGATCTCATCTAAGGTCCTTTACCCACTGACATTTGCAAAATCTATCCCATGAATGTATCTAATCAGATGAAATTGCAGCATGTTTCCATGGACGTCTACTCCTCCCCATGTCTCCGTGGAGGCTGCTGTGATTCCCTGTGATCAGATGCATACATGGGGAAGATTTTTCAACTTTTAGTGGGCAAAAGGACCTTTAATGACATCAATCTGGTCACATGACATGAAGTGCTGAATGGGGAGGAGTTGCGAGGCATGACTGAGCATGACATGCCCCCTCTGATGCCAGGAGAGATAAAGTTGATTTTTATGGTGATTTTAAGAATTTTTAGCTAAAAGAATGGTTCCTCCTTGGTTAATTTTAGGGGAAAACTTTATCTGTGGGGGTCCCAGTGATAGGACCCTCATGGATTACGAGAATGGGGGTCCATTATAATGCAAATTTGCTATGGCAGTGATGGAAGTAGCTGAGAACGTTTATATATTTCCGTCAGTGTCCTAGAGACGAATATGGCAGTAGATCACAAGTGCCACATAGCTGTTCTATTCATATAGTGAACAAGGGACCCTCTTTTCTCTTATTTGGGACACCCACCAATCCCTCTAGTTGATCAGTTGCAGTTTAGCAGTACATCGGGTTTACCTTTAGTTTCTCCACTTCAGGCATAGTAATCCCCCCTCTATCCTGATACAATACATGGATTTAAAGGGGTATGCTCATCTGGACACTCACATTCAGTTTGATAAATCTGCCATATGTAAACATTTCTTCAATTAGATGTTATTAAAAAAAAATGTTCCTGTGTGAAGATAATTTCTCATAAATGTAGCCATGTTGTCCTTTAGAAACAAGGCTGTGTCCTCGGATACGGCCACCTCTGCCGGAGGCATTGCACAAAGAAACAAAAGGTTATTGTATATAAAATGTCCGGGAGTTACTGCATGTCCCCAGCCGTCCTGTGGTAATGATCGCTGAAGCCATGTGGTCCAGCAGGACTCTATAGCCCAAGTCTGGCCACCGCTGCCAGAGTGTGACGTGGTCGTATCCGAGGAAGCTATCTGGTTTCTAAGGGACAACATGACTACATTTATGAGAAATTATCTTCACACAGGAACATTTTTTTTTTAATTCTCATCCAATTGAAGAAATGTTTACATATGGCAAATGAATTTAAGCTTAGTCTTGCAGCTTCACATTTTAACTTCACGCAAGCAGAGCGCAGAGTATTGGCAAAATTTCATATTAAACAATTTTAATAACGCCCCCTATTAATCCTTATTTGACACCTCTCATCAATACACGGCATCGATAAGGGGTGACATTCGATGCTTTTCCCCTTTTTTTTTCTTTTTTTAATTATCATTTTTTTAAAGCTTCACAGATACGGTAATAACGATCCGGAATCGTCACAATGATGTCATCCCAACCATGGCGCAGGGGGTGGTGGAATACAAGGACAGCTTTGGAGCCGACCCAGTAACCTCTCAAAATGTGCAGTATTTCTTAGATCGCTTCTACATGAGCCGCATATCGATCCGGATGCTTCTGAACCAGCACAGTAAGTAAGAAGACTGTATGTATCTGTGGGTTATTGCCGCACGCTGTTTAGTTTTCCCAAGGATGCAAGATGCAGGTCTAATAATTGGGGATCACACATTAGGGAAGGGGTTGTCAACTAGAGGAGGAGTTTAAATGGAGTGGAAAGGCAAAATGGCGCTATATCTGATATCTATGGGGCTGATGAAAATAGCAAAAATCAATGGCCCCCAAAGTCATAGTACCCCAGAGGAAACACAGCTTCTCTCCTATTTAAAGTGTAACTTGCCTTTCTACAAAATCTTATAAATGAATAGAACAGATGATAATAGTTAACGTTGTAATATACTTAATTTAAGAAATCTGCTCCTTCCTCCTTCAATATTTTAAGCACTTTATGTAAATCTGGTTTCTGTTCTGTATCCACTGACAGCTGAGAGATAAAGGAACCAGATAAAGTGTCTAATCACTCCTGACAGTCAGTCTCCGGATAGTATAAACTCCCCAGAGTTAATCAGAGCTTAATCATGAAGAGGAAATATGAGCTAGGTATGGATAGTGTTAATCATTAGCCTCCTTATCTGTCTGAGGCTTTTAGATGCACTGCTCACTACAGGAGGAATCATAGCTGATTTACTTAGTGAAGTATATTACAAAGTTTATTCATTTCTGAAAGGTTTTGTTACACTTTAAGTATTCGATACAAGTGAAGATGGACGCTAACTACCTGTAAACTTCTGCAAAGCATTTCTGGGTTAGGACTGCCCCTTCCTCGGGCAACTATAAAGATGCTGCTGATTCTTATTCCACACATATTGTATTCTCCCATGATTCTGGTGGTATAGCAGTGTTCAGATCACCAGCTCCTGTTCTTGCATGTATACCGGTGCCCGCTCTGTGAGTCATTGGGGTGTGCCAGCGTTTGCCCACTGTAGGATTCTTGTAGCTTAGTCAGTTGAGTAATTAAAATCTATGAGTTGAAGTGTTCAGGGAATAGATTTCATGGCACGGGAGAAACCAGATTTTCTTGAATAATTTTATGTACTGAGAAGAGTGTATACCGCCCCTACAGGTTTAGGAGCACTAAACCCAGAATGACTTATTAGTGCAGCATTTATATGTATAGTCTGCAGGGAGCTCAGGAGTTTATGTCCTGCTGGTCCTGACTGGAGTTCACCAAAGAGCACAATACTTACCCAAGGGGATGAGACATGGCCACGGTTTCCCGCTAGTTTAGCTACTGAGGCTCCTGCTCCAGCCAGTTGTCTTACGCTGCCCATAGACAAGTCATAGTGACAGCTGAATCTTTATTTTCCATTTGATCCTTTAGGTTTGGGGACGGCTGTACTACCTGCAGCAGCTATAATATAAGCTGTTATTATCTGATGTTCCCAAATGCTTTACAACTTCTCTTTCTCAGTGATCTCTTTATATTGTAGCTTTGCTGTTTGGTGGAAAAGTGAAGGAGAACCCTGCTCATCCGAAACACATCGGCAGCATAGACCCAGTGTGTGACGTGGTGGATGTTGTGAGAGGTAAGATTTCACTTTTTTTATTTTGTTGGAAGAAGAAGCATCATGACCTGATTTCTAGTGGATCCATATGGAGATTTCCATTGATCTGCACCAAAAACCCCTTCATAAATGCTGATTTCCAGAAGCTCCGAATCCTGCAGTGTAAACATGACCTTAGTTGTCCTCTCAGGAATTCTTAATGAAAAGCGATTTATTTATCTAATAAATATATAATATATTTTATAAAAAAATTCTGGTCTGGACTCCCCCAGCCACACATGCAGCAGTGAGTTACTACTAGAGGGGTCACCTCAGGTCTCTGCTCTGGGAAAACTCCCAACCACAGTCAGAGTCCACTGACATTTTCCAGCAGGAGCCAATGTCAAGTTTGGCAATGACTTGTGACACCTTTTATAATTCTCATGTATAATTCAGCTCCTACCGACCTCCTTCTGTGTAGTGTTCATTAACAACCTTGATGTTTATAAAGTGAATATTTTTCAGTCTGTTTTCAGTAATCCTAATAATGCATTATGGTGAGTGTCCCTCTTTTAACTCCATATCCACGTCTAAAGAAATTCCACAAGTGCCAAAGATTCCCCTAGTGGTGACAAACGGCAGTACTAACTTTTTTTCTCTTTTAAATAATAATTCTTTATTTATATAGCGCACACAGATTACGCAGCGCTGCACAGAATTTTGTCAAATCAGTCCCTGTCCCCATTGGGCTCACAACCTAAACAACCTACCAGTATGTTTTGAAGTGTGTGAGGAAAGCGGAGGACCCTGAGGAAACCCACGCAAACACGGAGAGAACGTACAAACTCTTTGCAGATGTTGACCTGGGTGGAATTCAAACCCAGGACCCCAGCGCTGCAAGGCAGAAGTGCTACCCACTCAGCCACCGTGCCACCCATAAGGGATATGATATTGATGAATTAATTTGAACTTGGCTGAAGTTACATGGAGTTGAAGCATCAAGTTATAACACTTTTATATTGAGTGATTATAGAAATTGTTAAACATGACTGAGGAGAGAACATAAGAGGGGAAAAACCTGGGGGACCTCTGAATGTTGGTAATTTACTGTACTTTAGTTCCAGGCTACAATGATCATCTGTAAGGCTACCTTCACACGAACGTATGGGGGACATATGTACGGCGTATGTACATCTCCCATACACTTCAGTGGCCTCACGGTGCCGTAAGGGAGCGGTATGGTGCAGCACATGTGTCCCATAGAAAGATGGGACATGCGCTGTGTATTCCTATGGAGAGGGGCACAAGTGAGCAGCAATATCCCCCTCCTCCTCTCACCTGGCGCCGATGTATGCCCCCATACTACCGTACGTCAGGCATAGATCAACTTATCAAAGTTGTCTGTAATTAAGTTTTATTGTTCATCCTGGTTCTTATGACAATCCAACATTTTTAAAATACAATTGTCAGAGAGACCAAAAAAACTTTGCCTCTGGTTACAATTATAAAGTATGCAGTTCTGACTTGCATACAAATTCAACTTAAGAACAAACCTACAGACCCTATCTTGTATGTAACCCGGGGACTGCCTGTATTGTGAACTATAACCCCAGACATAGGTTCTCCTAGCAGCCAGGCAGATGAGCATCTTGAGTGCAGTGGGATCCATAATAGGGGAAATTCCATATGATTAGGATTTTCTGTCCAGCATTGTTTTAGATGTCTCTTTAATATCTAATGTCTCTTCTGCCCCCATAGACGGCTATGAGAACGCTAAACAACTGTGTGACTTGTATTATATGAACTCTCCCGTACTGGAGCTCGCAGAATTCAATGGTGCGTATCCTAATTGTATGTATTGTCTTCCTCTCGGAATTCATCTTTTCACAGTTAAAGGGAAAGTGTCAGCAGTTTAGACCACGCAAAGCCCCACACAGTGTTAGGTACTGGCCCTGGGGAGCTGTACAATCATAGCTTTATGTGTGCAGGACTATGAAATATTCATTTATTTCCCAGGATTGCAGCTTCACTAGTGCAATAAGTCATTCCTCACACTGCTGTGCTAGTGTATTCAGTTGCTCCATAGCCCCTCCCCTCTTCTGCAAACAGAAGCTGCAGCAGGTCCCTGGTTGGATACTGCAAGAGTGAATTAGATCAGAGGGGAGGGACTATGGAGAAGCTCAGTGCACAGCAGTGTGAGGACTCGCTTCATTTCACTTGGGCAGCCACAATCCTGGAATATAAATAAAATGTTAGTCCTCTCCAGGACTTCTATCTAGCACCGTTTACAGATTACTCACTTTTTAACTTTATTCGTTTTCTAATTTTTTTTTTTTTTAGACAACTTTTCTTTTGCAACCCCAAATTCAGTTCTAGACATTAAGTCACCAATGAGACATGACGGGCAGGACTATCCTCCTGGTGCAATATCACAGAATTCTTAATATTTTCCTGTTCCATTTGTCCCTGTATCATATGTATTTTTTATAGTTACTTTATTGGGGTATTATGAAAAGTATTTTACAAGGATGTATGTGTACCCCCTCTCTGGAGGACCAAGTAACTCTGCGCATTACTCAACCAGACTGTTTCAGTGACTACAGTGTAATGTTTCTTTTCACCTGTGGTGGCGCTGCAGGGAAGCTGAACACTTGCTAGATTCCCCCACTGAATGTGGGGGTACCGATCACACGGGACAGCGCTTCACACATTAAAATAAATTGCAGTTATAACGTGTTAATCCTAGTTTCAGATATGGAAGACTGACTGTGTGCGTTTTATCCCTATCCCAGCGCAGAATCCTGGACAGCCGATCCAGGTGGTGTATGTCCCCTCCCATCTGTACCACATGGTGTTTGAGCTTTTCAAGGTAATGATCAGGAACATGTTAAACTTCACCATCTCTAAAAGGATAGACTTTGTTATATTTCTATATAATATACCTCTATAAAGTAGAAGCTGTTTGAGACACCCCTCAAAATTGCATCAAACAGTCGTCTTCTGGGGGTGGTCTTCTCAACAAAGGTGTCCATAATGCCTATAGGGTAAAAGGGTGGCCTTCCCAGGAAGGTGGGCCTCTGAGGATTGTTCATTATAACATATCGTTATGTATCGTTATTTTTATCCTGTTGTAGGGAAACCCAAAACGCCAAACTTTTAAAAATACCAAATCTTTCAAGGGCATCTACCACCAGGATGAAGGACTGTAAACCAAGCACACTGACATACTGGTGTGTGCCCCCTCTGGCAGGATCTGCTCTTCTCTTAGCTTTTTATACCCTGGTTTTTACAATACAAAGGCTTTAAATTATGCAAATGAGCCTGAGGGCTCTGAGCTCCATTGGTGTTAAAGGAACCTAAAGCCCCTCAGACTAATTTGCATAATTGTAAAGCCTTTTTTTATTTTCTTCAAAACAAAGGCATATGAAGATGGGATACTGCCAGAGGGGGCGCACACCATTATGTCAGTGTGCTTGGTTTACAATCCTTCATCCTGGTGGTAGATGTGCTTTAGCCAGGTGCTATGATCACAGACAACTGTGAACACAGACTAGTGAGGCTTAAGACGCTGGGATCTCATTAGAAAGTGCTAATTGTTAATCCCTATTGCACCCCGTGGCAGGTCTCAATAGTAATAGTGAGTATTTCGCAAAATCCAACAGTCAGCCCTCCCTAGTGATCACAAATATAGGGGTGGGCACCCTTGGCTTCCACTCTTATTGGATCTCTAGTAGCCTTGTAGAAATAGGTGGACCATGGCCTTCTATACACAGCACTGCTCCCATCACAAGAGACACTTGGGGACACCCAAGACCAGCACTGTTGTTAAGCATTAAAGCATTTTTAGCTGCTGATAGGTTCCAATAGGCTATGCTATTCTGATTTAAAAAATGCCTGACAGCATTATGAATCATTTCAGTAGTTTATAAAACTTTGTTTCGCATTACCTTGCTCCCTGCCAGCAGCGTGTGTAGCGAGTCCTTGGGATTAGAGGAAGAATGCATGAGGAGACAGAGGGCGGCTGCAGCAGCAGCTTGTGTCTCAATGTCCCCGGGACTCGGCACACATTACTGGCAGGGAGCCGGGTAATGTGAAACAGTTTTATAAACTACTGAAAGGATTCAGAATGCTGACAAAGGCTTTATTAAAAACGGCATAGCACAGGCTATTGGAACCCGTCACAGCTAAGAATGACATACCTGGTGACAGGTTCGCTTTAGGCCAACGACTACAAGGAGATTACACTTCACATTGTCTGATTTTGTCACATGTTCTATATTGATACAGTAATATAGGAACATATATATTTAGTATTGGTGATCACGTGACTCTGTCTTCTTCCCGCTTAGAATGCCATGCGCGCCACCATGGAGTTCCACGCTGACAGTGGCGTCTATCCTCCCGTCAAAGTGAGAGTAGCCCTGGGAAGTGAGGACTTAACCGTCAAGGTAAATGGTTATGATACACAAGTATGGTCTACACCATGCTGTTGTTTTTCTTGTTTTATTAATGGCAAATTCTGCTGAACACGATATTTAAAGGGAACCTGTCACCTGCCGCCTCGGGCTGAATCCAGCATCTCCTCCCCATGCTTTCTCAGCAAGCAGCAGTAATGTCATGTGACCAGGGTGACTTCATCTGAGGTCCTTTAGCCTCCTAACACTAGCAAACTGTACCCCATGCATATATCTCATGAAATCACAGCAGCCTGCATGGACTTCTACTCCTCTCCTTGCTGCTGTGATTTCACATGCTCAGATTTATACATGGAGTGCAGTTTGTTAACCTGGGAAGATGTCACCCTGGTCACATGACATTACTTCTGAATCCTGAGAAAGCATGGAGAGGAGCCGCTGGATTCCACTCCCCCGCCACTCGCTATAGATATCTCTGTATACCAGGTAGAATTATAAAGATGATTTATGGGGTCTGAGGGAAACCATTTTAAGGTAAAAGAAGGTGTCAGTCAATAGGACTCTATGGGAACCTGTCACTAGCTGTATTTGAGATAAATGTGGTGACAGGTTCCCTTTAATATGCTGTATACTTGTACTGTAATACTGTGTCCTGCACTAATTCCAGCTGAGTGATCGTGGAGGCGGCGTGCCGCTCAGGAAGATCGATAGACTATTTAACTACATGTACTCCACCGCGCCTCTACCTAGAATGGAGACCTCTCGTGCCACACCGCTGGTAAGTCCACGTCATGGCTGTATCACTAGACCGTGGCCCATCATGGTGGATGACTGTGTCCATTAGTAATGGAAGTGGCGGCCGTGAGCTGCAGCCATCATATTGAACCATTGCGGCTACTGATGGCCACAAGTGACGATGTCCATCGCGTGAGAACGTCTCATGGGTCATTATTACCCCATTTATGATGTCATGGTTGTAATAGATGACACATAGTTGTAATGTTTGTCTTGTCCCAGGCCGGGTTCGGCTATGGCTTGCCTATATCCAGACTGTACGCCCGCTACTTCCAGGGAGACCTGAAGCTCTACTCCTTAGAGGGATATGGAACTGACGCTGTAATATATATCAAGGTAAGGGGGGAATCCATAGGTTTACTATAGGAGAAGTGTAACGTTTGTTACGTTCCGGCTATGGTAGTAAGTAACGTCTCTCTTCCTCTATCCCAAGGCTTTATCCACCGATTCGGTAGAGCGCCTCCCTGTGTATAATAAGTCGGCCTGGAAACATTACAAAACCAACCACGAAGCTGACGATTGGTGCGTGCCGAGCAGCGAACCCAAAGACATGACCACGTTCCGCAGCAGCTGAGCGGCCGCACCGCTGGCGGCACATCCCGGACCCGGCTTGTCACTTGCAGATTCCCTGTCCGCTTTTTCTATTACGATTCGCAGGTGATGGACGTGCAGTGATGAAATGTAGCGTACAGGCTTAACCCCTTCCCTCCCACAGCCAGTTATACACATAGGTAAATGCATGTGTGTCAGGCCGATCTGCTGAGGAAGTACTGAGATCCGATCCTCACCTAGGTGATTAGAACTTGGTAAGATGTATATACGTCCTGTATATTCCCGTGTCTCATAAGTTGTAGGCATTGACTGACATTAAAGAGATTATAACCCCCTAATATAAAATCAGATCCTACAGCTGAGACCCCCTGCGATCACTGATCTCACTGGAGTAGGACCAGGGCAGCCAGGGTTTTCTCCTACAGCCGCCACTGCTGTAGGAATGTGGTATTACATCACACCCATTCAAATGAGAGTGACCATATACTACATGGTTGTACTCCAGAGTCCTCCAGAGGGGAAGAACCTGTCCCCATCATGTTGGTCGCTTTTTTTGAATGGACACCTTTCACTAGTTTTACTAGTGTCCACCACAGAAGCCACCTCTGGGTAATGTCCCGCTAAAGGAAAGGGTAGCAGGGGTTGAGGTGATGAATCTTTGTATTAACACCCCCCTTGCCTTATATTATAGATCAATGACCTCCCACACCAAAATTGTTGCGGAACAACAATTCCCAGCATGCTCCATTCCTACTATGGCGTTTCTGTGAACAGCAGACTAAGCATGCATGCTGGGAGTTGTAGTGTCACATCAGTTGGCATCCACCTCTGGCCAACTCTTTCCTATCCCCTAAGCCATGCTGCATGGTCTCTTCAAGGAACACTCCAGTCATAGAATAATACATGGTGCAGGGCCTGAAGGGAGTTGTATTCCCAGAACCTAGTGTCCTGCTCCTCCCTTTAGGCCCCGGACGATGAATCGGCTTTAACTGAAGTTTAAAGGGTCGGGCTTTGACTTTTCCGGTAGCTGCCACAAGATGGCACCAAAAATAAGGGTCTATTTGTAACGTGGCGCCATGAATTGCTTTATTTAAAAAAAAAAAAAAAAAAAAAAAAAGTTTTATTCCTTTAAAAAAAACTTTTTAGAAAGTTTTATTTCTTGGATTTTTATCCCTTTCATAAAAAACAGCATTTCAGGTCAAAACTGTGTAAATATAATATATATGACATCCCCTGTGACCTCTTGTGCCCCTTCCCCTTCATTACATAAGTTTTCTGTCTGCTGTGAGGCTTCACCTCTAATATTTCCTATAGGACACATTGCTGCGTTTTAGGGGTCACATGACACGTCCCCCTCCCCATAATACTTTGTGCATTACACCTTGATATCGGAAGTTTCCTCTGTAGATATTTCTCTGCTCTTTTGTATATATTTTATTTTCAGAAATATCAAGACAATGAATTATTATTCAGCAGAGAGATGCGTTTCCTCTGTGTGGGGCGAGGGGAGAGACTAAGTGATTTTTGTATTTTTTTTTCCCTGCTGCGCTGTGGAGCCCTAGAGCTGTAATATTATTATGTAATATTCATCATTTCTCCATTATTGCTGCAGATTGTAAGTGCAGGACAAAACCTTTAGCAGCGCAAAGGAAATTGAAATAAACTGCAGAAAGAATTTGGCTTCCTCCACAGAGACTAAACTCTGCTAACAGCCAGATTCCAAAGTCTACCATCAAAATCCTTCATGATAATCCAGGGACACTTACTCCTAGATCCAGGCACCGGGACTGTGTTACTCTTATATTTGTTATCCATGACTTCCTTCCTTCCTTCTAAAATAAATTTTTCTAATTATGCTAAGTAGCCAGAAGGGCTCTGGAGGGCGTTACCAGAGTCCCTTTGTGCTGCGGATTCACAGGTTGTTACATTATGCAGAACACTTCCCCTCACACTGTGTGTTGAACCTTCCTCTAACGGCCTGTGAATTTGCAGCACAGAGGGGCTCTGGGAACTGCCCCAGTAGCACTTCTGACTCATTAGCATAATTGTAAAAGTTGAGTTTAGAAGGAAGGAGGCCATGGATAACAGATATAAATCTATGGCCTCCTTCCTTCTAAAGTCAACTTTTACAATTATGCTAATGAGTCCAGGCACCACAGTCATGGTGCCTGGATCTATGAGTAAGTGCCCCTTGTGGATTTTGATTTCCTGTAGATAATGGTCTGATCACTGAGGGTTTGTCTGCTGGAGCCCCCACCGATCAACAGAACAAGGACCCCAGCAATCCAGTCTCTCTAATGGGTAAAGGGCCGTTGAGCATGTGTCCTTCCGCTCCATTCAGTATCATGGGAGTGTTGGAAATTATGGAGCACAGCGCTCCCCTATCTCCAGCCGTCACATAGAGTGAGTGCTGGAAACACCTGAGCGCTGTGCTCTGCAATATCTGCCACTTCTGTACTATTGAATGGAGCAGCTCTGCCCGTTGCCCCATATATTAGGGAGAACAGGATCCCCAGTCTCCTTATTCCTGGGGGTCACATTGTCATGATCTTTAGGGTCCCAGAAGTCAGACCCTCACCGATAACTATCAAAGGGGGTTCAACTCCTGTGAATGTGATTATGGACACTGAACCCCCCACAGGTCCTTAGACTGGTGGTTTAGTGTCCCAATTCTGTAGCCAGATTAGAAAAAAAGAGAATACATACTTTTTATACTTACCGAGAGAAGGTTCTGATGAGCTGCGTTGGATCCGTCTGCAGCGTCTGTACGATAACCTAACTTTCCAACCACATATTCCTACTGGTCCAGGGGGTGCAGCCAGGAGACGCCCCTATACATATGTCATGGATACATAAGATGGGGATATCCCATGTAGAGAAATGCATCATACATGGGATTCTGTGTGACTGCGCTGCTCTTCTCCTCCCAATGTGAACAGGTCCGAATTACTCTCTGGGAATAAATCAGCCCGGAGTATATTTTTGTTGTTGTAACAATCACTGTATTGCTGAACCGCCGTGATCTCTGCCTTTTATCGTGTAGATTTCTTTATCTCTCAGTATTGTGCCTTGTGTTTTGGCTGTATCTTTGTATTTTAGTGTGAATATAGGCCTAAAAATGTCATGGCCTTTTTTTTTTTTTTTCTTCATTTTTAAGCCTTAAAAGGGTAAATGCAGCCCCTTATATATTCAATCACATGATACATTTAGCATCTGTAAAAAGTAAACGCATCTATTTGAAGAATTTGTGGTATGGACATTGTTGGATGTGGTACCGGTCTGGTTGTAAGCCGGATCACTGCAGAGGAAACTGTGTTTGATATTATGACTTAAGCTGCAGCTTAATATACATATATAGTTCTGCACACAGGGGTGAGATGTGCTCTTTTAATTGTTTTCCTAATTTTGAAGTTTTTTGTGTGGGGCTGGAGGAAAAAAAATTTTGGCAAAATTTTTCTTTGCTCCAAATTCTCTTCTTACCGCTGTGTAACACAACAAAAATGACGATAAGGCTTCAACCTTTGTTTGCAATCCTCTTTTCTGATGAATGAATTTGGATATAGAGCTTCCCATCTCTGACCACTAGGGGTCATTACTGCATTTTTCCAGTAATTTTATACACCCCTGCATTGGTTTGTATCCATGGAGTAGCGGGTGGCGTGTGCTTAGCTTTATATCAGTGGGATTGACAACCTCTGTCGGTTCCATAGAGAATTTATGGAGCAGTAACTTGTAATAAGTGAGAACAGAACTTCTGTTTTTATAAATCCTAACCGGAATATGGGGTTAGCTGGGACTCATATTATATATCCCTATGATGGGGACTCCCATACCCTGCACTGTGCTTAATCTGTTGTGTGAAGCTGACCTCGCGCCGGATATTTGGTAACTTAAAATTTCCAAAAATAACCTTATAAACGCAATGCTTAACAGTATGCAGGAAGCTCATGAGCACCCTCTAGAGGCAGCTATAGGTAGCCAGCATGTAGGGTGATTTGGAGCATTAAAAGAAATTTACCTTCAAAATCAATCATAATAAACTTACTCATTAATCCAGGAACCGTAACACTTGTAATCTTCTTATAGTTGTTATCCATGGCCTCCTCCCTTCTAAAAAAAAAAATCTTCTTTTAACATTCTGCTTGTGAGCCAGAAGGGCTTCTGGGGGTGTAACCAGAGCCCCTGCATGCTGCAGTTTCAAAAGCTGTTACTCGCCCATTGGACCTCCCTGCTGTAATCTCACAAAGAGGGGGGTGGGAAGGAGAGGCAATGTAACAGCCTGAGAAGCTACAGCATGAAGGGGCTCTGGTTATACCTCCCAGAGCTCTTCTTGCTCATTACCATAATTTCAAGAGTTTATTTATTTTTAGAAGGAAGGAGACCACAGTCAGTGGCTGGATCTATGAGTAGTTTTCCCTGGTTTATCATGATGGATTATTGATTGTGATGCATTTATTTTTAGACTATAAAACTTACAATGAAGGAAACAATAGAAGCAATTTTATAGAGCCCATAAGGAACCAGTCTGTTACATAACAACTATGATATTGTGATCTGCTCCATGTACTCAGACTGCTGCTGATTTCTGCCTGTGTGAGGTTATTGTCCATATATATCGCTGTATATCAGAGGAGTGTGATCCGCAGTCACATCCACCTTCTATTTGTTACAAGATGATTTATTATTATTGCATCAATAAAGTGCGATTCTGACATCACTTGTGTTTGCCTGATTTTCTGCATATTATATATATAATTCTACAATGCAAGCGGGAAGGAACACTCGCATTCACAATCCAGGGATGGACACAGGATGGTGCAGGGGATTAACAAGTGATACAAGAGCTGCTTATCACATGACTATTCCCGGGTGAGGAGGGTTTAGCCTCTATAGAGTTTTGCAGGCTTGACTCATCTCAGTCCTAATCTGATGGTTCTCTGCTCATTTTCAGATATTCTTGAGATTTTTTTTTAAATGGGTGGGATTTCATATAAAAGAAGGAATTCTAGAAAGGACATTTCATACCCCATTTGGTGGTAGCTTCAAGGGACTCAAATTCTACCACAGTAAAACTAAGTGATGCAAAAGAGTCATTCCACGAATAATATCCAATATCTCATTATCTGCCATCTTCACCTAGAACAATTATGTATCTGGTCTGTGTCACATCAATTGTGTTGTTTCGCCTCTTCTCCGCCCCTGTGACTCCTTTCTGGTACAAATGAAATCAAAACGGACACAAAATTGCAGAAAATGGTCAGTTTTATTATATAAAACACTTTCCTTTTTACAAAAATGTTCTAGTTTCTCATGATTTCCTGAAGAGCTACATTTAGTGGGAAAAAGTGAAGTTTGGATTGGTCCACAGGTGAAGACAAAAAAAACCCCCAAACAATTAGTACAGGATTGTAAAAAAACCAAAGCGCAGACGCCATTGTACAGTCATGTAGTGGTGAAGGAGAGGAAACTACTGTACAAGATCACAGGAGGAGCCAAAGCTTCCTACATTTACACTGGGAGAAGGTTTACAAAGTTCTAAAAACACAAAATAATCAAATTACAGAAAAGTGATTTTTTTTTTTTTTTCTACTGTCCCTTTAATAGGTTAGCGTCACTTATATCCTGACAAATAAATAGACAGACTTCAGGCCGACTAGAAATGGAAGAGGAAAAGTGGAGGAGTAACTGGAGACCAAATCAACTGGGATATCCAAAAAGTACCCAAAATAAGAGTTCTGGAATGTGATTGGCTGCCACAGACAGCTACTCTTTTTTTCCTTTTGTCTCTGACCCCAATGTCTCTGGGATTATTTTTATCAGCATTTCATCAAGTTGAGCTGCAAATATATCTGTCATGTAAAATTCAGAGATGAGCAGTACAAGTGGCGACCCCGCAGGCCTATATTAGAATTACTGTCAGGCCAAAGTAACCAGTAGTTGCTAGTGGTATTTCAGGCCATTGATAGGCCTCATGCATGGAGGACTGTGTGCCGCCATATGGTGCTCTATGTAGCCATTACAAGGCTATTCTCCCATACAAGACACTAATTCCACCATGTATTTTACTGCCTTCATACAGAGTCTGTCTTGGATATGGAGGCACAGCCGTGTCCCAGAGAGATCTACTACTGACATATTACACCATCACCCCACAGACTTGAGTACCTGTAGTTCATGTTAAGGAACTACATTATAACAGACACATCCCCTTTAAGGGTTAAACCTAACAAACAACATTTCACTACCTTTCTTCTCCCATCACAGTACAAAATATATATAAAAGATCTATATTGTTACGTATATTAAAAAAAAAAATCTACCACAGATGTTTTGGGGAGTTTTGTCAACCAGAATCCCTGTGTGTAGGGATAAGTATGTGATATACACTGAATAAGTGGTGTCACTAGTGGACTGTGGGTCCTGGTACATGGGCCGGGAGCATCCAGAACCCAGACCACACATGATCGCCTGCGTTAGCGGTCAGACAAGCTGCAATATCCACGACCACCGACTTCATAATATGGGACATAAGGGTCAGGCCCAGGTCAGGTCACAGATTCCCATGGGATCCAGAATTGGGTCATGGACTGTGTATGAAGCACAAAGATGGCAGGAAACGATGCAATGATATGAGAGATTAGACTTTAGGGGACAATATAAATGTGCTCCAAAAATAAGAAGACAGAGTACCACAGGTAGAGATGTGCACATTATCTCCCCCAACTAGTACCTATAGTGCACCCATCCCATCATACGGTGAATTCAGGACCATTTCATCTCAGACTTTCCATGTGATTTAAGGTCCAAAAAGTACTGATTAAAGGGCATCTACCACCATGATGAAGGACTGTATGCAAATGAGCCTGAGAGGCTCCAGACTCCATAGGTGTAAATGAAACCTGGAGCCCCTCAGGCTCATTTGCATACAGTCTTTCATTCCTTCAAGAAACAGAGATGCATTGACAGTGTAAAATTATGAAGTTCTAACTACCTTCAGCTCCCACTAGGTGGTGCTACCATATACATCTGACAGACGTATAATTATTGAGTGGTTAGTGCCCTCCCATTTGCGAATGCCCGACATAATAATACGCTTTAAGGAGAGGTTTAAATCTTATTAATAGAAAATGTCTAACTTTCAAGGAGGGGAAATAAAAATTACATAAATTGACAACTAGTACATTCCCTACACTTGGTGTTGGCAGTGTCAGACCGTGTAGGGGCACCCGTTCCAATAGCAGGAGGATCCCCATTTTTCATCCAGATACTGGTGTTTTGGAGCTCCGCTTCAGAAACTAGTGGACATCAATAAGGGAAACCATAGACAAGCATGTGTCGACTAGAAGGGGGAGGGAAGGCTGCAGGATTCATTGGAAGATGAATATGTGAATAACTAGTTAAAGGAAATCTACCATTTGACTTGATGCATTATGAAGCAAATATACCTTGTGAATGCTGTAGCTACACTGATGCAGGATCATATCTTGGTTAATCCCCGAGCGGAGTGGTTTTGCGGAAAAAAAAAAATCCCCCGTTATAACATTCAGGAGCTTGGGAAATCTGGGTCAGGCTGGCTGCCTACATAAACACAGACAATGAACCTTGTCATTACAAATGGAGGTTAGTCAAGACATGACTAATCAGCCCAAGCTGGATCACTCATACACAGCAGTTGGTGGATGGTGCAGCAATTGATTATTCTGCCTTCAGGCACAACCCAGTGATTATGCCTGAAGGCAGAATAACCAATTGCTACACCAGCTGCCGTGTATGAGTGATCCAGCTCGGGTTGATTAGTCATGTCTTGACTAACCTCCATTTTTAATGACAAGGTTCTTTGTCTGTGTTTATGTAGGCAGCCAGCCAGCCTGACACAGCTTTCCCAAGCTCCTGAGTTTTATAACAGTTTTTTCAGCAAAACCACACAGCTCGGGGATTAAAGAGATATTCTCATCTCGGCATTCACATTCAATTCTATTATTCAATTTTTAAAAGTCTGCCATATATACACATTTCTTCAATTAGAGGTTATTGAAAAAATGTTCCTGTGTGAAGATAATTTCTCATAAATGTAGTGATATGTTTCCTTGGAAACATGACCGACTCCTTGGACACGACCACCTTTGCCAGAGGGATTGCACAAAGAAACAAGAGGTTTTTGTATATAAAATGTCTAGGAGTTACTACATGTCCGTGCAACCTTCCTGTGGTACTGAACCGTGAATCCTGGTGGCCCGGCAGGGCTCAATAGCGAATGTCTGGCCACTGCAGCCGAAATGTGAGGTGGTCGTATCCGAGGAAGCCATCTTGTTTCTACAGAACAATATGGCTACATTTATGAGAAATTATCTGCACACAGGAACATTTTAATAACATCCAACTGAAGAAATGTTTACATATGGCAAATGAATGACATTAAATGTAAATGCCCAGATGGGAAAACCCCTTTAACCAAGATATGATCCTGCATCAGTGTAGCTACAGCATTCTCAAGATACGTTTGCCTCATAATGCATCAAATGAAATGGTATGGAAGTGCAGACTCTAAGGGAAGAGAAAACAGTCGCATGAGAGATCAGTGGTCCTGCTCCACCTGTCCGAGGTCTTTTCTGGTCGCTTATCTTACCATACAGATCCTATCAGTGAATGCTGAGGCTGCACTCACTATACTGACACATCCGCTCACCAGCTACAGACATACGCGTCACCCAGTCATGCACTCGCTCCATACGTCATTAACCTATACATATTAAAGTGGTTGTTTTCCAGGAAAAAAAAATAAAGATCATCATCTCTAAAATTATCCTCACCCTCAGACACTTAAAAATGACAGTTCATGAAATCAGTACAAATATAGTAACTATTTCTCTTTGTTTTTTCAATAAAAATGCTAGATAAAAATTGTGCTCCTCGGGCGTCGTCCGCCTCTACGAGTAGTTAGATGATCTAATGGCGTTAGAGATCTGCTATTCCCATTTTAATTGTACAGATATATACATATACAACACGTGGAGAGAGAGAGGAGGATTGTGGGTGGTCACCTAACAGCTGGACTCTACGGTGGCGACCACCTTGCCCCCGCTGCTAGTGCTGCCCCCGCCGCTCCTCCTCTGCGCTTCCTTCTTTGAACATTTTTCCTTTTGCTTTTCCAGTTTTTCTTGTGCTTTTTTAATTTCCTTAATTTTCTTCTTGATGGTGGCGCGATCTGCCTGGCTGGAAACACCCAGTGCCTGCAACATACACGAAAAGAAAGTCAACATAAGGAATAGATGTGAAACACGGAGAGAGATTATCGCTGTAACATTGTGCTGAGCTTCAGATTACTGAAGGGAAGGTAAAGTACTGGGGTCCGGCTGCGATACCAGACATAGTCCATGGATCGTACTTCCCCTAAGTGGGGGAACAAGGCAGTAAGTGTTTGGTTTACTAATAGCGCCCCTGCAGGAGAAATGCAGCATGGCACCCAGTCTTGTGTAATGCAGGACAATCCCAGTCCTCCAGGGGGAGATGTCCTCCTGCTCAACATAGAAAATAGAAAATACAAGCAGTGCCCCAAAAATTGTGTGTAAATAAAGTTGTGGTCTTCTTTGTTGCATTACTAGCAGAAGCGACGTTTTGGTTTGTACTGAGCCTTTTTCAAGCCTTCAAGGCTCAGTATGAGCCGAAATGTCGCTATTGCTATTCATGCAATAAACTTTCATTTACACCAAAGACTTTTGAATAGCAGTAGCAACGTTTCAGCTCATACCGAGCCTCAGAGGCTTGAAAAAGGTTCAGTAGGAGCTGAAACGTCGCTACTTAACAAAGAAGACCACAACTTTATTGACACTAAATTCTGGAGAGCCTGCACCCATTGATAAACACCCAATGATTTAGCCTACTGCTTGGACTTTTTTGCTGTAATGGGACAAAGAATTATTACTAAAGCTTCATTACAGACACTTTACAGCTAATTATTGCAGTCTGGGACTATAGTAACATCCAGAGATCTTCACCAGAGGTCACAGGGGGCAGAGGGGTCCGTCTGTAACTAAGGGTCATCTGTAAGTCGGGTGACCTTAAGTAGGGGACCGCCTGTATTTATCTGCAAGAGAAATTGTACTTTCTGGTGGCATCCTTTAAAATTCTGTGCCCTGTACTAGGAAACTGGAAAAAAAAAATCCAAATGTGGTGGAAAACGGCTGTACAGCAACTTATGTGGTGCTCAATTTCTAAAAAGTAACAGTCGCATCAATTACAGTTCACAAGAACAGAAAGACGCTCGCCCTTTATTGTTACTGGCTTTAATTCAGACTTCTTTTTCTTAAATATGCAGAACATAGGAGGAAAAAAAAAAAAAAAAAAAGGTGCCGATTGCAAACCAGCACCTGATTTTATCCCTGCTCTGCACAATGAGGACATAGTTAGAGACTGGAGCCCCTTAGGCTCGTTTGCATACAGTCCTTCATCCTGGTGGTAGAAAAAAAAAAAAAAAAAAAAAAAAAAAAAAAAGCCAAGCCATGCCAGTGTATGGAGCTGTGTAAAGTTATCATTTGAGGGATGCAAGGACATTTTGATTGATTGATTTTTAAACTGTACAAGCTCTTTGTATTCAAATCTTTATTGGAGGCAATAAATGGCGACTAATTTACGATTTGGACATTCAGGCGCTATTTTCCAGCATGGGTTTCATCAGGAGTAATTGTTTTCATAGCATATTAGGCATTACAGCGTCACAAAATGTTCTAATAAAAAAATTTGAATTGTTCTTTTTTTAGACTTTTAATTTTTTAAAATTATTATTTCATCACCCCCTCCCTAGGGTACTTGAACCCTAGGGGTCTGATCACTTAGATTTTCCTTACAGTTGTATTGCAGTATATTGTATGACACTTTATTGATGGCCCATTCTAACAGTAGACCACCAGTATCAAAGCGGACCTGAGAGGTGTCCTGGCAAGTGCTTTCACCATCGAGTAGAGCTGAGGACATTATTTAGTAGCTAGAACTGATGAGTTTGGTGCCCACCAGGACCAAGTAGGGTCAGATCACCAACTGATCTAAATCACCATCCATATAAAAAGAATCATTAAAGAGAAATAGGATGACGTCCAATAAACGCCCAGGACCAACTTTAGAATTGGAGATCCCCAGAAGCCCCTGCATATAACATATGAATATTAGTGGACTGGGATTTATTCCATTACCCAATTACATGTATTTTACGTGTTTATTCCTCTTCTACCAGCAGATGGCATCCTCTCACCAAGCCTCCATATACTGGTGGAGAAAACTGCAGATAATTACCTACTTTTGATGAATATTTTGCCCTGTTTTGTTACTATTTCGTGTTATTGCTTAGTAACTAGTGATGGCGTAAGAACAATTCCATCTGGCTGAAGCGGAGCGTAACCCGAGGAAACCCTGAGCCTTTACCTTCAATCTGTCGCTGTCCAGTAGCATCAGCTGCTGCCCATCTACGTTCTTGGAGGTGAACTCCTCGATGTACTGCTCCATATTCATGCCCATTAGCCAGTGACACACTTGTTGGGTGCTCCAGTCAGACACGGGCCGGCTATGCCATTGGTTCTGTTTCCCGCTTGGGTTGACATCTTCGTCCAAAGCCTGAAACGAGAGAGATGGTTAGTAACGCTGCTGCGGATCTCTGCTGCAGATCTCCGAGATGTCTATCACCCTTCAAAGGACTCCAGCTCTAAAACAAAAATGTAATAACTGGTAGAAAGGAAAACATAAAAGCCCCAATATTCTGGCACCACGGGTCGCATTTCTGCAGGATGCAGTCAGTTCTGGCCCAGATCCTAGTGCTCGATCTGCTTGCGCTTATTTGGTCATTTTGCTTCCAGTCTCCTGATATTCCTGATATCAGTGCAGATCATCGCAATATAAAACGTGCAAAAATACACTAAATCCTCCATTGTCAGTCCTATACAGTTCTCTTGTGGGGTCTCTTACAGCTTGGACTTGCAGAACCTCAGCCACCATGAATAGGAAGCTTAAAGGACAATTACCACTAGAATGAAGGACTGTATGTAAATGAGTCTAAGGGGCTCCAGGCTCCATTTTATGCAAATAAGCCTGAGGGGCTCCAGGCTCCATCATCACCTATGCAGCCTGGAGCCCCTAGGCTCATTTTCATACAGTCTTTCATCCTGGTGGTAGATGTCCTTCAAAGGAAAACTCCAGTCACAGCCGAATGATTAAATTATACCTTGTGCACGGCCTGAAGGATGGAGCACGACTATGGGAATAATAATAAGAATACTAAAACTGCTGCTGCTAAAAATGCTACTACTACCACCTTAACTGCTGCTACCACTGCCAGTGCTGCTGCTACTACTACTACTACCACCTTAACTGCTGCTACCACTGCCACTGCCGCTGCTGCTACTGCTACTACTACTACTTCCCCTTGCCTTTGAAGCAGCAGCACAGAAGGGCTCTGGTAACATCCCCTGGAAGCCCTTTAGCCTCATTAGCATATTTTTTTTAAGTTGATTTCAGTAGGAAAGAGGCCATGGATAACAAATATAAGAAGATTACCACAGTGTCTGTGGTTTATCATGCTGGATTTTGATGGTGGGTTTCCTTTAAAATTAGGTAAAAAGGCTTCTAATAATAATAAGAGATAAACCTGTAAAAAGCTTCCAAGAACTCCCCAACTTCCAGTTCTGAAAATTCACCCTTACAAATTTAATAGATGGAAAAAGTCATTAAATCACCATTACACAAGTGACATCTTGTTATGACGCTGAGCCAAATAACAAACCCCGCTCTGTAATCTCCAATTTAATTTCCAATGTTCTTAGGCTTGGTAGGAAAATGTAAGGAATTTCCTTGGAGCATTGTCTGAGCATTCAACAAAGTCATGGGATGCAGCTCCTGTGCCTGTAAACAACTTATCTACTTCCAAAAAAAATAAAATAAAATTGTATAAAAAATGTATAAATCTGCTCCAATGTCTCTGTTTCCTAAGCAGGAAAATGTGTTCTTACATCTTACAGTGTCTGGTCAGATACTGCAACTGTTTAACAGTTGTGCTGGGATTTCCTGCTGCGAATGAGGCAGAGCTACTGTACTCAGTATACAAACACAGAGAAGATACAAGTCATTATTCTAGCATAGATGGGGCACATATACAATGTGAGCACAAAAAGACTCCATGCAAACTCAGAGCATGCTCATCTGGGACATGCTTGTGATTGCTATTCCAGGATTGTAATCCTGAAATTGCTATTCCAGGATTGTAATCCTGAAATTGCTATTCCAGGATTGTAACTGGATTATGAGCACTATGGTGCAGTGGTGTGTACGATCTCCTCACTGCACTGCTCCCCCAGAATAACTGTTGTGTGGTTCAAATAGAAGCTGCTACAGCGGCTGTGCAGTGCATTCAAGAGATCTCACACAAACAAGTGCTCAGAATCCAGCTACAATCCTGGAATATACATGGATTTTGCACAGAGCGGTTGCTACGAACAGCACACACAGGTACAATAACACATATCTCCAGGGTCAATACCCAATGCTGTCTACAGCTTTGCATGTCCAAAACTGCTGACATATTCCCTTTAAGACACCAAAGTGTGCACATTACACAAGTAGCACAGAAACCAATATAGCAGTGATGGCAAACCTTTTAGAGGCCGAGTGCCCAAACTACAACAAAGACCCGCTTATTTATCGCAAAGTGCCTGCACAGAAATTTAATTTGTGATTTATACTCCCTTCTCTGTCACAGTTTTCATTGATACCAGCACCCTGAGGACACCAATAAAGCAGAAAATAGTCCCAGGTACAGCTGTCACTTTAAAATACCTCTGTGCTCAGCAAGTCCTGTGCTGTCTGGGACTGCAGGAAGATACCTGGAGTCATCTCTGGTGATGGCCTGAGTGCCAACAGAAAGGGCTCTGAGTGCCACCTCTGCCACCCGTGCCATAGGTTAGCCATCACTGCAATATGGTGAATAAAGTAGAACTTTACAGAAAAGTTACTGTAATCTGAAATCTTACAGATCTTTTGCTTTACCCAAAATAAATTCCTTTACCACAGTTCCAAGGTATGCAGGATCCTCACACACCACATACATAAACCCGAAAAACTATTTCCTATTACAGAAATTATCCACAAACCAGGAAAATTATTGGAAACAAATAGAATTTAGTAAAAAAAAGCAAGGTGGCAAAAAATAAATAAATAAAATCACACATAGACCAAAAAAAAAAAAAATGAACAACAAACCGAAAAAAAATTGGAGCATCAGGAAGAAGAAATGATAGTATTAACCTATCTACATACAGCGCAGACGCTATAGAGTGGAAAGTGTTCCAGACTAAGTAGACCAGATATTACGACACCATTAAATTCCTTCTCATCTCCCATTCCTATTGTCACTCCAAGATTTGGCTCAAAAAAACTGCAACAAAACCTTGCAATTCGTGCTACTACATTGGCTGGGACCAGGCACCACTGAGGCCAGTGAATAGGTGAGCAGGCATTTCCAGAGCAGGACCAGGAGACCATCAGGACTCCGGTAAGATATTCAATGAAATGAATCAATCCAATGTTTTGTTTTTTTTTCCCTTCAAAAAGAAGCCTGTTCTCATTCTTTCCTCCAAAATATTATTCCGGAAAACTTTTTTTTGGGTGAAAACACGCAGTCAGTATTCTCACCAGATTTAAAGAGCAACTAACCCTTGAAGGCAGGTTATTGTAGAGATGAATAGAGCAGGTCAGAATATTAAAAATTTGGTAATCTGCTTCATTAAGTAAAACAGGTTCTCCGTTAATTTTACTCCGCTTCTTTCTCCTGTAGTGAGCAGTGTATCTAATTTTTCTTTATGCACAATGGGCGGAAAATCAGTAGCTTTATGTATTTGCCCTTCGTGCCGACCTGTAGGAGGAAACCAGGCCACCAGCCTATGCTCTTGATCACTCCCAGTAAATGGTGGACTTATCTGACATACTACGAGCCCCAGTAACAGTATATTTCTACCAGCCACTCATATTGCTGACCATAAAAGTGTGGAGGGGAAGCATTAGAACAGGTGATCTGACATACGAGTCTCTTGGAACCTCCACCCAACTCCATGGAATGTTACATTATGAAGGTTGTCAGTGTTTTACTTTGATATTCAGGGTAGGTGATATGAAGGATAAAGATGTTAGTAACATTTTCAGTGCTTATTTCATATTTGCACAATTTGGTTAAGTGATAAGTTTACTCCACAACCATCCAAGGTCCCAAATCCCAGACACTGAAAATGTTACGACTAGATTAAGACGGCACAAGACATGCGGATACACAAAACACTAACACCACACCACCTACACAAGTCCGCCACTCACCTCGTTGGACGAGAAGGTGAAAGTGTGAGAGCGTCCCGATAGGGAGGGCTCTGCTACCAACCCTGACAGATCTGAGCAATGGCTGTAACTGTGTGAATCATCTATGTAAACTCTACTCTGAAAACAAGTAGAAAACAAGACTGTATTATCCCGGCCCCAAATGGTGATCACATGGTGATCGAGGTCTACGAGGAGGGCCATTTAGGTTCAGTCATGATCAATAACTTATACACCTATACATGCAAGTACTACAAAATCAAGTGTGTTTGGTTACACAGCTCTGAGGTGGGAGGTTTGAACCCTTCACTTTCAGCTTGATTTTTGAGAATAATGTTCATACCTTACTTCAGCTAGGGGAAGAGCAAAAAGGGTTAACACTCACTGCCCAGAGCTGTGGAAAGAAACAGGCGTAGAGGAGAGAGAGTCAATAGAGAAGTAAAGCAGTTGCTGAGGGGCACTTTGCAGACCATTTCTTTACAAACTAAGGAGAATTTTTCATAGTATATTGTATGACACTCCTCCTCCACTCAACATTTAAAAATTAATATGAAATTACAGTTACTTTTGAAAGCTAATGACCGGTTCCACCAGGAGACTTCATACAGTGCCCAACACTTTTTTTTGGTATAAAAATCCATTGCAGTCTCTTCACGCGACTCGGTTCCCTCATTCCCCCCTCTCTCAGGAGTGTGAGACACGTTGGCTGTGTAACTGGTTGAAGAGAATTTGAGGGAGGGGGGAAATTTAGAATTTGAGAAAGATGTTGGCAGTATGCGACTGGCTAAAGAGAATTCCTTAAGGGGTGGTGAGCGAGACATTGGCTGTGTCTGACTCGCTGAAGAGAAATGAACTAATTTCCCCTTCCTTATGCTGCAGAAGCGGCTGTGGAAGAGACTTAGTCCAATCTGTCTCTTTCTCAGTGTTAGAGTCCGACATACTTATCTCATCGGGAGAATTGCATACGTGGTGAGATAACTTTGGGAACCGAATGTGACCGTTTATAGGCATAAGGAGGAACAATTTAGGGATTAAATTTACTGAGAGGTTCTCTTTAAGTGATAAGGGAAAATCAATGGAGATCATAGAGAACTCCAATGTGATTGTCTAACATGTATCTATGACTTATGATGGGATCACTGGGATGTTCCCCTTTACATACTGCACCTACATATAAAGAATGTTTTACACTCACAAATCAAGACAATTGCAATACATTATCAATACCATTGATCTCTGCCTCCAGGGGTTAACAAACTTTCCCTATTCCTGGATATGTAATGCAACCTCCATATCATCTGTACAAATGGACCAATGTGATGCATGAAGTCCATACTATATCCCCGCAGTCTAGGGGGTAATTTATATAAATTATATACCTCCCCTGCTGGGGGAGGGGGGCAAAATTAAAATTTCTATTTGTAAAGTGAACTTATCAAATTTATGTAAGAATATTACATATATACAGCTGAATCCGGCAGACTCCACTGTAAGTCGACAGGACTTTATGTTCCAGGACTGTAGCATTAGGTAGCATGTCCTGACACGGCTGTGCTCTTAGAGATTTGTAACGGCCCAATTCACAGCCACTCCCCCCTTTGCTTCGAGTGTCTTCTGTAGTATATAAACAGAAACCATAGCAGGCTTCTGTTTGCATACTACAGCAGTCACTCATAGCGAGCTACAATGGGCTACTCCACAGGCTCCTCCTTTGCTAAGCGCACAGAAGTGTGAGGATATGGTAATAATGCTTTAGCATAAATTCAATGCAATTTTCACAGTCCTGCGGCTACCAACACCCTACACAAATCCATGCTTAAAAACAGATCCACTGGGCTGCTACCTAGCTACTGATTTACATGGTCAAAACTGCAGCAACATTGCCGTTACCTAAATTCAGGCATCATTGACCCTCAGTCACAAAGGGGTTATTTTCTGCAGCTCTGTTCTTCTCTTCTTTAAATGTCATCTTTGGAACCATGTCACATAACAATTTTTACTTTTTTTTCGAGACTTTTAACTTATAAATAAATTTAAAGGAGGGTGCCAGGAGATAAGACCATGTAAAGTTTAACACCATCATCGTGTGTATATACATGCTATCTGCACGGGGCATGTGCAAGTAGGACGTATATAGCCGGATGGCATTAATAAATGGGTTACAGAGATTTCCTTTGCCCCAATGCATTGAATTTCTTACATTTAGGTGTCATTACCTTGAGTTTGGCCCTTTCTTGCTCATCCAGAGGGTCGATGGTGGGGAATGTCAGGCTACCGCTGTAGGCGGATTCTTTGTGGCTCTCGCCAAACCAAGAGAAGGGCATGCACGTGGGAACCGGGGAGTCAGAATCGGAGAGGGACTGATTTCCAGCTTCATCTAGCAGCTCCCGCGATCCACTAGAATAAGAGAACACAATTTAGGAGGAGCTTTATGTATAGCGGTATATATTTTTTGCCAATTTATGTGCAGTATAGTCATTACCTACAAGGAAGCTGTGCAATATTCTTGTGCTGATCCGATATTATAGGCTGTATTAGGGTCTGAACTGCATTGTGGGAAATACTGTATTTATAAGGAACTACAAGCAAAACCAAGCAGCTTCCCTTGTTATCGCTCTAAATATAGCGATCTTATTGAAGGAAATCGATAATCAAATTGAAACCTCATACACCAGGGAAACTTGCTCAGTGCCAGTACCAGGTGACAGGGTAATCTTAGATTTCTTATCCTTCCTTTCTTCTAAAATCAACTCAAATCAATCAAAAATTTGCTAAACAGCCAGAAGGACATTAAGCGTTACTGTGTGTGATTATATCAGGCAGAGAGAAGGGGAGTGCTGAGGTACCCTGAAACAGTGTAACAGCCTGTGAAGCTGGGGCTCTGGAAAAGTCCACAGAGCACTGCTGGTTCGTTAACATAATTTTACAAGTAGATTTTTAACTAAGAGGAGGCCATGGATAATGAATATAAGAAGATTACCATAGTCACAGTTCCTGGATATATGAGTAAGTGCCTGGTTTATCATGAAGGATTTTGATGGTAGCATGTGCACAGGTTGCCAGATTCACCACAGGCATACACATGCATCAGAAACAAGCAGCAATTGTTTGGTTTACAATGTGTATAACGCTGCATACAGTGGGGAATCTGAAGCTCAAACCTTTGCAAAGAGGCGATTTTCACACCTCAATTTTCAGAAAATTTTTGCTGCAGAAGATAAATCTGCACCGGGAAGGTGCTTCAACTGCGGATGTTTTCTGCAGTGCGTGTATGGGGTTTCCATAAATCCTTTACACTACAACACTACTGTATTACATTGTGAATTTACCATGCGACAAATATGCAAGTATTACATTGCACGTGCATATACCTAAGAGTTCGGTGCTACACCAGAGCTTCCAGTGCAGAGACTTGACAAAGGGGAACAAATTCCCACCATTGTTACTGCGGATAACTAGACTAGGCTCCTGTCACATAGTTATAATGTAGAAGATGACAGATTAGACAAGTAATCACAGGAAGGACATCACATCTACTCTAAAAACTTACACCCAACAAGTAATACAAGGAACAACCCACAACTTTAGATGTTATTTACCGACTATCCAAGGATCCCCTCTGGTTCTCCCGGTCTTGCTTTTTGCCCTTTCCTCCAGACTTTCTCAGTCCCCTGGAGGAAAACAATTAAGTTGTCACATTTTGTAAATAAGAAGAGATTCGTTAACAGAAAAAAATAACAGAGGAGAAGGTATAAAATGAAGATACTAGAGAATCCATCAGACAAGCCAATGGAGACATGGGGTGTACAGCTCCTATGATCTCTCCTTAATGACTTTTTATGTTGAATTATTATAAAATCGGCATAAAAGATCACAGAGTAGAGGTCAGAATAGGGCGAGAGAGCGGTCAGGGCACTCTGCCGCTTGTTATGTAGTGTATATACAGCTGCAAGGCCAAGAAGGTGCACAGCTGTGTAGTCTCTATAACACCACTGGCAATGCTATGCAAAAAAACACTACTGTACAATAGATAAAAAGGGAAAAGAAAGGCAAGTATAAAAATATCGCTGTCTCATACCCAAAATCAGGGAATCTTCTTTTATGTTTTGCTGTGTTTTCACTTGATTCTGTAGTTTTATCATCATTTCTCTTGTCATCTACGGCAGGCAAATGTACAAGTCACATCAATATTTTATCATCACACAAGACATAGAAACATTGAAAACAGAATATAAAAAGTTTGTGTTTAGAAAGCATCACGACAAACACAAATACAATGTAAATGAGAAGGAGACGGAAGAAAATATGTAACACAAGCAATTTCATAGAGAAGATCTAGGAGTTATGACTATGTATTTGCACTGAACTTTACATTTTGTGAAAATGTACAAAGTGGACCAAATATTAATGACGTCACCACCTAATGGTCTTGATCAGTTAATGATATTACATGCAGACAACCCCAACATAGCTAAGCTTCTGCATACATATTGCATTTGTATCGTTCTCTTGCTATATGTCGCAAGAAAGCGCATAAGCATACGGTATATCAAATATGTCTTGTAGGGCATCTTTTACCCAATTAATGCCCAAAACAATATCCTTCTCACCTCTGCTAGACTGGTATAGTTTAGTATACTTTAGTTTGGCTGTATGGAAATACTACTAGTGGTATCACTATAATATGCCATCACTTTATGATTGATAACGGCCCTGCCTCAGAATGGATTCGGTACAGGGAATACTTCACCCATTTCCCCACCACACTGCTGCTAACGCCCTCCAGAGGAGGCTCCTGGCCATAGCAGTGCTAATCCATTACCAGTATAGGGATCATTGATTTGGGAAGTGTAAGAACGGACCGCGACCAGCCACTAAGTGACGGCATATTCCAACAATATACCACTGTTTTATTACACAGCAATGCTAATAAAACATAATAAAATGTAGTAATATTATTCTAATAGATTACATGCAGTTTTAACATTCGCTGTTGAAATCTCTTCAAAGGCGTTTCCATAACTTTATGTAAACTACACAAGGCCCCAGGTCATCATATCATGTTTGCTATACATACTCTGTATTTACACAAGGATCTAGAATAGCTCCGGCTACACAATGTATTGCTCCTCAGGAAAGCCGAGGTTTGTAATCTGTTATGGTTTCATATTAGTAGATAAGATCCATCAAGTCTCACCGATAAGTCATAAGGTGTTAATGCAGAGGAAGGAATAAAAAAAAAAAAAAACCCTACAAGGATGATGCCAATTGGAAAAATTGCTTCCTGACCCCTTATATGGCACCAATATGAAGTCCCTGGATATCACTCTATGGCAGGACAATGGTCATATGCACCACTATAGCACCTTGCAAAGGTAGTTTATTGCTGCATATTCACCAGGCAGAACAGTGTCCCATTGGTCTCCATTGAGGTGTTGTGTGTTGTATCTACCCACCCAAAAGTGTACATCACACATGACTGCCATCATGTATCGCCAGTGTACAGCCATTGCATACTGTCAAACACCCTAAAAGCTCTCTGTACCTACGGATGATGGGTACAAAGTTAACTTCTTCAGATTACATCCACCCAGATTGTAGAGTTACCACGGGAATTTGGGCCTCTTTGTATAAGTATATAGATCACCTACAGCCCCAAGCTTACCTTTGGCGACTTTGCCTTTGCCTTTAGATTCTCTCAGCTTGGTATTCCTAATGTATCCTCCTGAGGAGCTCTGAGCTAGCCCTTCCCCAGTGGGAGACTGACTGGAGGTTAGAATGGTTTCAGTGTTAGTCCTGTGAGCTGGGGATGAGGAAGTGGAAATGGAGGGATTTGACTCCAGGAGACTACCTAAACTTTCTGCAGCTCGAGACTTTTCAATCCTTTGATCTTCGTCTTGGGAGCAAAGCTGGTCTTCTGAATCATCAGTTTTCTCACAAGGGCTGACTGTTCCCGATTGTAGACTTTCCTCTGTTTCTTCCTCCTGTGTGGGGTTTGCATGTGGTATTGAAAAGGATTGTAGTTTAATACAATTCTCATTTATGGTCTTGCACAGCACCCTATACTCCTATAGGATGTACCTCTACAGGGGCGTCGTTAGGTCAAGAGACCCGGGGCATGGGCCTTAAATCTTTTGGGTGAAGCCCTGGATATCGCTGGGTCAGCAGGACAATTGTCCCCACTCTCACCACTATTTGTGTCTGCAGAAAGAGGTGGGTACTGTAGTGGTGCACAGAGCTGTCCACTCCATGCACTACTACATAGAGCAGGAGACACAGTGACGTCATTACACTGCCCCAAGCGGATTAGTAAGGCTGCCGGGAGCAGGCGGTGCGAGATGATAATGTCACCACGGCATGTCCTACCACAGAGTAGAAGAGAAGGGGCAGGGGTGAAGAGAGGCAAGTATTAATATTGATAGTATTCTTTTTAATTACTTTGTGTGAAAGAGAAAGCACAGGACAACGGGGCTTAAAAGTGGGGCACATTACAAACTGGAGGATGAGGGGAGACTTATTAAGTGTGGGAGAATTGGGGGGTGTACTATTATTTAGTGTAAGGACAATGAGGAGGCATTGCTAGAGACCACCAGTATTAAGTGTGGATTGTATTTTTACATGTTATGCCACATACAATGTAAAGCCTAGTATATGGTATATACCTTATACTAGGAAGCATGCATTACTTGTGTGTTGCTAGTATTTTCAGGAGGAATTTCTGTGTAGAACTATTACAGTGTTTGGGGAAAGTGTAGGCAGAACTATTTCAGTGCTTCCATGGACCCAAATGGAGAGCGGGCGCTCTTGCTGTATTACACATATTTCATTATCCTACAAAAATATGTATAGGTGAGAAGACCTATAAATCGTTAAAGCCAAAATGTGCAGGTGTCTATTTAATGTTATGGAGTGCCGTTAGCCGCAAGCAAGGTCTTTCATTTTTATACTCTCACCTCTGGATACAATTTTTGTTCCTTGACAACAGTTTGCTCTTTTAATTTGTTCCTCGATGGCCGCTGGCGTTTCACTTGAAGAGCGAGCTGTGCTTTGGCTCTGTGGGCGCTGGTGTCCAAACGCTGGATCTCTCCCACGCAGGCATCAAAGTCTAAGTGTCATTTAGAGATTGTCAGAACACGTCATTTTCAAGTCAATTGTGTTAATAAGTTTCATAAGAATATTTAAAAAAAACTGCTACATTATGTTGCTTCATGCAAAAAGTTTTCCATCTACAGACGAGAAACTTTCATATAGCATCTCTAAGATGGCAACGGAGCCTGCTATTATTGCAGATAATGCTACTGGTTGGGTTTGGAGTGAGGACCATATGGTCATGACTTGACTCCATAAAACATAGTGGGGAATACACATTCTATCAGTCAAACATACACCAGGCGGAAGAGATCTTTAGTTTCAAACATTCACATAGAAAACTTTCTAAAAGCCATCATTTCCACTTTGCTGATCCTTTCGGGTAACCAGCGGCTATTGTCTTCCATTGACAGCACACAGGAGAAAACTGAAGACTCTTCTCCCTGTATCACTTAATATAAGCAGCACCATATAAAACATTATCGGAATAGCACTGAACAAGTCTGACTATGGGCAAGGGAAAAACTTATAGCTAGATCTTGTTTGTGCATCTGTCTTCCTTCTCTCCTATCCATGAACTTTTTTGAATTTAAGGGTAGTGGCAATATTGAACAAATAAAAAAAAATTAAAAAAAAAAGTAATTACCCTGCCTTCCAAGGCACAGCCACCGGCCTCATTGTTTACACTGTCCGTGGTCAAAGAAGAGGGACATGATCACTAAATTATACCACTACTGTGATCTCCGAGGCCTCTGAAGTGACTTCCGAAGTGTAAAAAAGGAGACTGGTGGCCACGCACAGATAAGTACATTTTAATTTCTCTTGCCCTTTTCTCCAATGTAGTTTTCCAGGGAAACTAGAAAGTCCCTCTATGTGGAGATTGTGAAAATGGATTATTAGGTTTGTTATACAATGATTTATGAAATGTATGTTGAAAAGTTAAGCCAGGGGACTCCATGCCTCAGTTATATAGGATGTAAGGCTTTTCATTGTGAAAGGTTTTTTAGGGAAGAAGGGAACCCTCTATTACACTACATTTCATGGCAGCTTAGGGTCATTCAAGTAAATTAAACAGAGGTCCAACACCAGACACAACCAATACCAGATGCACACACCGGTACCTCATAAACCGTAAAGTAGTAATGGCGCTCAGCAGAGCATTGCAGCCTCAAGATGGCAATTTCCAAGGAATAAAACCCTTTGTGCAATTACCAAATCCAGGGTTTCAAAACTGGAGGTGCAAATAGAGAAGAATTACCAGATATGGAAGACTCGAGAAGTGTGGAGGTCTCCGACACCGCTTCCCCTGCGGACTCTGCAGGAGCGGTCGCAATGTGCTGCGAGGATTCCTCACTTTCATGTTTGCTTGGCTTCACCTGAAGCTTTTGTTCATAAACCCCCAGCTTGTTCTCCAGCTCTGTAATCTGAAAATTAAAGCAAAACGTTATTTCCTCTATACTCCCTTACCACAATACACAGAGATGATCTATACTCCTCCCTCAGTGAACTTCCCTCAGTCTCTACTGCAACGTGATATTCCTCCAGACACTATTCTAATAACGGCAGAAACTCATTTCTAATCCATTAGATAAGAGGCGTAGGCAATTATGTCTATTTTAAGACAGCCGGCAGTGATTTGAGTGTTTAATAAATTTTGAAAAGTATCATCTTCTTTGTGAAGAGGTTTCACTTTAACATTGCCGCCTACACAACTGCTGTACTCGGCCAATTTCTAAGCCTCCATCAGAAGACGCTACAGCAAAAATCGAATTTTAGGAGCAAAACTAAAATAAATGTTGCATTATGTATTATTCATCTTTCCCAGCCGCACACTTGGAGCATCCTCGGCCATCATACACACTGGTGGGGTGAATGATCATAAAATTTAAATTATATATAGATGCAATATAAAACAGCCTAGTACAGATAATAATAATTTAGGGGTCTTATGTGGGTCACTCAGATATGGCATGAAATGCAAGACATGACAGGAAAGTGGACAAGTGTATGAGATGAATATAAAATAAGAGACTGTCCCATTAATAGATCATAGAAATGTGCAGTCACATATAGAGTCGCAGCTCCCGTTTTCAGCTTCACAACCTCTTATTTTAGCTGCCCAGTTCATCTACAATTTAGCAACGTTTGCAAAAGGTTGTAAAAAAAAAAATATATATAAATAATAATAATTCTACCGTTTTCTTACTACAGCTCCTATACAAAGCTACTAGACTCCATGGTAACAGACTACAAACAAACCATTTGCAGTCTGACATTGTTAGACTTCCTTCCGTCTGTCCTTTATATTCAAGGCTAAACTGTATTAGTGTGGGGATAGAGTTCTTCCCATTTTTAGCTTCACAGGCTGCTACACTGTTTCAATATTGCACACCAAACTTGTATAGCAAGTTACCCTTGTATGTAGAAGAGTGATTTGCTCAGTATGTTGTCTGTCCTTTTCTTTTAAGAGCTCCTTGTGTTCCAGTTCTTTCTTCTCAAATTCGATTTCCCTGTAAAGATGAAGGATACAAGGATATCATAGACTGGATACATTATAGATTTATAATAAGATCTTGTGTTCTTCTCAAAGAGGTTCACTACTTACTTCAACTGAAAATCCTTCAGTAATTTCTTGGCCTTGGTGTATTTCTTTTCCAGTGTATCATACTGCTCCTGTGTTTCTTTCAGATGTTCATTAACAGTCTTACAGAGCGCTTGAGCCTCCAACCAGTAAGTCTCCAACTTCTTAATCTTCTCCTTGTTCTCCTCCACAGACTGCTGATACTTTATCCGGTTTGTCTCCCAGTCCAGCTTCTCATTCTCTGCAGCCTTAATCTAGAAGAAATTAGGGAACAAAGATTTATCCATTATACAGTTTCATCGTTTTACGGTTTAATCTGGGATTTTTAGGTTTAGGTATTTAGGTTTAGCTTAGGTATTTGGGGCCCCAATCCAAAGCTTGCACCGGGGGGCCAACTTGTTTTGTTACGCCAATGGGAAAGGTAGTATGGATTAGAGAGTTGGATGCAGGGATTGATGACACCACAGCACAGACAGGGATAGGGGGGTATAGGAGACCACTCCAATTAGAAATATAATAGTGAAATACATCTCTATTTGCAGAGCTTTATGGTACGCTATACCTACACTGCAGTCATACAAGACAGCTTGCACATTACTACTTCACGGTTATGTAAAGTTATATATTAGTAACCAGCCCAATAAAATATAGATGTCTTAAAAGCGTAAAGTGACAGGATAATTGGAGTAAAACTGATGTCTACATTAATGCACGCTTTAAAGCAGAAAAAGCTGTGGACTCACCCTGTCTTTCAGCTGATTGACTTCAGCAGTTGTGACAGCATACTTTAGCTGGAGCTTAAAACACAAAAATAGAATATAGATTGTGTGAGTAAAGCACAAAAAAAGCTACATATCAATAAAGCTTAATTACAGACACATTACAGCTGATCTTTGCAGTCTGGGATTATAGTAACATCCAGAGAGCTTCACCAGAGGTCACAGGGGGCAGAGGGGTCCGTCTTTAACTAGGGGTCATCTAAGTCTGGTGTCCTTAAGTAGGGGACCGCCTGTACGGCTATATAATTGCAACGCAATCCAAACCAGACATTCATTTGTCTCTTGATACTTAAACATTGTGTATTATCGCATTAACCCACTTTATGAGTCACGGGACCCTGCTGTGTCAGAGGGCCCGGAATCTGGTTCTGTCTGGAAACTTCCACAAGAGCAAGTTTCATGAACATCCTAATGCTGTTACAGAGTCCGTATAAAGGGGTCAGATATTGACTTCTAGTATTGCTTCCTTTGGTCCGAGAAACTAGCTCTATGCACTCGTAGGATTTCCCCAGACGGAATTGAACAGGACTGGACTGACATGCCGAGTTAAAGTCAAGTGATTTCACGCAGCAGGTCTGTTCCGTCCAGTCAAGGTTAAGACTGGGAAATCCCGCAGGGGCGTTTCTCAGAAATCCTAGTACAGTTACCGGGCCTGACTAAGGGGTCAGCCATGGACCTAGAGAGGAGGATCTTTATCGCTGGTTTTGCTTGGCTTTTTTGGTGTTAAAAAGTCTCAAAAAAGTTGCATTAAGGTTTTTGCAACTTTTTTTTTTATTCTGGCATAAACATAGAACTACAGTGCGACAGAGGGCAAAACCAGATTTATGACATGCATCTTTTTAAAAAAGTTACATAGTCACTTCGTTCCTAATTTTAGCTAATATATATTCCATTATAGTGCTTGACAAGGTTTTATCTCTTATGTACCTCTAGCCAAATTTGTGTGTTCACTTCGAACACCAAATTTCTACATTTACAGCACATTGTAATATTATTAATAATAATAATTATTATAATTATTGAGACTATATTTAAGGAGGCATCTGCAATATCTCCATGTCCTAAAGTCATGACCCAACGACATAAAATACTGCCATCTCCCTAAACACAGTTGGTATATCTTGTATGTAGAGGGATGGCCATACTGGCAGCCGTCTACCTCTTTAAACTTGAGTGCCAGCTGAGAGGCGTCCATATCTGAAGGAAAGGTCAAATCGTCACTTTCTGGCAACTCAAACACTTCGACAGAATTTCCATGTAGATGCGACTCTAGATGATCCTCATCGTCCTCGTCTTCGTCAAAATCTTCTTCCTGTTGAGAAAGAGAATGCGGATTTGGCAAAAAAAAATAAAAAATTCTACATTTGTAAACTTTTACAAACGAATTACAACAGATGTGCTCCATGTGTGTTCCCCTAAAGCACCAGGGCGAAAGGTTACAGGAAAGAGGAGGCTTCATTTGTATTCACAGATGCAACCAAATCCTCTCCATATACCTCTTTACAATCAAAGAGAAGCTAAAGAATTTCGGAAATATAGATCATAAAAGGGGAAAAAAAAACAAAAAAAAACAAAGCGGACCTGCCCGGTGCTGCCCTCCGAGTACTGCTGGTCGTACATCTGCTGCTGACATCTCTCCTGCTCCAGGGTCTCGCTGATGAGCCGCGCCACTTCACTCTGGGTCCCTGGTTTTTCTCTCCCAATGAGGAACCTGAAATTTAATATAGAGATTAATCAAAATTATTTTTGGAAAAAGCCCAAAATAAATAATAAATAAGGCAACCTAAAGATGTTGCCCTCACTAAAGTACAGAAGAGTGAGCAGAGAGCGCCACTACACTACAACTTTCGCTGTCTGCTTCCGGCTCCATCCATGACCTCTGACCGGCCTATCACCAGTGGATAACTAATTCATAAATCTTACCCTGAAAACAACTTTAATCCTGGAAACACTCTTAATACACCATATGGGCTGTGGTTTCCTCACGAAGGCGGAGGGTATGTGTTATATTCACATAACGTAAGCAGGAGGAGGAAACCCTACAATTTAGAGGACTTGTCATGTATAAGATGACTCCAGCATTGTGTACGTATAGGACGCTGGAGTCCTCTCCTTCACGACAAGTCCACTAAATTGTAGGGTTCCCTTCTCCTAAACTGCTATACCAACCACAGTCACTCTACGAGCATGACGATACGATTACAAATTACGTACAATTTATTACATGTATATGACTCCGCAACATTCCAGAAATAATAGAATAATAGAAGCGGAATTTTCAAAAGTTTTATTTTCCGGCCATGCTAAATTTTACAGACATGTTCTAGATTTGCATCGCAATCCGGGCAAATTCCACTTAAAACCGGAAAACCTTTTGATTTCAATGAAGGGGATCGAGCCAGGGGGAAATCCTTGCCTTATTTGATGTCCGGACTCAGCACAGATTGAGGCCGGATATAAGTCCCCATAGGCGCAAAGACTCGCTATGGAGAGGGGCGAGCGTTTGGCCATATGATCACCCCAGTGAGCAAAACGAGGCAACAGACAAAACAAAAATAAATAATCGCACCCAAATGAGTGAACATGCATTTTTGTTATTGTTTACGAGATGTAGAACTGTGTCATTGCAAGAATTTTGGCAGATTTTTATTTTCTTCATACAAGCCAAGCAAATAAGTGCGCAAGGATGAGGGGACAGCTGCCGGCATAAGCACAGAGCTCAGTATGTATACAAAGGCTTTATCAGATCATCTGATGAGAAATCCTTCACAGTCACTACCCACCGACTACTCATAACTTTACAGAACCCTCACCATGTAAAAACCTCTCCCCCCCCCCCATACCCATGTCCACACAGTGGACCTTACATCCATAAATATGGAACCATAAAGTGGTCACATACTTCTGGTAGCAGGATCTCTGTTAAGAATAAAACGATCAGGCATGTTTAATTCCAACATGCCCAATCTTTCTTCATAACCCCTCCACTGGCCGCAAACTCTGGACACCCCAAAAAACACACGAGATGCGCTGCCGGACAAGCTAAAATTCCCAAACTCAGACATATTCATTTAATACAAATGACGAGCCACGACGGCCAAGATTTCCAAGTTGTGATATTATGTTGTAGATTATCAACTCACTTGTACAAAAATAATGTCCGGCATGGGACACAAGGAGAAAACACAACCAATTTATTCAGAAAATAGCGCCACATATGATTACAGGCTGTTAATGGTATTGCAGCAGAGATCCATTCATTTTACCAGAGCTGTAGTACTAATACTATCTCAGAGATGTAATAAGATTTTTCTAGCCAGGTCCAACCCCCGACTACATGTCGTATCAGGCTCACAGCAGCACAGAGAGATACAGCTTTATGCCAACCTAGGCAGCAGCGATCTATCCAGGCTCTTTACTAGAAGTTTACACAAATAGTGTAAACAAGCCATAGGTGTAAATGTCTAATGAAAAGGCGGGGGGGGGGTCCAAAAATTTTACTTATTATCCACAGGATAGGCCATCAATAGGTGCCGATGGCAAGGCTGATAACCAAAACAATGATAAAGCCAAAACTTACTACATATCACAACGTAGTGAAAAAGGTGTCCAAATACCAATACACTCACCTGACTGTACCTTTGGTGTTTTTGAGTACCGTAGCAGCAAAAAGTTGAGTCACCCCAACAAGACTCGTACCGTCGACTTCCACAATTTGATCATTGACTTGAATTCTAAAAGAAACAAAAAGTTCAGAAATGCATCAGCCTAAAAACAAGGAGACGGGAAGAAATGTCTGCCCGGGGCAGCCGTCGATTCAATCATTAACCAACGTATCAGGATTAGGTAAGGAGAACCAATATTGACAGACAGACATTCGGCTACGGTGTCCAGCAACGGTCAATTTACACAGAAGGTCAAATAATCCATGTGTACAGGTAAAAAAAAATTAATTTGAACACTTGCTGCTCAAATGTACATGCATAAAAATATACAAATCCCTAACAGTACATAGAAATGGGTTTCTAGAAAGATACATGGCTGGACAGTGGACCACTACGATGAAAATGTGTTACTTACTGCTCCGTGCTGACCTGGTACTGTGCCTCCTGCTCTGTTGCACTGAACTCTTGTCTCCCGACACCACAGTAATTGCTAGGAACGGCCACTCAGCAACCAGTAATTGTAGCCGTGACTCACCTCAGCTTCCGATTGGCCGAGCAGCCACCACTTCCTGTGGTGTCGGGAGACCCTCAGGAAGTCAGGTGAAGCAGCGATCAGGAGCGCTTACCATTTTAATTTTTCTTTAACTTTAGTTGCCCGCTTTAAATTGAATATTATTCGCACTGGAAAACCCCATTAAGGGCTTCATTTAAAAAAAGGCAAATGGAATCTATCAATATCCAATGCACAGCTTTATACTTAGGTAAGAAAAACAACCCTACCACATTAAGTGATAATTAAATAGCAAGAAAGAGACACTAAAAACACACTCTGAAGGAAGATCAACCTCCGGTAGACATTGCAGAGACGTGACTGGGGAGCCACCGGCTGGGGGTGTTATTGATCTATACACATATCCCGTGTGCAATGTAGGACACTGTAAACATGACATCAGCGCGGCTACACAATGAGTAGTATACAACACACAGCTCTGCATTATCTTCTGCTATAGTCATATTGTTGTAACCAAATACTTCGGGTGACTAAGGATTCTACGGGAGAGAAGTCATTTATTGTGGCCAAGTAACCCTAAACAGCCCAACATGTCCTCTACCATCAATCAGGTCGATCAGTTTCCTATGGGCGGGGGATGAAGTGTGATTGACAGCTCTGCTCCAAGATACAGATTGTGTAAATAAAGAAGTATAAATATGGGATGTGAGAGCATGAAGTCAGCGGCATGGAGATCATCTTTACACAGGGAATATACATTATATACTATACAGGTTACGTACAAGACTGGTTCCATAGGTTTGAATTTGAAAAAGTTGAATTTGTATACAAGTCGGAACTGTATATTTTATAATTATCGCTCCAGACAAAAAAAAATGTGTTCCAGTGGACAATGGATTTTCCAAATTTTGCTGTACATGGGACCAAGGGTTATCAAATAAAGCCTTCATTACAGGACACCTTACAGACTGATCATTGCAGTTCTGGAACTATAGTAAAGCATTCAGAGACTTCACCAGAGGTGACAGTGGGCAGAGGGGTTCTTCTTTAAAGGGAACCTACCACCACCAAATCTATTATACTCTACCTATAAAGGGTCGAGGGTGGTAAGGTGAATCAATGGGACGTGAGGATAGCCCTTTAAGGGCTAATCCTCACGGTCCCCGCACTGTTTTGTAAACTTTATTACCCTAATATGTTAATTTACTTATGCGGCTACTTATGCGGCTACTCCACGCCCCGTAGCCATACTTTCCCCCTCCTACTACACCATGTTCGGCGCGCGAAGCTGGCTGTAGATGCGCGCCCTCGTCCGCCGATCCTGCCGTCTGCGCAGAACAAGCAGGCCCGCGCTCGAGCGGTACTGTTACGAAGAGGGGCGCACGCGCGGGCCTGCTGTTCTGCACGCCGAACATGGTGAGTAGGAGGGGTAAAGTGGCTACCGGGGCGTGGAGTAGCCGCCTCGTGTAACCTCAGATGCGGCTACTCCACGCCCCAGTAGCCGCATAAGTAAATTAACATATTAGGGTAATAAAAGTTTACAAAACAGTGCGGGACGTGAGGATTAGCCCTTAAAAGGGCTATCCTCACGTCCCATTGATTCACCTACCACCCGATCTACCTTTATAGGTAGATTTGTGGTGGTAGGTGCCCTTTAACTTGGTGTGGTTTATAAGTCGGGTGTCCTTAAGTAGGGGACCGTCTGTATATACTATTGTTTTTTTAATCATCTATATGAATTTTCACCAATTTACAGTCAATTAGGACAGGATACGCTCCGCACAAGCAGGAGAGTAAAGAGACAACAATTTACTATATACAAGTAATAATAATGTAATGAGAGTTACAAGGGGAAATACAGCCTCTTCCATTTCCTGTCATCTTTGAGAGTTTGGGATAGTGTAGATGCTCAGACAACACAAATATCTTAAGAAAAAAAAAAAAAAATTATCCTAAAGGTATTTTCCAGCTGTATATGATTTATAGGGGTGCAATCTACAGAGGTGGTCTTGCGATTGGTGCAATGTTTTTCAAATATCAAGTCATTGGGAGAGATTTAGCATTGTGGGCTTTTTTGGCATGAAAATGTCACATAGGTTTTTGGAGACTTTGCATAGCTAAAAAGGCGCACCCAACACTCATAACATAGAAGTACTGCTAGTGCAACGCCGTGGGAAGCCGGATTCACGCCACAGTCATGCCAGCCCCCTGCTGGTGTATGTGCTGAGATTTTTTGAAAGAAAAATCTCAGACACATATAGAGCCTAAGAACGTTTATTAAAGGGCCAAATTCACCTTAAAGGAAATCTACCATTTACTTTTATGCATTATGAAGCAAACATACCTTGAGAATGCTGTAGCTACACTGATGCAGAAACAGTTTTTAACAGTGTTTAATCCCTGAGCTGAATTGTTTTGCTGAAAAAACAAATGATAAAATTCAGGATAATGAGGCTCTATAGCTCCTTCACCTGGCTCAGCGCTTCTCTTGCACCGCTTCAGAGAATGATGTAATCACTATGTTGTGCCTGAAAGCCAGTAATCAATCACTGCACCATCCCCCTGTGTATAAATCATCCTGCTCCGGTTGATTACTCCTGTCTGGACAGTTCAGGAAGCTCCGTGTAATGCGTTTATGAACGGCAAGCAGCATGCAGCCCAGCTTTCCCAAGGTCCTGAATTTTATAATTGTTTTTTTTACCAGTAAAAAACACTCAACTGATGCAAAAACATATCTTGTTTTAATCTGTGAGCTACAGCATTCTCAGGGTATGTTTGGTTCATAATGCATGAAACCAAATGGTAGATTTTCCTTAATGAATCTGGCGGAAACAGAGCTTCAAAAGACATAGAACTGTCCCAAGGAGCCGCCTAATGATAAATCTCCCCATTGTCTTAGTTTACACTTATGAGACGGACCCTTGTTAGAATGATTTTGGAGACTAAGGACATAGCAATTACTATAAATACTATAGCAGAAGCCATGTCCATCTGAAGTGGGTGACCCATCCTCTGGGATTTTTACATTCCCGAAATTAATTACTATACAAAAATAGAATCAGCCTCTTACATATTTGATTCTCTCTCGGTCTGGGATGCGCTTCTACAATCTGAACTTATTCTGAAAATAAGGGCCCACTGTACCAGCATTAAATAGGCAAATAAAAAATCCTGCAACCGGTGGCTTACCGTCCGTCCCGTTGAGCAGCTCCTCCTTCTGTAATAGTTTTCACAAATATTCCCAATTTTTCCAAGCCCTGGTCGGCTCCAACTCCCATCCCAATGATGCTGATCCCGAGGCCACTGTCACCTAGTAACAAATATGTAAGCAGAAGCTGTGGTTATCACATAGCTGGAATACTAAATAGCTAAAAACACCAAGACGTTACATGACACACAAACTCAATGACATTTTGGATTACTAAAAGCAGTTTTGGGATGGGTAGATTTGTAGGTTTTGGTCTGATCGGCTTAGTCATATAATCGGCCATCCAAAGATGACACCCACGTTGCACGCCTGGATGAGATCTCAAAATGGATCTGTAAGATTACTGTGTGCGCAGCATGTTAGGAGTTGTAGTCCATCAATAGCCAGCAGACCAATCCTGTAGATAAAAAAAAAAAAAAAAAAATTGAATAAATACCTTTTTCAATTTCGACAGGGAAGACGTCCATCTTCTCCACTCTTTTCTCCAACTCGTACTCAGCGGAGGCAGCGACCGGATCCACTTCCTCGTTGCGCCTGTCGTAGTCTTCATTGGAGAATGTCGGGAACACCTTGATAGGAAAAAAATGCAGGTTACTAGACGTGTAATGAATAGGTCTTGCTATACTTTTTGCTGCCCCATATAAAATTTATGAAATTTGATGTAAAGACCAAGTATTTGTACTCAAAACGTCAAGTACAACACTGCTTAGAGTCATGGTCACTGAATGCAGAAGATAAACTTGTCCCTCACTGTTTAATTTAGGAACATACAGAAAATCCTTTATACTTCTTTTAAAAGGACTTGGTAGAGCATAACCAAAAGGCAGCTACCCCCCTCCCCCTATATCAAACATAGGAGAGGAAACAGGCTGCTGCTGCCAGTTGTCTTACAATCATACACTGAAGTGATGATGAGGATGGGGACACAGTTCATCTCCTGGGGGACAGATTTTTTTTTTTTTAATCATTTCTTACTTTTTGTTATATACAGGTGACTAAATACAGAGCCATGACAGCTCATTAAAAGTTTCCGTATCAATAAAAACCTTATACATTAGCTAAACTAATGCCAGGATCCAGGGATATACAAGAATCCTCACTTAGCCAACAATGAAATGATCACGCAACAGCCACTTTGTACACAGGCCGAGTCATGGGGGCTTTGCCCGTCAACCACTGAGTTAAAGTGGAGTCATGGTGGCTCTCCTATTCATCTGCATAGTGTGGGCGGGATCACGGGGGCTCACCCAGTCAACCAGTGTGTGTAGGCTCAGTAATCGGAACTCTCCCATAAGAATTTACTCAAGCCTTTACTCATTAACCCTTCTCCTAATCGTATAAACGTATGCAACTCAAAAGTTCCTTACATAAAAAAAAACAAATCTCCCTTCTAGATACCACAAATTAGGGCAGCAGGATATCACCTTACAGATTTGCTTCACTACCCAATGCTTAGCAGGGTAAACCGCTATATGTCATCAATACTCGCCTACGATCCCATCCACTTTTCATAACTAACATAAATTAATTTTACACGTAGGTACGGAGACAAATCAATTTGCACAATATAAAGTCTAATGAGACTGCGGTTTTCTGAAACATTTAAGCAAAACTGACTTATCCACAATAGAATAACCTTCCATCTTTTTATTGGATGACATGGAATATGGAACTTAAAGAGAACCAGTCATGCAAAATAACCCCCCTAAACTAAATATATTTTCATACCTCCATTAGAGAGCATTGCCTCTATCCCTCATTGTCCATCTACATGCCTGTAAACTAAGCAATGAGGTCCTAAAGCTGTATGCAAATGACCTGTGAAATGTCCAATGAAGCATTAGCATATTCAAGCTGTCCACTCTATTCATGAGTGGGAGGCACAGCCACACCCCCAGTGCATGACTGACAGCCTGTATAATGATGTGCTTCCTGGTGCTGGTGGCCACGCCCCCTGCAGCCTGTGTGTGTGTGTATAGGAGAGATACAGCAGCTCCAGGCAGCCATGTTATAGCAGAACATGTCAGGTACTTGTGTAGCTGATGTCTGTGTATCACACATGTGTATTAGGAGGATGCAGCATGTCAGCAGGTGCACTAACCATGCTTTATTATACATTACACACAGACATGAGCAGGGGGAGGAGAGGGGAGGGGTAACAGGGGTGACATCACTGCCTCTGACCATGTGACCAGCCTCATTTACATGATAAAAAATAGATGATTTTACAATGATTAAAGTATGAAATAACTAGATAAAGGCTGGGATGGGATCCTTGTGAGCTGCTCCAACAGGTGGTGGTGACAGGACAAGTGACACAGACCTGATGACAGGTGTCCTTTAATCCCAATATATTTTATTTAAAAAAAGTTTATTTTGACATGCCTTGCCAATAGCCGAAAGGCACACCCCACACAGCACTCTGTCAAAGTGCGGTAAAAGGGCCGCCACAAGCACAATCCTGTCTCTTACAATACAGCCAGGGCTCCGAGATGGATGTTTGTTTTTACAATGGAATAATACGGAATGCGGAAATCCTTTTTGGGTTTTGCAGTTACCTGCCAGACGGGATGAGGGCTCTCGCCAGACAGCCGTAGACTCTGGTCACAAGACAAGGCAGCACAACAAAACATTTCCAGGGCTCTTTGTACTTTACAGACCACAATTCCCGAGAAGCAGACGATATGAGTCACAACCAAAGACTAAAACATCATATAAAACCCCATTGTATGGCGGTAGGACAGTCACATACTGTGCAATCTATTACCTACCTTCATGGCAGGTGAACACTCACCTGTGGATGTCTACTTTGTGTTAAAAGCAATGGTGGATTCAAGGTCAGGGGGATGTGTGCATGTCACACACTATATACCGCAACATAGATTGGGATACATATCAGTGCGGAATATCTTTGCATGTCCTTTATCCAAAACCCAAGCTAAAATGTGGTGGAAAACGTTGTAGTAAGTTTTAAGAAACTTTAACAGTTCTCCAAAAGAGTGTGTGGTCTGTAGTGCCAAAAGATTATGCCAGATTTTACTGGCGTCCGCATGCACACAATTGTAGGTCAGGTCCATGTGCCGTCTGCTGAATCAATGGATAACAAAGACAAACCAATTCCAACGTTTGCAGCCTGAGAAAGCAGGAGGGCTTAGACTGAGCCGTCTTAAAGGAATCCTACCATCAAAATCATGCATGACAAGCCGGGCACCGTGACTGTGCTAATCACTTTATATTTGTTATCTATGGACTCCTCCTTTTCAAAAATCAAATTTGAAAATTATGTTAATGAGTCATGCTGTAGCTTCATAGGTGTTACACAGCCTCGCCCTCTCCCTCAGCACCTCCCCCGCTCCCTCTGCCTGCTGTAATTTTACTGCAGAAGACGCTTCATTACACAGTGGGAGGTGCTCCTCCTGCACATTGTAGCAGCCTGTGAATCAACAACATGGGGGGGGCTCTGGTAACACTCTCAGGAGCCCTTTAAGACTCAGTATAATTTTAAAAGCCGATTTTAGAAGTCATGTATAACAAATAGAAGATTACCAGAGAGTCACAGCGCCTGGATGTATGAGTAAATGTCACCGGTTTATCATTAAGGATTTTGATGGTAGATTTCCTTTACAAAAGCCGTACCCAACCTCCGGCCCGTGGACAAAGAACTTAAATGTGTTTTGAAAAAAAAATAAACAAACCACTTTCTAAACTTCCCTCCTCCTTTGTCCTTCCCCTCAAAAGGGCAGAGGCGGGTCTATGTCCATCCCTATGCGTACGCTACACAGTAAACCATCAGGTAATATCCAATCATATGCCGGATGGGTTACGTTTTTATTGGCAGTAGACAATATGCCCACTAATAATGACATGACTGGGATGAGTCCATGCCAACCCCTCCAGTCCTCAAAACAGCCCTGATACCCCAAGGACACCACAAGTCAGCAAAACATGTTGGGGAGGGAGAGGGGAGGGCTATTTATATGTTTATTTAAAAATAATGCGGATGTGTTGAGTGATCATAAAAAAAATATATAAAAACTAGTTGAGCTGCAGCGACTGTTTTACTAGGGAATCTGTTATTTATAGGGAACATTATAGTGTTGAGCAAATGTTTGGACACCATGGAAGGGGGATTGTGTCTATTAACACTGATGATGGAGCTCATCACTTATCAGATTGTCTGTAAATGGGCTCTAATTGATATTGACCATCCCTCAATCTGAGGGTTTCTAAATTTTGCCTAAACCCCTCCTGGCTCTGCCATGTGCCCACTAGTCCCTGTATATGGCACTGCCCAATGATAATATGTAAAGTGAACCATCGCTAAAAGCCCTTATGGCACTAAAGCATCTTACTCACTCCTACCGCCTGTTCCCCCTTGTATAATAACAAAGAAAAAAGGTACAAAACACAATGGTTTATTCAACATTTTTAATAAAAGGTTAAGTTTTATGTGACCATTGGCTTCTTTTGGTTACTATCCAGTAACTATAGGATTGTAATCTGCCTGACACACACACGCTATGACGCACACTTTTTTTTTTCCTGATAAAATTAGGTCACTTCGCTTTGACTCTGGTCGGCTTATACTTGAGTACATTCAGTATGCTTCTTTTTTTTTTCGTAATTAAAAGGCCACAGACAATGGGACATTATCGGGGTGAGGGGGGCTCTGTAGAAAAAGGGGACAGACAACAGAAAAGGGGGCAACATTAGATAAAGCCTCGCTGCATCCCCTTCATTTCCTTGTATACCTTATTAGACATGTACGTATTTACAGCCGCAAGTTTGTGGCCGTACATACAACCCCCATTTACAGCAATGGCCGCGCAGAACGATACAGTGCAGCAAGTGTGGCACCTTACCGCTCCATACATGGGGAAAAGATAGGACTTGACCCATCTTTCGCCCTTACGCCATGCATTTCTATGATAGAAGGAAGGGGGTCACCCCTCGTCCTCTCCATGGCACCATATGTATGCTCGGATACGGCCTGGCGGGCATATGTTGGTATAAATGCATCCTTATACAGTTTATGCAGTACAGTCACACTGCAATTCTAGATGCCCAGGGACAATGTACCCCTATCTGCAGGATGGGAGACAACTGATCAATGGATCTTGGTAGATTTCCTTTACAAAAGCCGTACCCAACCTCCGGGCCGTGGCCAAAGAACTTGGATGCGTTTAAAAAAATAAATAAATAAATAAACAGTGATCATAAAAAATATAAAAATAGTTGAGCTACAGTGACTGTTTTACTAGCGAATCGGTTATTTATAGGTAACATAGTGTTGAGCAAATATTTGGACACCATGGAAGGGGGATTGTGTCTATTAACACGGATGATGGAGCTCATCACTTATCAGATTGTCTGTAAATAGGCTCTAATTGATATTATTGACCATACCTCAATCTGAGGGTTTCTAAATTTTGCCTAAACCCCTCCTGGCTCTGCCATGTGCCCACTAGTCCCTATATATGGCACTGCCCAGTGATAATATGTAAAGTGAACCATCGCTAAAAGTCTTTATGGCACTAAAGCATCTTACTCACTCCTACCGCCTGTTCTCCCTTGTATAATAATAAAGAAAAAAGGTACAAAACACAATTGTTTATTCAACATTTTTAATAAAAGGTTAAGTTTTATGTGACCAATGGCTTCTTTTGGTTACTATCCAGTAACTATTGGATTGTAATCTGCCTGACACACACACGCACGCTATGACGCACACATTTTTTGACTCTGGTCGGCTTATACTTGAGTACATTCAGTATGCTTTTTTTTTTTCTTCTCATAGTTAAAAGGCCACAGACAATGGGACATTATTGGGGTGAGGGGGGGCTCTGTAGAAAAGGGGACAGACAACAGAAAAGGGGGCAGCATTAGATAAAGCCTCGCTGCATCCCCTTCAATTACTTGTATACATTATTAGACTGCATGGGGGACGTATGTACAGCCGCAAGTTTGGCCGTACATACAACCCCCATTTACGGCAATGGCCGCACAGAACAATACGGTGCAGCACCTTACCGCTCTATACATGGGGAAAAGATAGGACATGTCCCATCTTTCCCCATAGTACGGCCCGTACACCATGCATTTCTACGATGGAGGGAAGGGGGTCACTCCTCGTCCTCACCATGGCGCCAGACGTATGCCCGGATACGGCCTGGCGGGCACATGTTCGTATAAATGCAGCCTTATACAGTTTATGCAGTACAGTCACACTGCAATTCTAGATGCCCAGGGTCAATGTACCCCTATCTGCAGGATGGGAGACAACTGATCAATGGATCTGACTGCTGGCCCCCTACTTATCAGAACAGGAGCACTTTATACAGCCAAAATAAAGCAGCAGATAACAGTGCATGCACCGTGTGTAAAAGCCGCAATGAAAACATGCGCTTAGTCAAAACGGTCCAAAAAGAAGACCAAAAAAACCAAACCATTAAAATGAGGAGAGACCTACCATTAAAACCCAAAGCATTTATAGCCATGCTTTGGATTGTCTGGGATTCAGCCATAGAAGAGACTGCAACATTCAGAACAGCGATGTGACCTCTCTACTCCTTACAAAGCACAGCGCTGCACGTTGTATTGTGGCGGTGCTTAGTACTGCACACAGGTCATGTGACTTATCAATGTGTGCTCATTGGTCGGGGCAGTTATTAGAGCGCGCCAAAAGACAGGGGATTGGATAGTGGAGGTTACCACTACACAAGGAGCTTCCCCCAAACGTCCCATGTAAAAGGTTGTTTGAGGCCATGCCTAATGTATACAATTCATGGCCTACTTTCCATATAACTGTAGGAACTTTTCCATAGATATATTAAGACCCACGAAGGAAAATCTAAATCTAATAATAAAGTCTGCCAGAAAAAAATCCCTACAGGCGGTATATATGGCTCGCTATAGCGTTTCCTAGAATACCATCCCTCCCACAACTGGGCTGGACCAGCGCGGACCACAGAATCACAAGGATTTAATGCGTCTGCATTCCCGGGAATAACACATTGTACACGTTCTACTTCACAAATATATTCATGCACTTGTAAAGCAGCTGTTTTTTTAGATCCCTTTACGGTAAATGGTGGGTGTGGGAAGGAGGGTTTCTGACCACTGGCATCCGAGGAATGGCCTGGGCACTGGGGACTGGTTTTACACTATGAGTCACTGCTGCTACGATGGGTAAAATATCCGGGATGTTCTAGTAATGTAAAAGTATCTCTGTTATAACAATAAGAGGAAATGTGTGCATCCTAACCGCCATTGGTGTTGGTCCAACAAGATAAGCCCATGTTCACACCAGGGTTCAGGCCAGCACACCCAGCCAACGAATGGACCAAGTTTGTACGCCCACGTGCTTATTGTTAACCCACAAACCTCTACAGCCATTAACAATAGACAAATTTATTAGAAAGCCACAGAAGTTTGCATAGCCCTGGTCCATGTGCAGCCGCAGCCCGTCTGGCCATGCAGTTTTGCAGTAGCATGGGAGATGTGGTCTACAGATCTCATGCTATAATCACATTCACATGTGGAGCCAAAGCCGGAAGAGAGCACATAGGAAGCGCCCACCTATTGTACAATACGCTGCAGGGCGTGGGCGACTGTGAGCGAGGAGCCAGGAATGTGGACAAATAAGGAGGAGCACATTCCACAGGTGTGACATGCACCCAGCACAGGCAGCTTATTGTATGTCCATTACCTGCCGCCACAGACCCATTTACTGTACTTTGCACCAGCTGCCTTCCTGCCGCAAGGTTTAGCCAAAACACCAATAATGACCCGACCCGGGATGTGCAAACGTGTGACAATGCAGGTGCTCCCCGGGTTACGTACAAGATGGGTTTGTTCTTAAAGAGAACCTATATAACCCGTCATACAAATTAACCCACCTAAAATAAATTCATGAAAAGCTACGTTTAAAAAAAAAAGCATTGCCCTTATCCCTAAATGGTCCCTTTCCATGGCTACAATATTAAAACAAAAAAAAAAAAACACCTTTGTAAAATTCTATGCACCTGACCTGAGGGGAGTCCAGTGACACTACTTGAGTCAAATGAAGCTCAGCATATTCATGAGTTACTATCATTGTCCTGCCTCCTTGGACCCAATAGACAGGCTATGATATTCTGCTGCATGGAGAGCTCTGTTACATCATTGGGCAGGATGGACCAGGATGGACATCAAAGGTGCGGCTAAAGGTCCAAATCATGTATGTATGTATGTATGCATCTGATCATGGTTTTCAACTTTTCCACATACTTCATGGAGGCATGCTGTGATTTCATGTGATCCGATTCATACATGGTGTATAGTTTTCTAATATTGGGAGGCTAAAGGACCTGTGATGATGTCCTAGGAGCAGTTGCAGCCAGAAACATGACAGATCCTTTATTATTGGGATCAGCTGGGTGGGTTGGGGAGCTGTAAGTCACCACTTTATAAAATGGAAATAACCCTCTTATACAGGACACATTGCAATGACAAGTAACGCATTGCAAGCGTTGGGTCGCTGAGTAAAACCGCCACCTTGGCGCACAAAAACCCTTTCCTTACCAAAAGCCTCTCAGTAAAAAGAGAAGCTAAGAAAATGAGGCGTTTGCATAGAGCCGGCGTGCTTTCACAAGAAGAGAGCCCCGAATGTGGAAGAAATAAGAGCGCAGATGTCCGCTCCAGTGTTAGACGTGACTGTGCTGGGAATAATACACAAGGGATGGAGGGGGCAGGAACTAACTCCAGGGAGAAATTCCACATGTGATGTCCATTTGAGGATCAGCACCAGTTTGCTCCGGCCACCTCCGCTGCGATGACGGAGTCATTCTTTATAGGATTCATGTGTTTTGCTGGAAAACATTCACCGTTATCATGACAACCAGATGCCTGGAGGTACCCACGACCTAGCGCGGGTCACTGCGACACCGCGAGAACAGGCTGCAAGTCAGCCGTAAAACGTGGTGGGTTTTATTTTTTGTTTGTTTAGTTAATGGTGAGAAGTGCAAGATTTATTAGGCAAGGAATTTCAAAGGGATTTGGGATTTCCAAGAGTTCAGAAAAACCACACAGAGGGGGCATGCAAAAACCATAACTACCTCTAGCCTGCGCTAGCTTCTGGGTGCAGCTTTACGCTGGTGGTGAGTTCCCCAGAAGGTCAGAGTTCACAGGACAAACCTTTGTTCTACCTCCATAGGGCGCAGCGGGTTCCATGACCCCGACACTAGTAACTACCGTTTCTCACCTACCCGTCCCCATAGACTTGTTCCTAGAAAAATGTCCAAAGCCCAACCATCGCCTCGCTACACAGGTCTGGTTTTGTATATACTTGCGTTTCCTAAAATATAATAATTTTAGGACACAGTTTTCCTGTTCCTCAGTTACTAGAAATTTAGGAATCAATTTCACCATGTGACATTACAAATCTATTCCCATCATAAAGATCATGTTTCATAAAGTGGTTTCTGACTGTACAAACGCAGGCCTTGTGTGTGTCGGACCAAATACCGGCCTTGTTTGCAGGCAGTTTCGCCCGACGTCCATTCAAAATGGCCCGTAACGTTCCCAATATAGCGAGGCAAGGTGCAGGAACTGTGCCCCAGCACACAATAGAAGGGTATGGGGTGGTGAGCTAGCCACAGTTCGTGCAGCTAATTGAGTCTCTCTGCATGACCATGAGGCCTAAGGCTAAGTTCACACCCACAACAGCTTTACACATTACATTCTCCGTTTTAGGAGAGCATAAGAATTTGGAAACGGACGGCAGACAGAAGGTTTTCCATTCACCATTTACTTCCATTACACTTCTAATTCTTCCACTATTTGATAACAGGAAGGGACATGTCAAAAGCAGGTGTGAACTTGGCCTTATTTGCAACATGCCAAAAGTGTCTTCCAGATACTATGGACCTCTGTTTAGTAAGCTGAGGAGCGGTGGCGGGACAAGAGGGCTAGCACACGTGCACTAACCCGGTCGCTCATATTTAAATTAGCCTCATCGGTCCACCAAGTCCAGAAACGGGGGGGCATGCTCAAGAAACGTGTTTGACCTTTATGGACACCACTGGCTCGCAATGCTTGATTGGGTTCTTTTGGTGCCCACTGTGTGCCAAATCCCGCCCAACACTGTGGTTTAAATTATAACAAACACCAACACAGATGAGAAGAGAGGCTAATAACATGTAAGCCACGGCCAACATAAACTTATCCCAACACAAAGGAACCATCTCAAACACAGACATAGAAAAACATAACTCCTGAAGACTACCAGCAGTACTGCTACCCAAGAGGAGACAAACAGTTTCTGATTTGTTGATGCCTCCTCCTCACATTTATTCAACTTTCTATCATATGCATTGAGCAGGCATGAGGGAGGGGGATGGTGTGGAGTAAAGAAGGATAAGGAGACAGGCTGCTGCTGCCCATCCCCTGGGACTGACCACAGGCTGCTGGCAAGGAGCCAGGTAGTGTGAAGCAAAATGTAATAAAGTACTGAAACGATTCAGAATGCAGACAAAGGCATTTTTAAAATCAGCATTGTGTAGTCTACTGGAACCTGTTACCGACTTAAAAATGACAGGTTCGCTTTAAGGGGCAAAACTCTTCCAATCTCCACTGAGGAGGCACCACCCGTTTTGAAGGGGTTGACCACTACTAAAAAAAAAAAACTTTACCAGGAGCCTACTAGTGTCAACCATTTCGCAGTTCCCAGGTAAAGTTCCTGAAAAGTGGCAAGATTCCTGTATCCTTCCGTCTCCGGAAGGGTTGTCCTGTATTTGGCTCCGTCCAGCATGATACGAGCCCCATGTTTCATAGGTGGCCGCTTCTCCTAGTCTAGGCTGTCATATTCGGTGGACCACCACGTCTTGGCAGGTTAGCAATAGGGCCATATTCATTCCATAGGATGTTCAGAGCATGAATCATTTTATTTTTAATCCTAACCCTACAATACACTTTGCCCCAACTTTATCTCTGAGCTGTCTGGTGCGTTCCTGGTTTTCATGAAATATGTGAATGTACTCAAATTAGTAACTAACGTCCAAGACCTTCCCAAAACAGCTGTATTTATACCGCAAATAAAATTACTTCTCGGATTTCCTCTTTTGACAGAAGATCTACTATCAAATAAACCAGGGACACTTAATAGATCCAGGCACTGTGTCTTTGGTAATATTTGTTATCCATGGCCTCCTTCCTTTTAAAAATAAACATTTAAAATTATGCTAATGAGATAGAACGGCTCCTGGGGGGGGGGGGGGGTTATTAGTAGAGATCCTCCCCATGCTGAAGCTTCACAGTCTGTTACACTGTGAAGGAGCACTGTGTGAGGGACGGGGAAGGCACTATAACAGGGGGAGCAACAGCAGGGAGGTGCTCTGGTAATGTCTGCCAGGAGACCTTCATTAGCATAAGTTGATTTTAGAAGGAAGGAAGCCACATAAGAGCTGCCTGGATCTATGAGTAAGTGTCCCTGGTTTATCTATATGGATTTTGTTGGTAGATCTCCTTTAATTAAATGACCTCAATAGGCAATTGGACAGACAATTTTATTTAGGGGCATGAGAGAACAGGTGGCAGACAGAAATGAGCAGACTTGAACTTTAAATTCAGGCCCGGAGTTCTGGTGCCTCCCACACACAGACATATAGCCTTGGCTGTGATTGGTCAGGCTAATAGCTAGGGACGTCAATTTGCCGGATTGGCTGCACGGCAATTTGTTCAGGCCACGCAGGACGCGTTAAAAAACACAGACACAAACAGAAAGCTTGAGACCGCTCATCGTTAAGGCGGAATATATTTACAAGCCAGATTTTCACAAGCAAAAATTTGGAAAAGCACGTATCATTTTCTTTACACTTCACAATTACTTGATAACTTGTTTCACTCCATCACAAAATATCAATGAGATACATTTAGAAGGAAATCTACCACCAGGATGAAGGATTGTAAACCAAGCACACTGACATGCTGGTGTGTGCGCCCTCTGGTGGGATATGCTCTTTTAGTTTCCTATGCCCTGTTTCTTTAAGGCTTTTACAATTATGCAAATGAGCCTGAGGGGCTCTGGGTTCTATAGGTGTTTACGGAACCTGGAGCTCCTCAGGCTCATTTGCATACTTTTAAAAAAACTTTTTAGTAAAAACAAGGGAATAAGAAGCTAAAAGAACAGCAGAGCCAGAGGGGGCACACACACCAGTATGTCAGTGTGCTTGGTTTACAATCATTCATACTGGTAGTAGATTTGATTGTGACGAACATATAAAAAAATATATATATCTGTAAAGGTTTGTAGCTGTTGCGCTGGCAGTGCTTCAACCTCTCGGTTCTCAGGAGATGTTGCTACACAAACTTTACAAGAACGTCTTATAATCTTCAAAGCCGAATACGCAAAAGGCACACGTGAAACCGGAAAGACAGAATGACGAGGGAAGAACAATGCCTGGCAGGACACAATTAGATGCTCAGTTCTCGATTTACAGGCAAATTATGAAGCTTGTTCTCAAGCGTTCACGTTTGCAAAGGTAAACGATTCCCCAAATAATTAGGGTTATCCTTGTAGGTCAAGGTGTGGCAGGCAAACCGGATGAAAAGGGAACAAATATTTGTTCCACGCCAGCTGTGGGCAGCTTCCATTATAAAGGGGGAGGGATGTGTTTACAATGACAAACACAGGTGTAGTAGAGGTTTTTTTGTTGTTTAAAAGTTAGATTTACCCAATTTTACACCTGTATACCTTGCACTACAACAATATTTAAAGGAAATCTATGATGCAGCATGATAAACCAGGGGCACTTACTCATAGATCCAGGCACAGTCACTGGTAATCTTCATGTGCGTTATCCAAGTCCTCCTTCCTTAGCATAATTTTAAAAATTATTTTCTAATGACCTAGAGGTGCTCTACGAGGGTGTTAACACAGTCAGTCCATGCGGTAGCTTCAAAAGCTGTTACACTGTGCAGAATTACTCCACCCTCCCGTGTGAGATTACAGAAGGCAGATGAAAGGGGTATGTGTACAGTGTAACAGCTTGTGAAGCTACAAAGCACAAAGCTGTTTGATTAGCATAATTTTAAACATTGATTTTAGAAGGAAGGAGGCCATGGATAAGAAATATAAAAGGATTACCACAGTCACAGGGCCTGGATCTACGAGTAAGTGTCCCTGGTTTATCATGAAAGACTGGATCGTAAATAACCATAGCGCTTTTGCCAGGCCGCCCCTTGAAAAGTAGTGATGTTGCAACACTTCCACCTTCCCTACAGAAAGCAGTTTCCATGCGATTAATCACATACAAGATGACGCTCCCCTTGAACGTCATAAAGCAGAGGACCCGGAAACCACCAAATTAAAACAGATTTCTAGGCAGCGCCACCTGGAAGCAATATTTTTTGGAACTTTTCACTATGAAAATGTTAAACAACTTTTCCAATACTTTTTGATACTTTACAGAGTTTAGGTTACAGCACTTATAATGGCTATAGATGCAAGTCAAAATTGTTATGGGCTTAAAGGGGTTTTATTTGGTTTGATTGTTATCCCTTGTCAACAGCTAATCAGTGGGGGTCCAACTGCTGGGCCCCAATCACATCGGTGGAGATCCCAATTTCCCTTTTAGATGGAGGAGCTGGTTGAACAGAAGTACTACAGCTACTTTCAATTCTTCTGGATCTTCAGAATTCAGGTATCCATAGATATCTAAAAGAGAATGGGAGTGCCGTAGATGTCCAGGCACTGTGCTCAGCAGTTTCCAAAATTACAAACGCATGATGGGTGCCATGAGGTAAGCTCAGGCTTACAGTCTTAGGATACATTCACACTAACGTGTGCCCACTGTGCCATGGTGTGGCGGGCGCACGGGAGAGGACACGCTGCTCAACCCCACCCATTTCTATAGAGATACATGGCACCGCATCTTTTCCCTGGGTACGGAGCGATACAGTGCCACACCGCGTGCTGCACCGTACCTCTCCGTGTGCTCATTGCCGGCCTATGGGGGACGTTTATACAGCCCCCAACGGACATGTGAATGTAGCCCAAAATGTATGGCTGGTCTAATAAACATGTTGTGTACTCACATCTGACCTAAATTAAAGAAAAACTATCCAAATAGTACATGTTCCGCAGTCACCTTTGTAGACAGATGTGGCTAGGGCACTCAGGACTCTCAGCATCGCTCTAAGGAGTCCTGTCAAGCAGCCGCCGGGACATAATCCTCTTTCTGAATATATGCACCAAAGTAGTCAAATTTGGAGTAGGAGAATTACAGGGGCAACAAAAAAAAAATCCAAATACATTTTATATGCCAAGCACAGCTGCAAGTCAGCACATAGCAACTAGTTATATAAAAGCCCTGAAAAAGACAAGAAATTCTGCTGGAAAAAAAAGACAAAAGTCACAAAACAAACACGTCAATGGCAGGATGAATGGGGCATTCAGAGGCAACGTGTGGGGAGCGAGGGCAGAGGGAAGATGCAACAAATACAGAGGAATCTATTCACCCCGAGATGCTACAAGAGATCACATCCACTAGAGTTTTACCTTACAATATGACATTTTTACACATAAAACTTTCCTTACCCAGGAGAGTTGTAACTATAAAGACATAGATGTGACTTTTTGACACTGTTCCCCACTTACAAGGGTTCAGAAAGGAAAGAGATTTTTGGTGGTACGAGTCTGGCAGAGAAGGTGCAAACGTCCTTATTTTACTATTGGGCATAGTGTAAAAAGATAAAATAATTACTTTATAATCTTAAAAAAAAAAACACACAACAAAAAAGACAGGTAGGGACACAGCCACAATGGGCCCCATTGATAATCCTGTCAAATTTGACTCCACAAACATTTTCTGTTCTCATGCTGCAAACAACGGATCCTTGCATCATCAGTGCGGAATCGGTTTCTGAGCCGCGAGTCGGCAAAATTGGATATGCAAAAAAAAATAAAAAATGCAAGGCTGGAAAATGATGGAGTGGTTTGTACAAATCATTTGAACTACACCCACACGCAACGCCCAAGTGTCATACATATTCTTTACGACCACAAGGACTTCTATGGGAAGGCCCAAGTCGCAAATATGGGCAGGAATAGGACCTGCTCTGAATTCTAAAGCGTCAACATTTATCTGTAAAAATCACGTTTATGTATTTGGGTTCATTGAGATTAAGGTGACGATGCAGTCAGATAAAAAACACATAGCAAAAGGGACGAAAACATCATATGAGCATGTAGCTTAAAGAGAACCCGTCATGCAAAATAACCCCCCTATTATGATCTTAAAGAGAACCCGTCATGCAAAATAACCCCCCTAAACTAAATATATTTTCATAAACTGCCATTAGAGAGCATTGCCTCTATCCCTTCATTGTCCCTCTACATGCCTGTAAACCTAAGCAATGAGGTCCTAAAGCTGTATGCAAATGACCTGTGAAATGTCCAATGAAGCATTAGCATATTCAAGCTGTCCACTCTATTCATGAGTGGGAGGCACAGCCACACCCCCAGTGCATGACTGACAGCCTGTATAATGATGTGAGGCTGTATAATGATGTGCTTCCTGGTGCTGGTGGCCATGCCCCCTGCAGCCTGTGTGTGCATGTGTGTGTGTTTAGGAGAGATACAGCAGCTCCAGGCAGCCATGTTACAGCAGAACATGTCAGATTCATGTGTAGCTGATGTCTGTGTCTCTCACCTGTATATTAGGAGGATGCAGCATGTCAGCAGATGCAGCACACACACTAGCCATGCTTTACTATACATTACACACAGACATGAGCAGGGGGAGGAGAGGGGAGGGGTAACAGGGGTGACATCGCTGCCTCTGACCATGAGACCAGCCCCATTTACATGATAAAGAATAGATGATTTTACAATGAATAATGTATGAAATAACTAGATAAAGGCTGGGATGGATCCTTGTGAGCTGCTCCAACAGGTAGAGGTGACAGGAGAAGTGGCAGAGACCTGATGACAGGTGTCCTTTAAAGGAAACCTACCACTTGAAGTGGCAGATATAAGAGGGAACTAACGGGGGGCTCTCAAACGTTTGTCGCAATGCTTGATTGGGTTCTTTGGCGCCCACTTGTGCCCAGATCCCCGCCCAACACTGTGGTTTAATTATAACACCAACACAGATGCGAAAGAGGCTAATAACAATGTAAGCCACGCCAACCATGAAACGTTATCCCGCAAAAGGACCCATCTCAAACCCAGACAATAAAAACATAACTCTGAAGGACTACCCAGCAGTAACTGCTACCCAATGAGGGATACAAACAGTAGTTTCGATTTGTTGTGCCGCCTCCTCACATTTATTCAACTTTTCTTTCATATATCATTGGATGCAGGCATAAGGGGGGGGATGGTGTTGGAGGAAGAAGATAAGGAGACAGGCTGCGGCTGCCATCCCCCTGGGACTGAACACAGTCTGCTGGCAATGACCGGAGTGTGAAGTAAATGTAATAAAGTACTGAAACGATTCAGACTGCAGACAAGGCATTTTTAAAATCAGCATTGTGGTATCTACTGGAAACCTGTTACCGACTTAAAATGACAGGTTCCTTTAAGGGGCAAACCTCTTCCATCTCCACTGAGGAGGCAACACCCTTTTTGAAGGGTTGACCACTACTAAAAAAAAAAAAACTTACCAGGAGCCTCCTATTCCAACCATTTCGCAGTTTTTTCCCCAGTAAAGTTCCTGAAAGTGCAAGATTCCTGTATCCTCACCTTCCCTCTCCGGATGGAGGGGGGCATGCAGTTGTTTTTTTACTCAGAATTCGAGATATACCCTTCTGTCACAAAACCGATCAATACCACCAACAATTGATAGGGGTGTGGTTTATATGGGAGGGATTTGCATACAAATTGCACCCCCCCACCCATCCATCTTGTGAAGTCACAGGAAATTTACCTGATATGGTTGTCAAAAGGGGTCTGGACTAGGTTATTACATAGAAAGTCTATTGAGAGGGGTGAGAGGGAGCCCAAACAAAACAGAGGGATGGCTGCGAGCTTTTGAGTGAAGCACTTAACTTTAGGGCCTTTCAACCCTTGGATATTGCACCAATTGGCTTGGGATTGTGGCGGAGAGTAAAAATGAACAACTGCAACAATTAATAATAGTTTAGGGGGTAGCAAATGGTGGCTACAAGGTCCTGTTAAATCTATGTATGTCTCCTCATCATTCTTTATTCTAAAAAGCATAATATGAATATTAGCGTAACAAGGACGCTGTACAGTAGGCCCACGCGGCTTTGAACTTTGGCCCCGGTCCTTTGCACATAGCGTGTAACAGCATCACACCATGGCCTCTCGCTGTCGTTGGTTTATCCATAAGAAGCGCATCTACAAGAGAGTAAAGCCGAGAGAATGGACCCATTGATCTGCAGGTCGCATTTTAAAAGCTTTCGGCCCCACTTTGTAGTGTACAAAAGAGCTGAGTCATAAATCCACAAGGTTCTCTTTTACACACAGTGCATTTATTGTATGCAGTCATGGTGTCCTTCACCTGTATGGAGAGTAAAGGACATTAGAGATGACGGGACTCTGTGTAACATTGGCAGGCCGGAGAGAAATAGCTTTTTGGTCAATGGGAAAATTAAAGAGATAGACCCTAGATCACTGTTAGGACGGAAACACTCGGCTTCTGCACAGATCCCGAATGCAACCATCAAGCTTCAGAGCTCTAGGTGCATATTTCACATTCAATCACTTTCATCCAATCACTTTCCACAGCAAAAAGTTGCAGAACCTTTCTACTGTGGGTTTTGTGCGTCGCGTGTAGATTAGCCCCATGGGGCTTAAAGGGACCTCTAGGCCCTGCAGGCACACTACTGTTGCCAAAACCGGCTGCAAACATGGGGATAGCCTGTGTTGCAATCCGTCTTTGCTCAACCCTACCACTTACTCTGCCCAAATCGGGCTGCAAGTATGGAAAGGTTTGCCGACGCGGATTTGGCCGGTGAGATTGAGGGGTTAGCAGTTGGCGCACACCAGGCAGGAATAAGAATTAGCCGCCATAATATTCCCCATCCGTCCGGGCTTGGTCCGCAGCTTCACGCACCATGTCCTGCATATATGAGTCAATAGCAGCCGCGAACCTAGCGCATTTTCGCAGGCCACTCAGAGCAGGCCATATATAGTCGTATGCATGAGGCCCAGGGCAATTTTGGACCCTAACCACTACAGGTTCTTCTGGACCAACGGCCGAGTTTCTCAGATATCCCTATCACGCCTATGAGAAGACATCACTATCCTTAACCCTGGGTCCGGGAGCTGGAATGGGAACTACTCAATCCCATTTTGTCTCAAGTTGGCGCAGTGAAGCCTGGTTGCACTATGGCCGCTATAACACAATGGTACCGGTGCGCCAAAGAATGGATCGCGAAATGCTTAAACTGACTTATCACTCGGTGATACAAGTCTTTGTTTGTTTTTTTTAAGTGGGACACAAGCGACCGGTTACAGGGTTATTTGGGACAAGCTAAACCAACCGCTCTCGACACAACGTTAAGTTACCAAATCAAATCCGCTTAAAACTAAAGCAACGGACAGGCACTGCCAATGTGGAATAAATCGGATAAAAGGGTACCACTTATCCCAGCACAACATGAAATAACCAAAAGACAAAAGGGATGCGTATATTGGATAGGAAAATGAAAATTTGCTTTTATTAAGTCAACAAAAAATACACGACACAAAGTACTAAAACATTTAAAACACACACGAGAACCGTGTTCAAACTCTCCTGGGTCAGTGAATATGTACTCCCCGGCTGCCAACCCCCCAGCCAAGACCATAAATACATAACATTCAAAGGTAATTAGGGAGGGAAACAGTCCAAAAAGATCTAATCCTGAACAAATGCTAATAGACTATACCTATTCATACCATACCCGGGTGTGATCCTCAGAGAACCAGTGAGTCTGGGTCAAGTGTCTGGACGGGACTCCCTGGGGAGTGAGAGAACCCGAAATCAACTCCTCGTAACCAAGTCACTGGCACGAGAAGAAATCAACGTCATTATTTTGTAACACTGGAAGACTAAAATGGTGCGGTTTGTTGGTGGATTTCCAGCACACAATACACAATAAATTCCATCGCAATGGAGCCAGGTTCAAATCAACATCCATAAATTTTTAGAATTTCACCCCTGTACCTCCAACCCACATCATCTCAAATTGCATTCAAGACCCTGTGTATTAAATATCAAGTTAATACGATCACCCTACCGGTCAACATAACAACCTCCCGCCCCCCCCCCCCCCCCCGAACATCGGGAAACTAACTAGTCAACCCTCTTATGTGCACTCCTACATAATAGCCCCATCTACAGCCCCCAGGACGCAGATTAAATAACTGGGGTCTACTTTATATAAGGAGTTTTGTTATCCAGCAATCCGCCTCCTATAACTCCTCTACATCATGGCAATAAAAAAGTTTATGGCGTCATCATAATGCAGGTACACAATGCCACAACAATAAAGTGATTCCTTTTACAGTACTGACTCTCCCACCACACATTATCCCCTAACGGATGAGTGGAGTATCAAACATTGGTCCTGCCTGGAGGTTGCTGTTGGGGTGCGGGAATCCTTCGTCACCCTGCATTTTCATTCAGCTTCTGGGTAAACAACTCAACCATCGTGACCGAATACAACGGGTGAAAAACTATCGACTCCACGGATTTTGTCATCCCTGTCTAAATGCATTTTAATTGAGAGTTTCATTTAAATGAGAGCGACAGGTCTCAATTGAAATGCATTAAATTTTTTTATTTTTTTTTATTTGGGAAAGCCCCCCATGCTGACGCTTCACAGTCCTGTTACAACTGTTGAAGGAGCCACTTCCCCCTCCCCTGGAAGCCACATAAGAGCCTGCCTGGATCTAGAGTAAGTGCCCCTGTGTATCTATATGGATTTTGTTGGTAGATCTCCTTAATTAGATGACCTCAATAGGCAATGGAACAGACTTGGAATTTTTTATTTAGGGCTATGAGAGAACAGTGCTTGACAGAAATGAGGCAGACTTGAACGTTTAAATTCAGGCCGAGTTCTGGTGCCTCCCACACAGACAGATAGCCTTGGCTGTGGATTGGTCAAGAGAATGGTCCAGCTAATAGCGAGGGACTTCAATTGCCGGATGGCTGCACGACATTTTCAGGGCCACGCATGGAACGCGTTAAAAACCTCAACACAACGGAAAACTTGGAGACCGCTCTTCGTTAAGGCCGAATATATTTACAGGCCAGATTTTACAGGCAAAGTTTGGAAAGCAACTTCATTTTCTTTACACTTCACATATATACCCTTGTTACCTTGTGTTTCACTCCATCACAATATCAATGAGATACCATTTAGAAGGAAATCTCCACCAGAGAAGATGATGCAACCAAGACCTGACATTCTGGTGTGATGCTCGCCCCTCTGTGTGGGTATGCTCTCGTTTAGTTTTCCTATGGCCCTTTTTCTTTAAGGCTTTTTACAATTTGGCAAAGACCTGAGGGGCTCTGGGTTCTATAGTGTTTAACGAACCTGAGGCTCCTCAGGCTCATTTGCATACTTTTTTAAAAACTATGTGTAAGATGTTGTCTGTTGCGGCTGGCGTGCTGTGCAACCTGCTCGTGCTCAGAGATGTTGCTACCAAACTTTACAAGAACAGCCTATAACTTCACAGCCGAATACGCAAAAGGCACACGTGACAACCGTGAAAGACAGAAGGACCGAGAAGTAAACATGCCTGGAGTACACAATTAGATTCGTCAGCTCTCGCTTTACATGCAATTATAAGCTTGTTTCTAACTTCACGGTTGCAAAGGTAAACGTTCCCCAAATAATTGGGTTTCCTTTTAGGTCCAAGGTTGCAGCAAACCCGGATGAACGGGAACAAATATTTGTTCCACGCCAGCTGTGGCTGCTTCCCTATTAAGGGGGACGGATTGTTGTCCAATTACAAGACACAGGGTAGTTAGAGGTTTTTTTGTGGTTTAAAAAGTTAATTTACCCAATTTAAACCTTATAACCCTTGCTCGACAACAATATTTAAAAAGGAAATCTATGATTTCAGTCATGATAAAACCAGGGCACTTACGCATGATCCAGGCACATGTCACTGTAATCTTCATGGTGTGATTATCCAATTCCTTCTTCCCTAGAAATAATTTTTAAATTATGCTAATGTACGTAGAGTTGCTCTGCGAGGAGCGTTAACACGTCAGTCCATGCGGTAGCTTCAAAGCTGTGCAGAATTATACTCCACCCATTCCCGTGTGAGATTACAGAAGCAGATGAAGGGGTATGTGTACAGTGTAACTCTTGTGAACTACAACGCACAAGCTGTTTGATTAGCATAATTTAACATTGATTATTGAAGAGATGAGGCATGGTAAGAAATATAGAGGTTACCCACAGTCACAGGGCCTGGAGCTAGAGTAATGCCCCGCCGTGATCATGAATGGATTTAAAAGGAAAATCTAGCTATGAACGTTTTGGACTTACATTTAAACAATACGAGAAACGAACCTGCCATCCATTGAGCTTTTGCCAGGCCGCCCCTTGAAAAATGCGACACTTTCCACCTTCCCTACAGAAGCAGTTCTCCATGCTTAATCACATACAAGATGACCGCTCCCCTTGAACGTCATAAAGCAGAGGACGCCCCGAACCACCAAATTAAAACAGATTTCTAGGCAGCGCACCTGGAAGCAATGATTTTTGGTAACTTTTCACTATGAAAATGTACCAACTTTTCCAATACTTTTTGATACCTTTAACAGAGTTTAGGTTCACAAAGCACTTATATGGCTATAGATGCCAAGGTCCAAAATGTTATGGGCTTCAAAGGTTTTTTGGTTTTTATTGTTTATCCTTGTCACAGCAACAGTGGGGGTCCCACCTTCTGGGCCCCAAGTCACACATGCGGTGGAGATCCCAATTGCCCTTTTAGATGGAGGGCTGGTTGACAGAAGTACTTACAGATACTTTCAATGTCTTCTGACTTCAGAATTCATGGTACCATAGTATCTAAGAGAATGGGAGTGACCGTAATGGTCCGGCATGCTCTAGACTCCCGTTGTAACCTCAGTACAAGATATTTTTTCCAGAAAATGAATAGACCTAGACCAACCTCATATTCACACATGCCGGAGGGTGCCAGGAGGTCTAGCTCCAGCTTACAGTCTTAGAGAACATTCACACTACCGTGTGCCCACTGTGCCATGGGTGGCGGGCGCACGGGAGAGGACAACGCTTGCTCATACCCCACCCCTTTCTATAGAGATCATGCACCCGCAGCTTTTTCCGCTGTACGGAGCGATACAGTGCACACGACGCGTGCTGTAAGCACCTTACCTCTCCGTGTGCGCTTCCGTGCCTATGGGGGCGTTTATTACATGCCACCAACTGGACATGTTAATGTAGCCCTAATTTTGCATGGTCTAATAACTATGTGTGTACTCACACTCTGACCTAATATAAGAAAACTATCCAAATGTACATGTTTCCGGCCGTCACCTTTAGTGACAATGTGGATAGGGTCACTCAGGACTCTCAACACTCGCTCTAAATGGATACCTTGGTCAATGCGCCGCCGGGAATAATCCTCTTTCTTGAATATAGGGCAACTCAAGTAGTAAAATTGGATAGGAGAATGAAAAGGGGCAAAACAAAAAAAAAAACTCCAAATACCATTTTAATATGCCGAGCACAGCTGCATGTCAGCACATAGCACAACAGTGATATAAAGCCCTGAAACAGACAGAAATTCGTCTGGAAAAAAGAAAACACAAAGTCACAAAACACACACTCAATGGGGAATGATGGCCCTTCAGAGGCAACGTGTGGGGACGAGGGCAGAGGGAAGATGCAACACCATCATAGGAATCCTATTCACCGATGATACAAGAGATCACTCCACTAAGTTTTACCTATTACAATATGCACATTTTTGACCACATAAAACTTCATCCTTACCACGGAGAGAGTAACTATAAGACTAGATGTGACCTTTTTGAACTGTTCCCATTACAGGTTCAGAAAGGAAGAGATGTTGATGGTGGACAGAGTCTGGCAGAGAAGTGGCCAACATCTCTTATTTCTATTGGGTCATAGTTTAAAAAGATAAAATACTTAACTTTAATATCTAACTAAAAAAAAAAAAAAAAAACAGCAGACAGGTAGGGGACAACAGCCACAATTGGTTTGGTACAAATCATGTTGAACTACACCACAATGCAAACGCCCAAGTGTCATACAATTTTCCTTTACGACCACAAGAACTTCTATGGTAAGTGAAAGGACCTGCTCTGGAATTCTAAAGCGTAACATTTACCTGTACAAATCACGTTTATGTATTTGGGGTTCATTAGATTAAGGTACGAATCATTCATGATTAAAAAACCATAGCAAAGGGACGACAAACATCATATTGAGCTGTAGAGCTTAAGAGAACCCGTTCTTCAAATAACCCCCTAGCTAAATATATTTTCATAAACTGCCTTAGATAGCATGCCCTTATCCCCTTCATAGTGTCCCCTCTACATGCCGGGGGGGGGGGGGGTAAACCTAAGCAATGAGTCCTAAAGCTTATGCAAATTACTGACCTGTGAAACTGTCCAATGAAGCATTACGCATATTCAAGCTGTCCACTCTTATCTCGAGTTGGAGACGCACAGCCACACCCCGTGCATGACTGACAGCCTGTAAATGATGTGAGTCTGTATAAGATGTGCTTGCCTGGTGCGGTGGCCATGCCGCCACCTGCAGCTGTGTGTGCATTGTGTGTGTTGTTTAGGAAGATACACAGACTCCAGGCAGCCATAGTTCAGCAGAAACATGTTCAGATCAATTTGTAGCTGATGTCTGTCCCTCTTCCCTGTATATTAGGAGATCGCAGCATGTCTGCAGATGCAAGCACCACACTAGCCATGTCTTGACTATAACACTTACACACACGACATGGTCAGGGGAGGGAGGGGAGAGGTGTAACGGGGTGACAATCGCTTCGTTCCTCTGACCATGAACCAGCCCATTTACAGATACAGATGATGATTTTACAATGAACTAATGTATGAACTAACTAGATAAGGCTGGGATGGACCTTGTGAGCTGCTCAACAGGTTAGAGCGTGACAGAGAAGAGGCAGAGAGCGCGATTGACGGTGTGCCTTTAAAGGAAACCTACCACTTGAAAGTGGCAGATATAAGAGGGACTACCGACACCACTCCATTGCAGCTGGTGCCGGAGCTTATGTTTTGTTATTGTTTTAAAACCACCGTATCGCGTTTAAACACTTTTTACACTTTAAGTGCCGAAGCTGCATTCTGCGAGGAGGTACGCGCTGGACGGCACCATGCGCGCGTCTCTCATTCACTTCCTATTTAGCCGCGCACGGTCCCCGCGCAGGTGCGCCGATGCGTACCTCCCTGCACCGAAGCACTTCGGCCATAAATTTAAAGGGTTTTACACCGCGATCTGCGGTTTAAACACTAACAAAAATAAAGCTCCGGCAAACACCAACTCAACCCACGGTAGTTCCCTCTTAGACCTGCCACTTCAGTGAGGTGTTCCTTTAAGGCCAGAGACCCCTAGCAGAGGACAGCGGGAGTTCATGGTTACCCCCTAACGACAGTACCCTGGTATCAGTTGTACTACTGTCCCTATTCTTCCACGTATTTCCCTTCCCCACGGCCCATAGAAGTCAATGGGAAGTATACAAATAAAGGCTCGAGAGCTACATTCACACAAACGTACGGGACGTATAACCGGCTGGCGTATATACGCTCCCAAGCACTTCTATGGCCTCACGGTGCCGTACTCGGGCGCGGTATAGATCACAACGTGCGTCACCGTACTGTTCCGTAGCGCGTAGCTAAAGATAGGACTGTCCTATCTTTCGATGGAATACGGTGCCCAGCTGGTGCTGTGTGATACCTATGGAGAGGGGCGGGGTGAGCAGTGGGCAATCCGTTTCTACCGCCGTAACAGCGCATGCTCTACCTTCCCCGTGTGTGGTGGTTCTTGATGCAACTTTTCCTCGCCTCCTCTTCCATGCAGGCGGTTGTGCCCACCGCCGCTGTGTGAATGTACCCTAAACACGTGGCTTACACACACTGTATGCTGCCGAACATAGTGCGATATCCAAAACCAATGGAGTGCGTTCTTCTCAGCAGCCAATAGTCAGCCAAATCATCTTGCACGCCCATCTTTAATCAGGACAAGTATGTGCAATCCGTTGGCCATACTGTTGCGATCCATCCCGTATTTAGGGCAGAATACACTGGTATTACAGAACAGAGAAGACCATACTGTCGTGTGCATGAGGCCTAAGGCTACATACACATCACTCTAGTAACATGCTGACGTACACTGTGCTTATCTGGAGAATGTATCCCATCCTTTTGCTCATATAATGAGTATATATGGTTATATTCTGCTGCAAGCTGTGGTCTTTCCCATCCTGCTCGCTTACCTCTCTGAGCGCTTATACCATCAGTCATTTGCTTCTCACCAACCAACCACAGTACAAACCAATCTTGGGAAATAAAATGTGTATTGGTCTTAGTACCTAAGAATGTCGGAACCACCCAACATCTACTAATCCTTGGATCTGTGGCCTTTTAGGAACATTCCGAAAGTTCTTTTGTAGGAAACATCAGTCTGTAATTTTTGTATTTTTTTGGAGTGTACACTGAACAACCATATTGCTACATTTAGAGGAACTGCTACTTATCTCCCATGTGAAAATCTTTCTTATGTTTTTTCTAAATCATGGCCTTCCCACAAGAAATCTCAGCACTTGTTATTTTAGCTCAACCCCATTCATGATCCCAGCCAACCCCTTTAAGTCAGGGGACCGGTCCTCCACAATTCCCTTGATCACGACCATGTAGGGTCACTCCGCGCTAACAGGAACTTAAGACCCATAGTCAGACGGATTCTAAATATGTGGGAGGATTTACACGAACACACAACGCAAAGAGAAGCGAACTTAAGAGACATCCGAGAGGTTAAGGTCCCCTTTAAGCACTATAACAGAATATACCAATGTCCCTAGCGTTACAAAAAACTAAAAAAGAAAAGGGTGCACGGAATTGGGTTCCATGGTAACTCTCTCTCTGCCGGTATAAAGAGTGCGTGGTAAGAGAACTACATTGTTCTTTTTCAATAGGAAGAATGAATTTTTATCAAAAAAAAATGCAGCTTCTCCATCACCCGTGAATATCTTGACCCTTAGACATTCCGACCTTCACCTTTTTTATGTCAACTCTACTTTGCACAGTGACCCAATCAGACTAAAATACCCAAACCACGAGGCGGGCGTGTTAGATATTCTTATTTGTTATCTGTTATTTAGCATTTTCTAGATAAATTAACCCAAAACGGTGGCAAAGCCAATGCAAAAGTTTTGTAACTCCTACAACCCTAGTAGAACACCCTCAAAGGACAATTAAAGCCGGTAGCCAGGAGAGCATCGCAAACGCTCTCCGGTTTTCCTGAACCAATCAAAAAAAAAAACAAAAAAAAAATCACCAACAAACTCGGCATGTCCGTTCAGTCCACCGATTTAAGGTTCGATCAGAAAATCTTGGTTCCTGATAACAGTAGAGAGTAGTCAATAATAAGATTTCCCAAACATCTATACATGTATTCAGATGACTGTTTTGGTTACAAAAAATAACTTATAATACTAATAAAAAGAATAATAATAATGAATAAAGCAGCACCACTTTTCAATTAATACAAGTGAAACCCTTTCCATAGTCCATCCCATGGACACCGGCCGTTTGATAACTTGCTATAACAAGCCTTGTGTTTGTCAAGTTTGGTATTAATAGGCTTACATAATTCCAGCCCTCACTCGTCTAATTACTGGGTCACTTGGAAAAAAAGGAGTTACTTATGCAGCTTCACAAAATTAGTGTGCCAATAATTGTTAATCAAGAGTTTTTCCTTCCCCATAACATCTCTGCTTGCCATTATTCTATAGGAATAGACCCACCCGGTCCGTGATTCATGAACAATGGTATCTGATGAGCCCTTAGATCCGCCAGAAAGTATCCCGGTCCCTGGTCACGTGATGTCAAACAGGTGCGGGCTCATTATACACAGAGTAATTAGAGTTGTGTGTTATAACGAGCCGTGCACCTGTGTGACATCACATACCAGGGGCCGGATCTTTCTGCACTATGGGCTCAGACTAACGCGGTTGGTTTGTGAATCACGGACCGCTGGTGGCTGGTATTCTCAGACCGATGACAGGGCCAAGATCTAAGAGTCTCGTCTTCAGTAAGGAAGAAAAATATTGCACTCGTGCTGTGAAATCCCGCCATTGCGTGTCTGCGCTTCATCCCTACCTCCAGTGTACCTCCACAACCATCATTGGGAATGAGATGTAAACAACCCCATACAGCTGCTGCAACCAACAGCGCGAGGGGATGGTCTTACCAATGTATTTCAATTTTGCAATGCAAACAAAACTGCTGAAGATTCACATATTTGTCACTCCAAAAAAAACAAAAAAAACAAACAAAACAAAAACACTTTTTTTACCCCAAAAACTACCAGCCCCTTCAGGTAGGGTAGTGAAATCTAAAAGTCTAATAACATTCCCTCTTTTATGTGGAATCTCATCTTATTATGACATGAGTGAGTCCGTTTATGGTTGCAGGGTATGTCCCATCAGAAGCCCCCCCCCCCCCCCCCATCTACTCTTCATTGTGTCTCTTATACATAAGGATTCTCTTTTAGATCATTTCAGGGATTTGGCTTGTGAAGATACAGTGCTGTAATGCAAGCGACGATAAAGATCCAGCTCCCGCCTGCTTTTACTGCACGTAGTCCCGTCCTGTAGCTCACAGAATCACAAAACTGATGTCATCTGAAAGATAAGATTCCTCTCTTTAATACAACCAAACACTTGTATCTAGGTCTATATAACAGTAAATAAGACTCCTGAAGTTACACTCCACCTGCCAGCCACTAAACCGACTCATCTCATGTGAAGAGTGAGAAAGTCATATTTGCCTTACTTTGAGAGGTGATAGAGATGGCTAAACACAGTACATTTTCGCAAGAATCACTTTGTATAAAACAAAGCACGACGGACATGTCCTTAAAGAGAGGCAACACGATGTCGGCCTAGTGCAGACCACTCACAGCAGTGCGAATGGATATTTTGATGTATGCAACGTGAGCTTTCTTGCACGTACATCAAACATACACTTCAACAACCGCAGTGTGACGGAGCAAACAAATGTATTGTTTATTCATTTCCAGAGCAGATATTCAGAAGTTCATGACACGCCTGACCAACTTAAAAGAAAGCCAAACACAACTTGGTTAAAAACACAGATTTCTCATGTGCAAATACTGAATGTTATCTAGTGCTGTAATAAATAAGTAAAAGTAAATAAGTAAATATAAATAAACACAATACACTGAACTAAGGTGAAGTTCACATCTGTGTCTGGGGGCTTTAGTTATAAACCTTCTGTTAGAAATAGTGGGAAAAAAAAAAATAGCGCTGCAGTCTGCATTAGTAATTACGCTCTAAAGAAAAAAAGCGTAACAAACTATCCTTCTGTGTATATAACCCTACGGGGAACAGACCTCAGTATTTAGCTTCCTTTTTGCTCTTCTATATGGGAAGAACAGAAACCTCAGACGCAGATGTAAACGGAGTCATAGGCCAAGTTCACACATTGGAATTTTACATCTATTTGTTCAAGAGAATTAAAGGGGTTGTCCACTTTCATCAGCAAATAATTGATATGGTTTGTGTAAGGAAAAGTTATACATTTTCCAATATACTTTCTGCATCAATTCCTCACTGTTTGAGGATCGTCTGCTTGCTTTCCTGATATAAGAAAGCTTCTATGTTCTTCAAGTGATAGAAATCTAATAAGGTCACAAACACAGGTCCACGGCTCGTTAGTATCAGACAGTAATCAGAGCTGTGTGATATAATGACCCGTGCACCTGTGTGACCATGGACAGATTACTGTCCACTGAAAGTAAACATAAAAACTTTCTATAGCAGGACAGCAAGCAGAGATCTTAAAAAAGTGAGGAATTGATACAGAAAGTATATTGGAAAATTGTATAAATTTTCCTTACAAACCATATCAATTATTTGCTGAAAGTGGACAACCCCTTTAAGCATTACATTCCATGTCGAAAGTCCAATGTTGGGTTTGTAAAACAAAAACATTAAATATGAAAAAAAATTCCTTGCCTTAATTGGAGCAGTGGAGAACTTTACTTTCCTCGCGGGCATTAGGTCTTCTTCTTCAGACAGGCCAGGTACCTCCTCATAATCGCTGCTAATATCATAATCCGCATCTTCGTTTACTGGGAACTTTTCATTTTCCCCCGGAGGATGTTCTCCTTCAGTATCTCGATCATCATCAAATGCCGCGTTTTCAATACCAAAGGCTTCAGTAGAATATCTTATTAAGTTTTTGTTGTTATCGGTCTGTTCCTCAAATTCGCTCCCATCTTCGTCGTCACTGTCTGCCTCTTCTTGGGCCTCTTCGGTTGGTTTCTGGATAACCTCCGCGCTCGATTCATTTTCCAAAGAACTTTTGTGTTCTTCCCTGATCTTTTTCTCTGCAATCTGGAGGCTATCGTTCAGACAAGGCTTTGGACCTAGCGGCTTTATCTCCTCGAATACATCATCTTTTAAGTTTGCATCTTCCTCGCTCTCAGAAGATTCATTCTGTAACACCACGAGCTCCGCTCGCACCATTTCTGTCTGGGCTTTGTCCGACACGGGAGCCTCGGATTCATTTTCCTTCGTACCTGGAAGTGAATTGTTATTCTGAAGAGAAACAGAATCATCTGGGATTAAAGCACTTTTTGCAGTCCCATCACCCAAACTCAGGTCTTCTACCTTTTCACCCTGAGCAGTAGTGTTTTTGGTCCCCTCATTATTATTTAGTCCTGTATCAGTCAAGGCATCAGAGTGGTTTATGGTCACAGTAGATTTCGTACTTCCCGACTCTATTAAAATTTCATTTGTCCTGGTCAAATCTTTAGGTTCCTCTCCGTCACTGTCAGCAAGAAAACTTTCTAATCTCCTGCTGATAGGTCCTGCATTTAATGAAGTAGAGGAGGAGGCTGAAGATGTTGACCTCTGGCCGCTGAACTGATTGTTCTCGGACGACGTAGGGGACTTTGTAGAAGCGCTATTTGGGCTAAGATCACTAGAGGCACTTTCCATATCAACAGATCCATGTCTGCGGTCAGGCCTTATCACCTTGTCCTCTTTGGTTGGAGAAGACCGGTCAAAAGTAGTTTGGCGATTGAGATTTCTTTCAAATATTTTCCTGGTTTCTGAAAATTTCTCTGCCAAAGCTACTTTGTCCAAATCTACTTCTTCCGCTGTCTTGACCACTTTTTCAGAACTGGGGACCTCAGGACTTAGGTTTAAGGCATTGTTCTTTTGCACACTTACGGAAGTGTTTGTCGGGGGAGAAGGAATCTCAGGCTTTATAATTTTGTTTTCCACCGGATCGGGAGGAGATGAGCTCATCTGCATGAACATATTCTTGATTTTATGTACCCGATTGCCGTAGGAGGCGCGGCCTCGGTGAAGCTCCCCTTGTGCTCCATTAGCATTTAACTTCAAAGACGTAGGTTTGGGAGAGATTTCTGGCTTGACCCCGTCAAACGTACACTTAATAGCATGGAAATCAGACTTGTATGCATTCCTGTGAGGAGAAGCACTCCGGAGGTTTCTCTCCCCTTTACCTTCTGTTTTCATCATTTTTTAATTTTTTTTTCCTTTTCGTCACAAATTTGGCCCTGCTTGAGAAACTGTACAGCGTCACTCCCCTTTCCACATGGACAGCGAGGATCATAGGAATTAAAGCAGCGCTGGGTTCATGGGAAATCCCAAGTAGTGAATCACTCCCTCCGCTCTCAGCTGTCTGTCTAATTTCATCGCCACAAGACAACCATCTGCTGATAGAAAGAAAGGACAAAAATCATACACAGGCACTAAACATTTTCCCATGAAGCATTAAGCATTGTACTAAAGAGGTAAATGATTATGCACCTGCGATATAAGATTCATCAATTATCTTAAGTTGAATTTGTATGCAAGTTGGAACTGTATATTTTATAATTGTATCCCCAGCCAAATTTTTCGTCTTTCGTCTGTAAGTCAGGTGTTCTTAAGGTGGGGCCCGCCTAGAAGGAAACATATTAGATACGCCGGGTTTGCGTTTGAAATTGTGGATCAAAAATTTGGCCGTAGGAAAAAAAAAAAAAAAAAAAAGTAATAATCACGCCACAGCGTTTTACACATTAAGAATCCACAGCATTAATTGACCCGCTGACAAGTCAAAACCTGCAGCATAAATCACTTTCTACAGTATCTGGATTGTATAAGATCAGTTGGCCATAAACCGAGTGACAAAATCATATGATTCAGTCAGAATTCCGGAACAAGCGCGTTACTAAGTTCCCCCCATTGACTTCAACGGGCAGGTATAACAACTCGGATCTTGCTGCGTTTTCCTATGATCAAATCATTAAACACTACGGTTAAATAGCTTTGCCCCGATTCCTAAATGGCTATTTATATATATATATAGCTGCTGCTGTATGGAACAGTAAGGCTGGATTCACACTAGTGTTGCCTGCCGTACCATAGCACAGCGGGCACACGGCAGCGCGCGGGGAGAGCGCTGCTCACCCCCACCCCTCTCCATAGGGATATATGGCACACAGCGCCGTATGCTGTGAAAAGATAGGACATGTGTGATGCACCATGCTGCTCCCGTAGGGCACCATGCGCCCATTGCCCTCTATGGGGGACGTATATCGGCTGTATATACTAAGAGAGCTCTGTAACATCATTGGGCATGTCATGTGACCAGGGTAATGTCATTTAAGGTCCTGTTACATTTGCACTGTCCATCGCATGCATCTGATCACATGAAATCACAGCCGACTCCATAGAAGCTTGGGGAGGAGTAGAAATCCACAAAGGCTGCTGTGATTAGATACATACATGGGGTAGACATTGCAAATGTAACAGGACCTTAGAGGACATCACCTTGGCCACATGACATGCCGAGAAGAGGCAGGAGGATGAGAAGATCGTTAATAAGGCTGTTAGGGATCCAGCCACTAGTATTAGTAAAAATGTGATGACAGGTGCCCTTTAACTTTTCTGCTACGTGAGAGATTTATCCTCTAAGAAATAACAGGAAAACTAGAGGCACATTTCCCAATGCCTCTATGACAAGTGTTACCTGCCCGTGCCAATATACAAGAGGTTTCTATAATAAAGAAGTTAATGCGTCAGTTCCTCAATTAGTTTTACTAGGAGTAACATTATACGCTTTGTGTCTGTATGTTGCATTGTGTTTCAGTAGATGGCTTAGATGGTCTTTAATGTGGATCCCCTCTTTATAACACTTGCCTGATCCCAGGAAGTCCTACCATTGGGACCACTAGTTATCTCGGGAAGAGGTGCAAATGGGTTTGTAGTCCACATGTGTGACAGCTATTCCCTTCTATGGGTTCAACTTACAATGGGAATGGATGCATGAGCTCTGTGGATCCAATGCTGTAAAAATCAGTGGAACAATGGATGAGGTCTGTACTGGAAAACTCCTTTAAGGAAGTGGTATTAATACATGTGCCATTATAAGTTATTGCTGCATTAATAGGGGACCCTGTGAGTCTCCTATTGTATAGGTTTTCAAAAGGTGCCTATTGCACTTAGTCGAGATCCTCTACATGCTCACTATACATGAAGCTGTCAGGAGCTGCTGTCATGATGTCACTTGTAGTTCCTCATGGACTCAATCTAAAACCCACATCATAAGTAAAGTTGGGATACAGTGTCATATTCTCATTGACTTTGTCGCTGTACAATGTTGGTGTCCTACAATGTAGTTATGGTATTACAACCCTCATCAGGCAGGAAACAGGCTAAAGTAATCCTATAGTTCTAGATTAGCGTTCCCCCAAATTGTGGCTTTGCAAAACTTGAAAACTACTGCTCCCAACATGTCATGCTGTCATAGCATGATGGGAGTTATAGTTTTGTACCCGCTGGACTACAAAGGTGGATATTCCAGCTGCGGCACAGCCAGGATTTCCATGGATCTTACTGTCAGCTATGTGCTGGGAAAGACAATTTGTTCTTGAACTTGCTCTGATACTATACAAGGCACTGAGACTTCCATTCAAGTGCTACAAAAGGGCTTCCAAGTCTTTTTGGATGGCAGCCCAGCTGGGGGATCTCAGGATGAGCGCCTGCAGACAATGAGGAGCACACAATGGATGTGGATGCGGAGGAGCCAATGGGGAAGTATGGCAAACAACACACAGGGGACAAGACTACAAGTTGGGAGCCCCCAACAGCGCCCCTCGGACAACCCCCCCGGACTCAGCACCACTAAGCCAGCCTCATGCACCCTCTGCCAGGAAACTTTACCAAGTTACCTGAACTCCTGTTATCCCCCCCGCCGGAAAGCGTGCGTTGGATCGGTCCCGAGTAGTAATACGAAGCCACGGGATAATCCAAACGGGACTTTAGGGGGGAGTCCTTGGTACTAATGACGGTTTCTTATGCCACTTTCCGCCGTGCCGCCATCACTTTTCCCTCCTCCCCCGGGCTCCGACTCCTTCTTCCTCCTCGTTCTTCCCAAATAACTAACTGCCAAGCCGAGCGCGTCCACGACACGCAGCCAATCCAGGGCTCCGGGGCGGCGCGCGCCCCCGCTCCGGCTGTGACACAGGGCACAGAGGAGGAGGAGGAGGCGGCGGCAGAGGGGGGAAGAACTTCCCAAGGCGCGCCCCCGCGTGCGGCCACGCCGCTGTGCGCGCCACCTAGAGGGGGGCGCGAGAGCGAGCACGCAGCAAGCAGCCTCAGGCAGCTCGGTGACAACCTGTGATCGGGACTACAGCTCCCAGCATGCCTTGCAGTTTTGTGTGTATACACACACACACACACTCACACATATGGAGGGGAGTAAATAGAGATTCTGTGGGGCAGAATATTTTTCATCTACAAAAGTTTTTTTTTTGAGCATGTGTGTCATATAATAAGCCCTACCACGAAAATAAGGCCAACTTACAAGAGACTGTATCTTCTGAACTGTGGCACCTGGAAAAACATTTATGGTTTCTTTTTTAAAGAGGAGACTCCCCCATTTAAACATACATCCCAACCATCCGAGATCCTGCTGGATAGTCACAGATTTTGGGCGCCGTCCCATTCTGGACAGCAGGAGTTAGGCCGACGGCACACGTGGAGTTTTGAACCCGTTTTTGGGCCGTTTTTAAGCGGTCTGTTAAAAAAATGCATGTGTTTTTGATTAAGATAATTAGTCAAATCTGTCAAAAACGCATGCATTTTTAAACACATGCTTTTTTTAACGGACTGTTTAAAAACGGACCAAAAACGGGTTCAAAACAACACATGTGCCGCCAGCTTTATGTATGGACTTCAACTTGAATGGCGTCCTCTAAATGCCAACAGAGCTGATCACAGTGATAATGTAGCAGTTGATGTGTCCTTCATGAACGAGCCGGTTCTAAGAGCTCTCTTCTTTTTGATCTACATGCATGTTTGGATCATACCTTTCCAGGAGCACCGCCACTGATACCTTGTGGAGTGACTGACATTACTTCTTTGACCTGATTTCTATCCAGGACAGTTGTTGGGGTCAGGGCAAATGTGGATAGTGCCGAAAACTTTCTTCTTTTGTTGGACCATTATACACTCACCGGCCACTTTATTCGGTACACCATGCTAGTAACGGGTTGGACCCCCTTTTGCCTTCAGAACTGCCTCATTTCTTCGTGGCATAGATTCAACAAGGTGCTGGAAGCATTCCTCAGAGATTTTGGTCCATATTGACATAATGGCATCACACAGTTGCCGCAGATTTGTCGGCTGCACATCCATGATGCGAATCTCCCGTTCCACCACATCCCAAAGATGCTCTATTGGATTGAGATCTGGTGACTGTGGAGGCCATTTGAGTACAGTGAACTCATTGTCATGTTCAAGAAACCAGTCTGAGATGATTCCAGCTTTATGACATGGCGCATTATCCTGCTGAAAGTAGCCATCAGATGTTGGGTACATTGTGGTCATAAAGGGATGGACATGGTCAGCAACAATACTCAGGTAGGCTGTGGCGTTGCAACGATGCTCAATTGGTACCCAATTGGTACCCAAAGAGTGCCAAGAAAATATTCCCCACACCATGACACCACCACCACCAGCCTGAACCGTTGATACAAGGCAGGATGGATCCATGCTTTCATGTTGTTGACGCCAAATTCTGACCCTACCATCCGAATGTCGGAATGGCGTCCTCTAAATGCCAACAGAGCTGATCACAGTGATAATGTAGCAGTGATGAGTCGTTCACGAACCAGCCGGCTCTAAGAGCTGGTTCTTGTTCGTGAGCGAAGGGAGCCGGCTCACTGATGGCTCTCTAAACCCTCCCCGAATGGCTCACCCCCTCTCCCCAAAGTGGAGTGGGGTGATTGACTGGCCTGCAGCTCTATATTTTAACATGCATGCATGCCAGGCCCGCTCTATCCCTGTACTGCACCGTTCATGTAATAAAGAGGATCTACACATCGGTGAGTGCCGCCTCTCTTCTTTTTGATCTACATGCATGTTTGGATTATACCTTTCCAGGAGCACCGCCGCTTGTACCTTGCGGAGTGACTGACATTACTTCTTTGACCTGATTTCTATCCAGGACAGTTGTGGGGGTCGGAGTAAATGTGGATAGCGCCGATAACTTTCTTCTTTTGTTGGACCATTATATATTTTATAGGGAGCCGATTAGGAGCCAGAAGAACCGGCTCTTCTTAGTGAGCAGAGCCTAATGAGCCAACTCACTATGAAGAGCCAGAATTCCCATCACTTTAATATAGAGAGATTCTGCACTCTTCACTGTGACGGGGACTGCTGTTTGGGGGTCATAATATGAGAGGGGGACTGCTGTGGGGGGTCATAATATGAGAGGGGGACTGCTGTGGGGGGGTCATGTAACATATGAGGGGGCTGGCGGTGAGGAGGAGTAATGAGGGGGAGCTGCTGTGGGGGGTCCTAATAATGAAGGGGGACTTGTGTGGAGTGGGCATATAGGGGAGAAGCTGATTATAGGATAGGGGAAATAATATGAGGGGGAGCTGTTTGTTGGGAGTAATATGAGGTGTACTGTTTGTTGAGTATAATATGTTGGAGAACTTGTGGGGGCACACTATCAGGAAGCCAGAATATAAAGGTTGGGAAATGGGGAGGGGCAATTAAGGGGAGGGGGGGGGGCACTAAAGTGGGAGTGGAGAAAGGGGCAGGGCGAAATTGTGGAAGCATAGGGGAAAAGATGTTCAGAATTGCATCTTTTGTCCTCTATCTGATTCCTTCTAATACAATGGAATTTGTTAATAGGCGCCATTAACTGAACAAATTAAAAAATTGTTAATTTACTGAAACAGATGTAATTGTCCTGCACGAACAAAGCTACCTCCCAACAGCAACAGTGGATATATCAGTGTCTGCAGCACCTAGAAAGACAAAAGCCGAGAATTTATATATAGCAAAACAAGTGCAGTAATGATACTAGTGCATTTGCCTGTGTAGTGTTGCAGCGGGGCGCAGATCAGATTCGGCACTTGTGTCTCCCATTCTTCCAGAATGCTGGCGCTCCCTGCATGCCACTCCGAACAGAGTGCACCATTTTTTTTGGTTGCACTTTTAAACATGGGGGATGCGACACACTTTGGTGATAGAATTCTGGCGTACCGACTGAGCGAGATCTCAAAATTATCAATTAGAAAACAAATTCAGGACCTTGGAAAGTTGGGTGCCCTGGCTGCGTAAATAAACAACCACTCAACACAGGAGCAGCCTGAAACAGTCCACACAGGACTTATCAGAACTGAGCTGGATGAATCATTAGCCACAGCAGCTGGGGAGGGTGCAGCATTGATAATTCTGACTGTCACGGGACACACAGTGATTGTTCTTTTAATCGGTACTAAGAGTTCTACTTAAGCATTGGTCAGGTCGTCCACAGAGAAGCAGCCGCTAGAGAAGCCGAGAGCCTCATTATAATCATCTAATACATTCGTTTTACCGCATGTAACATATATCAGCTCAAGGGTATTAAAACAGGATCGAGATTATCTGCGATCACAAGTGTAGCTCCAGTATTCTCAAGGTATGGTCTGCTTCAAATGCATAAAAGCAAATGGAGGTTTCCTTTAAAGGGCATCTACCAGTGCCTCCGCTTTACCTAATAAAGGTAGACGGGATGGTAGTGCATGTATGGGACGTGGGATAGCCCTTTTTGGGGGCGTGGGAGTAGCAGGACATGAGGGGCTACCGTTGCGGCTAACTCCACGCCCCAAAGCCACGTTACGCTCGCCTAGCCTATTTACAAGCTTCGGGCGCGCACGCCCTCGTCCGAGTCACCGCATGCTGCGGCCTTCTGCAGCATGCACCGTAGCTCGGCCCTGGCGGACAGCGAAGGCCAGTTGTTTGGCATCGGCAGGAGCGCCGTGGACTAGGACGAGGGCGTGCAGCTACGAGGAGTGCGCGCACGAAGATTAAACTGGTAGGCAGGACAGGAAGTAAACGTGAGAGTAGTAAGTGAGGTAATTAGTGAACAGGTGTAAAAAGCGTAGTGGGCGTGAGAAGTGGCAAGAATGTTGCCGCGAACAGGCAGATAGCCTAATGTCTCCAAGCTACTCGTATGCCGCCCAGTCCGTCCGCACTAAAAGACACATTCATTATGAAACAATATGGGCGGCATTATATATTTCTTTTCCTAAAAAACTAGCGGACGTAGGATGTGCCCTAAGGATAGGAGCTATTAGTGTAAACTAATCACACATCAACCAAAGCACATTCACCATACGACACCGATCTCCTTGATAGGTAGATGAAATCAGGGTGGAGGTGCCCTTATCGAGGCAACACATTAATCTTGACTCTATATAAGTTATATTTTGCTTGTTTATGGGAAATTCTTACCGGATTTGATTTTTTTAAGCAATTAGACCACTGTTTTGAGGATAAATGTATTGGACCAAAAGGCCATTTTATAGTGTTGATGCCTTGATAATGACTTCACCATCAAAAAGTGCAACAATATCAATGCAACGTTGTATAAGCTCCCATGTACAGGCCCATACGACCCACCATATGAGGCTTGCAACATATGCGGATAACTGATTTATACAGCCCGGTACACTACAAGAAGGTAAAACACCCTGAATGACCTTTAAACAAGTGTCCGGGATTCTTTACTGTGATGACTTTCGAGGGTTTGCACTATGTGCTGTTGTATATGTGTTTAAGTCATTGCTAATTTCTGTTTGTTAGTATCTTTTAAGATTTGTATTCATTTAAGGGGTTGTTCCCACTCCAGCGTATTCAGAATTGTTGCCCGTCGCATGTTAACGTTTGCCATGAGACTCTACGTTTATATGGTTCATCTACATGCTGAACTATGTTGACTGTTCTCCCACCTGTATGGCACCGACTAAGCAACATAGAAACTGCCTACTGTCTTGGGTCTTTTATTTTTCTAAAAAGAAATAATGTACGAATAAAAATTCCAATGTTTGTAAAAATATATTCTAAGTATATGCAGCAGAAGCACCACAGTATGGCACAACAAATCAAAACAGAAATGACGCAGTTATTTTGTTATTAATAGGTATGATATACTTTGTGTTGCATATTTAGTACAACACTCTGAGATGACTTCGAACCACGTTGGTTATAGTCCTTTGCCAGATATGGGATGGAATTAGTGGCAATAGGACTCACAGGAGTGATGGTGTGGCAGTCAGGTATAGGTGGGTTTACAGATCTCCGGTTCTCCTACTTCAAAAGTGAGACTCGTTACGAGCGAAGAAAAAAGTCTGGGAGAGGTATATACGATGGAGCCGACGTTGAGGTAGGAGATGACCAATTTGGCAGACTCGTGTGGCAGCGCCTGCATAATCTGTGTGACGCCTAAAACAGTGGTGGCCGAAAAGATGGCCACAACCGCAATATGTCAGATATACTCTTTTTTTTTTCAAAAAACATATTACAATAAGAAATTCTTTGGATTATTATCTTCATTTAATTTGTCTTTAGTGGAAAACCACAAAAAGAATTGTCAAAAAGCCAAATTGGACCTATACTCCACACCCAACCTAAAAAAGGGGTGGAAAAAGTATTGGCACTGTTTGAAAATCATTGTGATGCTTCTCTAAAATTTGTGTGATTAAACAGCAGCTGTAACTTACTGTGACACCGACAGTGTGGGTGGCAATAACTAATTCACATTTGCAGCCAGTCTACCACGGATTAAAGTGACTCAACCTCGTGCTGGTCTGTATTACCACATTGAGCATGGAGAAAAGAAGAAGACACAAAAAGAACTGTTCAAGCGCTGAGAATCAAATTGTGAGGAAGTCTGGCAATTCTTGACAAGAGATATCAGTCCTACGCCAAAAGACCTGAATGTGTTCCAGTGTCTACCGTGCACAGTGTCATCAAGAAGTGTAACGCCCATGGCCTGGCTCTGCGCCCCGCCCCCCCGATCGAGCCCCTGCCCCTACAACCCAGCATCCTAAGATGAAGAATGGTAGCCACCCTGGTCTGTGGCACTCCCTAGATGAAGAAAGTGTAAGCCCTGGCTCTGTGCACCCTCCCTAGATGAGGTGAAGCCCCTGGCTTGTGGCCCTCCTAGATGAGAAGTGTAAGCCGGCTCGTGGCACCTCCTAGAGTGAGCAGGTATAGCCCGGCTCTGTGGACTCCCCCCCTCTATTCATAGATTGGACGGAAAGAAGACGGATTTACGTCAAGAGGTGGCGGTGGTGGATAAAGGACTATCGACAGATCAATCCAAACAAGTCAAGCTGTACGGAGGGTCAAACAGTGTCAAACGTACTATCCGTAGCATTGATTGAAAAGGGACTGTATGTGGGATAGGAGGGAAGACCCAAATCTTACACGAACAAGAAACAAGCCAGGCTGGAGTTGCCAAAAAACGTCAATAGAGAGCCTAAAAAGTTTTGGGAGACATGTTCTCTGCCTCGATGAGACAAAGTAGAGCTTTTGGGAAAAGGCATCAAATACTGGAAAAAAAAAAAGAGGCCTCTCAAAGAAAAGAACACGGTCCCTAAGTCAAACATGGCAGAGGTTCCTGATGTTTTGGGTTGCTTTGCTGCCTCTGGCACTGGATTGCTTGACGTGTGCATGGCATAAGAAGTCTGAGAGCTACTAACAAATTTGCCGCATAATGTAGGGCCAGTGTGAGAAAGCTGGGTCTCCTCAGAGGTCATGGGTCTCAGTAGGAACATGACCCAAACACACTTCAAAAAGCACGAGAAAATGGTTTGAGAGAGGCACTGGAGACTTTAAAGTGTCCATCAATGAGTCCAGACCTGAATCTCATGAACACCTGTGGACAGATGTCACAATGTCAGTTTGGAGAAGGCGTCTCACATCTCAGGGACCTGGAGCAGTTTGCCAAAGAAGAATGGTCTAAATTCCAGCAGAGCATTGTAAGAACCCATCGATAGTACTGGAAGTGGTTGTTCGCAGATATTTTGTCTAAAGGTTGTGCTACCAATAATTGGCTGAGGTACCAATACTTTTGTTCGGCCTATTTTTGGAGTTTGGTGAAAAACATCAATTATTTGACTTTTTTTTTTTCATTCCGTTTTTTGTTTTTTCATTGCAAGCAAAATAAATGAAGATATTGATACCAACGATATTTGTGATTGCATCATTTTTCCGGAAGAAGCAAGTATATCTGACAGAATTGCAGGGTGGCCAATACTTTTGGCCACCAACTGTAAATGAGAGGTTATTATTATTATTATTAATTTTAAACATATCTTGGGGGTCTGCTCTATTATACACGTGGACAAGAGGAGTTATTCACTTATTAGACCACCAGCACAGTGGAATCAGGGCAGTGCCGGGGCCCAGAGCTGCTGGGGGCCCACATAAGGCTGTATGAATCCATAGAGTGTGAGGTGGGCATATATAAAATACACCATGAGGGGGCTGTTTGGATGATTAACTAGGGAATATTTTAGGGAACAGGAGATGTTTTTGTTTCAGAATTTTTAATGCACTATGTGAGTTCACTGCAAAGGGGCCACTGAGGCTCTGTCCTCAGGGGCCTACTGAAACCTGGAGTCGACCCTGCCTACCTATCCACCGGGCTACTGCCCAAACCCTCTATATATATCACTACTGGATCGATATGTCCTGACTGTCGGCTTATTTTGTTATTACTATTATCATTTTACAGTACGTTTTATACTGGCTATTGTAACTCTATTTTCTCACAGTAGAATATGTCTGCACTGTACAAATAACGATGTTATTATGAATAGTTATACAACACACGCATGAAGTAATAGAATATGAACATGCATATTTACTAGCCGTGCACCCATCCTCCATTATGTTGGTCACCAGGTGAACAGTGTGAGCTGGGAGTATATTCACATTCCTTGTAGCATTGCCCACATGTCGCTCCAGTTATTTTATTGCTCATACATTCTTGGATTTTCTGAGATTTTGACAACAGTATTACAAATGACAAGGATTACTACTACTAATAGCCTGAGAGCCTGAGTCCATACATATGTGAATGGGATATTCCTGCAGCTTGGTCATAGATTTTGATACACCTATAAAATGATATGAACACATCACAGTAATTTGGGCCATGTTTCTGCCATGTATTACACCACCCCAACTTTGTGCATTTTTATTAAAAGGGTGCAATGCTTATCCCCTGAACATCTTTTAGTAGATCGACAATTGCAACCTGACCAAGCCATAATAACAACTGTGACAACTCAATAGGGAGTTTATAAGGCCCCGAAGCAAAGTTGCAACTTTTGTAACAATTTGATCTTATCTTCATGCAATTTGTGAAAAGTTATATGCTTTAAAGGAAACCTACCATTTGATGTGATGCATTAGAAGACAACATACCTTGAGACTGCTGTAGCTCACTGATGCAGTGATCATATCTTAGGTTATACCATTCGCTCGTCTTCTGGTGGTTTGCTGATAAACAGATATAACATTTGATAATGAAGCTCTGCCGTTCTATGGCTGCTCCAGCTTCTTAGCATGTTAGTTATTCTTGCAGACCGAGTGATGAATCCCTGGATGTGCCTGAAGGCAGAATAATCAATACTGCTGCACCATCCCCCAGCTGCTGTGTATGAGTGATCAACTCAGGTTGATTAGTCATGCTCTTGACTAACCTTCATTTGTAATTACAAGCTTCCTGGTGTAATAAGTTTATGTCAGCCAGTCCTGACCCAGCTTTCCAAATGAATAATGTATAATTGTCTTTTCAGCAAACCACTTAGCTCAGTGACTAACAAAAATTATCCTGCATCCGTTAGCTACAGCATTCTCAAGGAATGTTTGCTCATATATGCATCAAATGAATTGTAGGTTTCCTTTAACCTTAATGGCACAAATTTGGTTGGGCACAAAAATTGATGACCTGTCCTAAACAAGTTATCAATATCATATTAGTTAGGCTCCATTATCCCAGCCACCTCTATAAGCTATTTTTTATCCCATGAGTATGGAACAGGAAGCAGTTTTGTTCTCACATAGTTGGCCAATTGACCTGACTTGGTTTAACACACTACACAGAGAACAGAGCTGTTACAGGGGTTGTCTGAGTCTGAAAAACATGGCTTTTCTTCTCAAAACATCATGGTGGAATGTAATGCTGCAACTTAGCATTGCTTCTATACAGTTGAACTGGCCACTTACTATAGATCCAGGCACCATGACGTGGACTTCTTATATGTTATTGTATATTTAAAATTATATAGAGCAGCAATGCTATTTGTGTGCCTTAACTGATCACCTTGTAGCTTCTGGCTGTTACACTGTGCACTTTTCACACCCCTCCCAGTGTGTGTGCTAAACTTACTGCGTGCCTGAGATTACAGAAGGCAGATAGAGGGACTGCTCCTGCACAGTGTAACAGCCTGTGAATCTAGAGTATGGGGGGGTTCAGTAACATCTCATAGAAAGTTTCTGGCTATAACAAAATTTAGAAAGATCATTTTTGGAAAGAGGAGGCCATGGGGTAAACAATATAGAAGATACACAGTCACTGTATCATAGTTGATTTTGATGGTAGATTTCCTTTCAAATTAATTGTATCAGCTACTAAGTACAGCTGATCATGGGGATGGGGTTTTGGTGCCTAACAATTTTTTGGAGGGGATGCATTTATATGTCCCCGTAATGCAAAAAAACGTTTTAATTTTATATATCCCCCCGATTTGTAAAGCGCTATGGAATATGATGGCACTATATAAATAAAGGTTGTTATTATATATTAATATTATATAATATGGAGCAGCAGGTACAATGAGGGTAATACGGGTAAGTAGATGTGCTCCATGGACTTTTCCTGCTGAAAAGAGACACATGGCGTAAGACCTGTTACTCCGGCTCTGTTGAGTTTAGCTCATGAAGACTTTGGGGAAATTACATACCTGCGAGCTTGCGCAAGCGTATGATTGCTCGCGCTGCATATTCGCAGCGGTATACATCAAGAGGCTTCCGCTTCTGATGTATCGGGGCAGGAGGCTGCGTAGCGGTTATTTCTATGCCAGGCAGAGGTGCGCGGTGCGGGGGACAGTAACGCGGCCACGCCTCATGGCATGAAGGTGCGGAGGAGGGCAAAATAGTCACAGTTCTCGTAATAAGCTAGTAACAGAACACAGAAGCATTCTCATGTTTCATAAACTTTGTGTGACACGTGTTTCTTTAATAATATCCTTAAAATACATGTACACAAAGTTTTCCAATGTTCAGAATCTTTAGATCACCAGCTTCTATCATTTCTTCATATTAATAATAGTTGACTAAGGTAACCATATATACAACATGATATATATATAGGAAAACTGTTTTCAGATGGACTGTGAGCCGTGCTACATATTTCCATTTTTTTGCTGATTGATAATTCAAATTTTACAGCTTATATTGCAATATGAACTCTACATGAAGGCATTTGGTATAATTATAAAGTAATTTTATCAAATATAACCTTCCTATAAATGGATATATACAGGCTTACAATGGCCTGACTTGAGGGTTGGAAGGGCCTGAAGTTATGTTTGGTTTTACTGAGGCCTTCCAATGTGTACTCTGATGGTAGAGCAATGAGAGTTCCTGCTAAGTCATACCTTTAAATTATATTAACCATCTTAAACAGATTAAGGACACCTGTTGGCCAAATTTGGACACTAAACCACACACTGGTATCGGTTGTTGTGCCCCCAATATCCCTTATGTGAGTCCCTCGCTTTTTAAAAAAGAAACTTTATACTTGCCTTTGTCCGCAGCTCCCTGTGCCTGCGCAGACGCAATGTGAATCCGTCGTAGTACACCCTACCTTCACTGGTGTGTGCTGCTTCGGCTTCATTGAATTACTGTGCAGGTGCTTGAACACAGAGATCTCTAGGCATTATAAAGGTTTATTTTTTGGTTTTGGATGTCATCCACACCCAGACATACCAGACATAGGCCAGTGATCATAAGAAGTGGCCATGACCACACCAATTCCCTAATACTCTTGGTGGTACCATTTTAAAATCCAAGTCCCATTACAGCATTTCCAGGGGTGCTATAACCAATACATATTCATACATAATCACATGGCTGCCACTTCATTAGTGAAAAATACATTGTGTACATGCACCCACATTCGCAGAGCAATGAATAGACTGACATGTGAATGCGCTTCCAAGCTGTTCTCCATTGAGACGATACTCTATAGCTTTTTGGCAACTAAATGACGCTGATAAATCTGTAAAGTAGTCTACGAAACATGTCTCAGACCTCAGCCTACATCTTCAATACTCAGTGCTTCTGTTATGATTGGCATAAAAGTTCTGTATATTTTTGATTGAAATGATAACTGATGGGTTATATGGAGGATATCAATATCTGATGGTTGAGCTTCTCATAACGGTGTCGTTGCTGGAGGCTTGAGATTTCCCTGTCACAGGAGACTTTGTCCATTCAACGACTTTCATCACCAAAACTTCAGGTAGCAAGAATGCAATCTGCATCCTGCCTTGGTCACCAAGACTGCTTGCACTGACTCCTGGACAAGTGTCAGGGTCAGAGGTAGTGGACCACTGTACCACCACGGACGATGACATAAGCGACACCTGGGAGCGGAGTCTAGTGGTTGGTCTCACACAGATCCAACCGCAAGAAGGTTGTACTAGTAGTGGCATGGTACCACACAGGTCGCTACAGAGGCACGTCTTTGTCCGCGGTGCCGGCCAAGGTGAAGTACAGAGACATTGAGCAGAATCGTATGTTGGGACAGAGGGTAGCGGAAGGTCGGGGCAGGCAGAACAAGGGCGTAGTCGGGTTGGAACGGGGTCACAGTGGGAATTCAGAACATGAGTCACAGGCCATCAGAAACAAAGCTTTCTCTGAGGCACGAAGCACAGAGATCCGGAGGGCATAAGGGAGAGGCTGGCCGTTATTAAGTACCAGTTGGCCAACACCAAATATCGGTGCGCTGGCCCTTTAAATTTTACAGAGCTGGCGCGTGTGCTGCCCTAGGAGGCCCCCACCACGTGCATGCCAGTGCACGGAGACACAGCTGGAGGACGGAGAGGTAAGTCAGACTGTAGCCTGCACGGAGGGCACACGGAGGCACCACGGGTGTGCTGGCGACCCCAGACATAGGTCGCAGGGGCACCCATGACAACAAGGAACACAGGAAGCTTTTATAAACAGGTTAGTAACACAGCAACAACCTGAAACGAGTGTCTTCAGGTTTAGCCTTTGTTAAATTAGAGCTTTCCATTGCCCGTTGCCATCGAGATCAACCCATAGAAAACTATTATAATCTCCTTCCTGGGTAGACATGCACGAAAAATCTACCGTAGTATGTTTGGATCACCCTTAAATGCTCTTGGTGTCTTGAAATTTATGTACTTCCAAGGAATAGGATGCTGTAGTCAAGCTTTTTAATGTTTCTGCAATTCATGATGCATTTTAGCAAATGCACTGTCAATGCAGTAGATTTGTTAAAGAGCACTCGGTCAGATACCAGCATTCTCCTTCCTATAGAGGCTTTTGATACTGTTGGTGTTATTGTTATTTTTTAATATTAGTAAATATCCCTTAATTTTCAAAAGCTAAAATACAAGAAGGGATCTGTAAATGCAGATATGTGAACCATTGATTGATAATAGTTTTTTATTAGGAGTAGTGGGTTCTATAACATCTGCACTTGGGTGCCCGGGCAGCCCTCAGCACTATCCTCTGTCCATAAAGCATGGCAGAGGTTTTGTAACATACTTTTTCATTCTGTATTGCATTAGTCTGAACATTGCCCTATTTCACTCCTGGCTGTCCACCACACCAGTCTATCTCCTGCTGTGACGGACAGATACTTTCCATTCTCATCCTACTTCTGCTGGTCTATCTTAGATGTCAGGGAGGCCAGTCCAATCACACCGGGGTCTATGCTCTATATGCTCCTTAAGAACTTCAGTTGCCTTCCTAGTGCTTGCTATACTCGTCTCTGGAGCTTTCTAGTGTATTCTGTATTGTTATATTTAGCTTTTCTGATCTTTGCTAGCCTACCACCTTTGGTTTGACTCTTTTCCTGTTTAATAGTCCTCTTTGTTTCATCCGTATTTATATGATCTTCCTACTGTGTTTTTGTTTCATCCTGTTTTGTCTCTATGTTTCACTTTGGCATCAGAACGGAACATTGCCAGTTGTCACCTACCATCTAGGGTAGGATGCATCTGGGTGGTTACCATTAGGGCTCAATGTCTGGGTTTTTCCTTACATTATTCTGGGTTCTGACAGTCCTATCAGCATGATACAGTTCCCTATCACAATGTTAGAGCCCACTACACCTTTAATGGGAGCATATATAAAAAATGATGAAAGTTAATTTTTTTTATCGATTTTTATTTATTATTATAAGATTACTGTATACAATTTTTTATATTATTTTCACACTTTTTTCAACTTTTTTTTTGGAAGGGAACCACGGTCATTTGTTCAGTTAGATCAGATCTTTTCTGACAAGTACTGGTGTGGTATGTACAGTAGTTTCAAAGTATTTTCTAAGATTACCCTAATGAGCTACTTTTTTACTACTCCTTCTCATTTCTGCAGTTCAAAAGTAGGATTCTGATCTATTTCACATTATGCTTCGTCACAGCTTGTAGCATGTCAATGGGGGGTCACACCTATTTTCCTCCAACACATCCTATAGAAAACTTTTATTAAAAAGTTTTTATTCATAAACTTTGGCATTTTTTTCTTAATTATGATTTTCTGGCACAGATAAATATTAATTTGGTGTGATCAGCGATCAGCACAAGCTCTTTTTTTTCATGGTAGAAGTGATGGAGATTGGAAAGATTTTGTAGACCATATATTTAAAAGATATACACTGTGGGTCATAAAAGTTGTGTACAATTATCCCAACCGGAAAACTATGACAAATGTATATCTGATCTCCTGAGAGTAATGTAAAATCTGTGATGTGTGCCCCCATCTGTGCTATTTTAATACTCGTGTCTTCCATTTGGCAATATTGTTTTGAGCTCCCTAGGCAATAGATCTAGAGATGAGCTCTGTACCCCATATTATCTAAGTCGGGTTGTCTTTTACTCTTTTCGTCTAAGTGGGTTTTAGTCTTTTCCACCAGACTTCGGTGTGTACCATTCTTGTTGTTCTACACCAGAAATTTATGAAAAATCGATTTATACACACTTTAGATGGTATAAATTAGGAACACACTGTTTAGTGATAAAGATGATCTAAATTGGTTATTATTATTATTACAGTATATTTGTTGGGAGAAGTTCTCAGGTCTTTTTAGCTGCTTTCCAAAGACCGGAAGCTTGCTCAATGTGTTATATTTGCTCAGATGGCAGGGGTAGATCTATTCATAACCACTAAGTTATGTGACTTTGCCTTTAAATGATCGTTCCTGGTGTTGGTTTGCAATAATCATATGAAATCTAAGCAAGCTGCTGCATGTAACAGCCTAAGTAAGCAATGCTGTGATATCGCGTGCTGAACATGTTACATTGCTTACTATTCTAGAGAAAGTAAACTACACATTCCTATACAAGTCTGTTCATTGCTCGAACATTAAAAAAATGCAAACAGAAGGTGTGTTACACTTAGAAACCGAAAGTTACAAAATGACATAACTATAATACAATATATTTAAAAGTTATACATTAATAGTCATAAACATAAAATTTTTTGAATTGACCTTGACCATTCTCTTGTTCTTCCACCCGATGGTGAAGAGGTCATCTAGCCTCTAACTAAACAAGATTTGGGACCCAGCAGATTGCATCCCCAGGCTCATGGCAGAATCTGTCCTCCCTATCCACACAAGAATCTCTGCATGAGAGACTAAGATGTGGAATAAATGCCGCCAAATTATCAAAGCGTAGAAGCCCTGAAACAATTGCAAATGAATGCTAGCTTAGAGGCAGCCTGGGCCCAGAATAACTGATGTTGCTGACTAGTGCGGCCTTGGGCACCCTGTGGTCATGGTGCTTGGTATGGGGACCGGAGGGCGTTCCTACAGCCTGGCAGGTCTCCAGTATAGTATGTGTGCAAGAACTATGGAGGGAGAGGCTGATGCATAGTTTCTCCTGGGCAACCAGAGGTCTGTAGGAGGATATCCTGGGAGACTCGTTGTGTAAGCAGAGTATCTAGGGATCAGAGTGTGGTAATCGGATTGTGCAAATCAAAACGGCCAAACGTTTAACAGCAGATTTCAAGCTGGAAGAGTCATGGAGAGCCAGTCACAGGTAGGTTCAGGCTGGGCTGGTGCTGATGGACTGAGTTCAGGTGGTGGATCTCATTTCTGGGCTTAAGTCTCCGTACTTGTCCTGGGTGCTTGGCAATGGCCTGATATACGTAGTTCCTGGAATTAGGATAGTGGCGTGGGCAGACAGCACTATGAGGTCTAGTTCTCCTAGACAACCATGAGTACAATCCAGTGCTTCCGCCCGAAGGGGTATATACTTTCAGGTCAGTTGGTAGCACTCCTCCAATCAGCATCCAGCTTGTTTTTACAAGAACATGCATTGGTCAGTAAATTCTAAAGTGTTACTCTTTTCTTCCAGCAGTGGGCTACAGCTGCCAATGACTAAGTTCTCCTAGCAGTAGCTTCTGAATGAGTTGCGATGCTCACCAATAGATACCGGACAAGGATGAGGCGCCTATTTGCAACTACCCCCAGGCCTATGCATTGGCAAGGGTGGTTGCACTTACCCGGTCACCGAAGTTCACATAAAGTACATTGTCCGACTTATGACCGTCGATTCACTAAGATCGTGTGCCCGATAATCATGAATGTGTTGCTTCCCCGCTCAGGTCCGAAGAGTTTTAGTGGTGCATGTATAGTGCTAGGGCTTGCAACTCAATTGCAAAGTTAAATACCACACTAAGTGAGTCAGTCCGACCGACAGCAACGCCCCCCTTATGTGTTGTTGCATAAAAGCCGTTTAAAGCCCCGAAAACGGTCTGCACAGACCGACAAAAGTGCGCAAGTGACCCTTAGTAAATAAGCCATTGTTGTGACACATGACCTAGTATTAAGGCTTAGATTTTTTCCCCTAATCTCAAAAACTGTCCAGTTAATTATGTCTAAAAATACTGAAATAAAATAGTTCATGTAAGTTGAGTAATAAATTTACAGTATCCTCTAACTACTATAAACCGAGTGCTGAAACTTTACCTAATACATCAAAATGAAAGGAATATTCTATCAACTGTAAAAATACTATGTTCTCGACAACCACCCACAGCACGAAGAAGCTTTTCAACAATGGCAGACCAGTGTAAAAACCCAACTACAAACACTGACAGAATGTAAAAGTTGTTTGATCTTTTTTATAGTAAGTTTAAAAAAAAGCATATAACTTGTATAATATATAATATATAATACTTGTATTTTAAATAAAATTTTGATTACTAATGAGCTTACAGTAGTAGGTTTTGTTTGGCTAATATTTAGCTACTGGATTTATAATAACTTCACTGGATGACGTTTTTATGTTGGTCCTTATCTATGTTAAATATATTATAATTATAATTTATAATTCACAGTTAAGAAACCCTTAATTTCCCAATGTCTGCTTTATATCGGCATAGAGGCATTTTGCATCTCTCTCTTTCTAGTGTTAGTAGTGGTTCAGATTTTGGGTGCAATTTTTCTCATTTTTATGAAAACACATATTTAAGAGGCACCTGCTCAGCTTTAAGTGACTTTGAGAGGCACTAATAGCAGTACAACTCCGTAAATTATGCCATTTTAGACTGAACGATACCCCCCCTTTTGGCCAAAAATTAAACCGTCACAAAGTTTAAATAACGAAAAACTCCACAAAGTTTGATACCCAATTCTCCCGAGTATGAGGTGGTATCATGCTGTATATGGCACACAGCTGGGCATAGATGGAAGGAGGCGCCATCCAGAGCAGATCTGCTTTGTCATATTTACAGGCAGATAAATAGTTGGGGGTTTTTTGTAATTTGGGGGATATATTTTTTTTCTGATGAGATCCATTTTCAGGTACATCATTTACGGGGGGTGGGGGGAGTTTCACATAGCTATTAATATAATCTATGTAATCAGATTTTCATGGGTGGTAGTAAAAAAAATGTTTTTTAGCACTTTTTTCCTGACCTTTGTTCACCATACCATAAAAATAATAGTTAAACAGATGGGATTGTAGTAGTCAAATCCCGGCTGTTACTGCGGGATTCTGGCTACTGCATACTGCTGGGATCCCCCGGTGATCGCACGGGCCCAGCTTCTCGTTACCGCCAGGTGTGATCGCCATGATGTAATTCTACTCAAGGTGCAGGAACTATCCGATTCCTATGACGTAGAATTACATCAGGGTGCGGGAAGGGGTTAAACTGTCCTTCACACCAAGGGGTGTTGCACCTGCCCTGAAGTCGAGTTGAGCCTCTTTTGCTCACCACCTGCAGGAGAGAGGACAACATCATGGGTATTGTCCTCTGCAAGGCAGCTGTGTCACTTAAAAATAGTGCAAGATGCAACAAGGGAGAGTAAGAGGAGACCGGTGTCAGCAGGGGTGGGGGACGGCATGGTCTTCATTGCTTATTACGAAGATAATATTGTATTACTGTTGAATGGTGAGAGGGGCTATCTCTCCATTGTTTGATGGCATCAGAGAGGCTTCTTCACCCCCCTGTCACAAGACGCAACACAGTTTAGAGACTCGAACTGCTACCCACCCGAACAGAATGTGTATTATAGGGCACCTCAGACACATTTACTTTATTTTGGGAGCCAGAAATAGCACAATCCACTTCTGTCTGCTATGACAATCCCATGTGTAGACCTGACCTAACATCTGACTTGTGGTCCAATTCTCATTTTAAACAAGCCATCTTCTGTGAGTCTGATTGAGGAAGGAGTGGATATGTCCTTCTACAGAGCAGATCATACTTGTACATATTCATGACTGCTGATGAAACAGTAACCCTCCTACCCCCCTTCACTAAAGGAAAACTATTACTCAAAATCTGACACTTCCGAACTCGGAAACGGTTTTCTTATCCTGTGAATTTCATGGATATATCTGTGAAATTCCAGGCAGCTGTGTGGACGATGACAGAACTTGTAATTACCATAGTTCACTTATTATGGTGTTCTCCTTCAGGACGTCCTACGTCACATGATGTAAAATACATTTAATGCATTAGCAATAGAAGAAGATGAATGATTTTTTGAAGACAAGTAATTGTATATATCCACACAGTCCTTAATATGCAATTTATGGACTCAAAGTATATATTATTATTGAAACACTAATTTGTGCGATATTATATATTATTAATTTTTCCAGCGCATCAAGTACAATGCTCCTTTGCTTGCCCTACTTTGTGCCAGGCGCAGCATAGGTCTACGGACTTTGTGTGCTTAGCGGATTTCCCCTTAAAGTCTAACGGAACTTCTTCGGGCGGGGGCGGGTGGGCTGGAGTTCGTGGGGCGTCCGGGCGCAAATAGCGCGCTGTTTTATTGATGACACCATGTGCTGTGGGAACAAAAACAACTGACACATGCCTCCGTGGAGTCATGGTCAAGCCGAATGGCACTTAATTGCTAACGTATAATAGCGCTGCCACCGCAAAGGAGACTGCAAACACAGGACTCATAGGAACCTTCTTTAGCTGGGACAATCTGCTCCAAGATAAGTTCATTGTAACCCACCTGGCTCCAGGCGTATGTGGGAGAAGGTTGATATAGTTAATTTACATATGCTTTAGGAAATAAAAGCTTTTAACAAAAATTGCGGGGGCGTGAGGATTAGCTTAAAAGGCTATCTCACGTCACCTACATCCCACCTACCACTCCACGTTTTTTCACCCCTTATATGTAAGATAAGTGGTTGTGAGGTCTCTTTTAAGGTAATGAACACAACAGTAATCCGCTCCAGGTTGCCTAGTCTGATGAAGTCAAATTGGTCTCTTTAACGCACAAATTTTTAATCGAGTTTTCCTAATCATATGTCTTCTCGATGGAAACATTTTGTGCGCTGAATATCACCCTGCCTTTGGGCTCTACCAGAAAATCTATTCTTTTTTACATCTCCTTGATGCGTGACACAACCCCGCACGCATCGTTTTTACACCCACCATGTTTTCCCACTGAACTCTTCTTCTTTTCCTGAGGTTGGGCTTCCTTAATGCGCATGTATTTAACTACAGATTCCTTGGAAACCAGATTGTGGGAATCGACATACATGCACTATCTCGTGTTGTTATGACGCAACTACGTAGAATCAATTCAGTTCTTCAACTCCCAGGTTCATCTGACATTTGACACGCGATCGCTCGATCTGTTCTGTATACATCGTCGCACTGGGTCCTTGTATCAGAAACTTTGGTGGACGTATTTTTACTTAAGGGTTGCGAATATCGCACTTTGTGCGGTCTGTTTGCGTTTTTCGGGGATTGTTCGGCATGTTTGGACAGGTATTTTAACAGGTGTCTGCATACTGGCTTTTCTCCTTTCGATTTTGTCGTAACATTGCTTGTTCTTTGGCGCAGTTTGCGCTGGCTTCCATGCCAGGCATTTAGGGGGCCATGTGCCGTTGACGATCATGATGTTGTATTGGAACTTTTTTTTCCCCAGCTGTAGCGCGTGGAGTATAATACTTTTCCCAAATTCCTATTTTGTGATCTCACAAAAAAAATTGAAATCGAAAATGCACATGCATGAAGAAGGTGAAACTCCGTCCCCCCACAGACTGGATAGACAGTGAACATGAGCAGCATATCGGTTTTCTTCCCGCGCCCACCGTCTCTGTGAATCGCTGCACAGTGCATTATCATATGTATGCGGTCCCCCTTCCAAACTCCGCTTGGACAGGTAAGTATTTTAATTGTCGACCCTTGTCTTTGTCTTTTGTTACTTTAGAAAGTTTTATTGCATTTATTCCTAAATACCGCTGTAACACGCTTCTCAGAAATTTGGAACCTTTCCAATGTCTCTTACCACATGGTGTCTAAGGAATATGCCACAAGTACCTATTTTGCAGTCTAATTTTATCCTGTTTCTCCCATTAAATAATATAAGCCCGCGGGGAAGATGTTTCAGAAGACTACTTCCAAAGCCTTTTATGTCGACTCTTACACAGCAGTGTCACCAATAGCTCCAGTGCTGGTATCTTGCTCCTCCTTCTTGTGACTTGTTCAATTTCGTGAGATGTACATAGCCATGTATCACTTACCAGGACTCAGCTGGCTTTTGCTCGCCACAAACTTTATTTAATGATCTCCAATCCTTTTATGTCCACAGATCTGATGCATAGACTTCTTTTCTCCACAAAACATCTACCATATGTTCCGGCATACAAAACAAAAAGGCGATTAAGTTCATACCTACGCTTGTTTTAAACCACTATCTCATACACCAGTGATGCCACAGGATCCGTAAACCCAAGCCCCACAACTTCTTAACATTTAAAACCCGGCCGTGTGCCCCCTCTGGCAGGACATATTATGTCTATTTCACAAAACAAAAAGATTTTAAAATTAATGGCGAATGAGATCTGAGGGCGGCTTAGGATTTGCTGGGACCATTAGGATCGTTAATGGAGCCCAGGAACCTCCAAAAGGCTGCATTGCATCATTCAGAAATAAGGCGCAAGAGGAAGTAACCAAAAACCACACGTTCGCACAGTTTCCTGGACACTGAATTAGGCTGATGATAAAAACAGTTGGTAGCTCGAAGTTACCGTAGGCGGCGCGCCGGGCGGTCGCACTCCACACCAGCGCATTCTAACATTACGGATGAATCACACCTGCCCGTCGCCCCCGAACATACGTAGCACGGAATGGTGCACATATGGGAACAGCTTGTGGGTTCCCCCTTCCGATCATCTATCCCATTCCTTCTTCGTACGCCTTCCCTGTCACTCCCCCGACCCACGCTTTCATCTCAGTGTCTGCAGCACCTAGAAATACAATAGCCAAGATTTACTAAGAACAGTGCAGTATGTACTATGTGCAGTTTGCCTGTGTAGTGTGCAGGGGGCGCCAGATTCAGGATTTGTGTCTCACATTCTTCATGAATCTGGCGCTCCCTGCACTGCTCCGACAGAGTGCACCATTTTTCTTTGGTGCACTTTTAACATGGGGGATGCGACACACTTTTGCATGATAAATCTGGCGTACCGTCTGACGATCAAAAATCAATTAGAAACCAATTCAGGACCTTGGAAAAGTTGGGTGCCCTGGCTGCCGTACATAAACACACCACTTTCAACACAGGAGCAGCCTGAACTGTCCACACAGGACTTATCAACTTGAGCTGGATGACTCATACACAGCAGCTGGGGATGGTGCAGCAATTGATAACTTCTGCCTGTCAGGGACAACACAGTGATACAGCGTTCTCTTAAGCATTGCATAATTAGTACAAGGAGAAGCGCCCTGAGAAGCCGAGAGCCTCATTATAATCATTTTATCATTGTTTTTTCAGCATAACAATACAGCTCAGGGATTAAACAGGATCTGTTTCTGCTTCAGTGTAGCTCCAGTATTCTCAAGGTATGTTTGCTTCATAATGCATAAAGCAAATGGAAGGTTTCCTTTAAAGGGCATTTACCACCCCGATTCTACCTATAAAGGTAGATCGGGTGGTAGGTGCATGTATGGGACGTGAGGATAGCCCTTTTTGGGGGCGTGGCGAGTAGCCGGACATGAGGCTAACCTTGGGCTACTCCACGCCCCAATAAGCCACGCTACTCGCCTACCATTTAAGCTTCGCGCGCCAGACCCTCGTCCGAGTCCCCCGGCATCTGCGGCCTTCTGCGCATGCACAGTAGCTCCGGCCCTGGCCGTACAGCCGAAGGCCTGCGTTCTGTGCATGCGCAGAACGCCGGGGACTAGGACGAGGGCGTGCAGCTACGAGGAGCTGCGCGCCGAAGATTAAATGGTAGGCGGAGTAACAGTGGCTACTGGGCGTGAAGTTGCCGCGACGGTAGCCTCATGTCCAGCTACTCGACGCCCCAGTAGCCGCATAAAAAAATTTACATATGTCTGCATTAACTTTCTAAAAAAGCCGGGGGACGTGAGGATTAGCCCAAAAAAGGGCTATCCTCACATCCCATACATGCACCTACCACCCGATCTACCTTTATAGGTAGAATCAGGGTGGTAGGTTCCCTTTAAGCAATAACACTGTTCAATGTGGAAACAAAGCCATATAGTGTTTAAATAATGCCACCATAAAGTGCAACAAACAATGCAGTTGTTAAGCTCATAAATAATACCACCATATAGTGTCACAATGCGACAATATTTATCAGCCCTGGTCACTACAGTAAAACCCTAGAATCGACCTTTAACAATGTGTCAGGGATTCTTACTGGATACATCAGGGTTGCACTATTGTGTGTATTGTGTTTATGTCATTGCTAATTTTATGTTGTTTATCTTTAAGTATTGTACATTAAGGTGTTGTTCCCCCTCCAGGCGTATTCAGAACTGTTGCCACTTGTTAAACTGTTTCTGCAGAGACTAAGCTTTTATATGGTTCATTACATGCTGAACTATGTCTGACCTGTTTCTCCCTGTATGGCACAGGACTGACACAAGAAACTGCTACTGTTTTGGGTTTTTTTTCCTAAAAAAAAAAATGTACATAAAAAAATTCCAATGTTGTAAATATTCTTAAGTATAGAAGAACCAGTATTGGCACAAACAAATCAGAAATGAGCAGTTATTGTTTTTATTAGGTATTGATATATCTTTTTGTGTTCCTATTTGTACCAACTCTTGTGATTCGCACTGTAGTGGTTATAGTCTACCTTTGCCAAATATGGGATGGTAATAGGGCAATATGACTCCAGGAGCCATGGTCTGGTCAGGTATAGAGTTGGGTTTCCAGATCCTCCGGTTTCCTCCTACATTCCAAAAAAGATCCTGGTAGGAGGATTAGATTGTGAGCCCGATTGGGGACAGGGACCAATTTGGCAAACTCTGTGCAGTGCTGCATAATCTGTGTGCGCTATAAACAGTGGTGGCCAAAAGTATTGGCACCCCTGCAATTCTGTAAGATAATACTCTTTTTTTTTTTCAAAAAAATATTACAATAAGAAATTCTTTGGCATTATTATCTTCATTTAATTTGTCTTTAGTGGAAAACCACAAAAAGAATAGTCAAAAAGTCAAATTGGATATACTTCCACACCAAACCTAAAAAAGGGGGTGGAAAAAAGTATTGGCACTGTTTGAAAAATCATGTGATGCTTCTCTAAATTGTGTGATTAACAGCAGCTGTAACTCACCTGTGGCACCTGACAGGTGGTGGCAATAACTAATTCACATTTGCAGCCAGTCTAAACGGATTAAAGTTGACTCAACCTCTGTCCTGTGTCCTTGTATTACCACATTGAGCATGGAGAAAAGAAAGAAGACCAAAGAACTGTCTAAGGACTTGAGAATCAAAATTGTGAGGAAGTCTGAGCAATCTCAAGGCTACAAGTCCATCTCCAAAGACCTGAATGTTCCAGTGTCTACCGTGCACAGTGTCATCAAGAAGTGTAAAGCCCCTGGCTCTGTGGCCCCTCCCTAGATGAAGAAGTGTAAGCCCCTGGCTCTGTGGCACCTCCCTAGATGAAGAAGTGTAAGCCCCTGGCTCTGTGGCACCTCCCTAGATGAAGAAGTGTAAGCCCCTGGCTCTGTGGCCCCTCCCTAGATGAAGAAGTGTAAGCCCCTGGCTCTGTGGCACCTCCCTAGATGAAGAAGTGTAAGCCCCTGGCTCTGTGGCACCTCCCCACCTCCCTTCATAGATTTGGACGGAAAAGCGATTTCAACGCAAGAGTGTGCGGATGGTGGATAAAGAACCTCGACTAACATCCAAACAAGTTCAAGCTGTCCGAGGGTACAACAGTGTCAACCGTACTATCCGTTAGCACCTGATTGAAAAGGGACTGTATAGTGGGATAGTAGGAAGACCCAAATTCTTACACAGAAACATAAAAAAGCCAGGCTGGAGTTTGCCAAAACTCACCTGAGAAAGCCTAAAAAGTTTTGGGAGAATGTTCTCTGCTCTGATGAGACAAAAGTAGAGCTTTTTGGGAAAAGGCATCAAAATACTGGAAAAAAAAAAGAGGCCTTCAAAGAAAAGAACACGGTCCCTAAGGTCAAACATGGCAGAGGTTCCCTGATGTTTTGGGGTTGCTTTGCTGCCTCTGGCACTGGATTGCTTGACCGTGTGCATGGCATTAAGAAGTCTGAAGACTACTAACAAATTTTGCCGCATAATGTAGGGCCCAGTGTGAGAAAGCTGGGTCTCCCTCAGAGGTCATGGGTCTTCCAGTAGGACAATGACCCAAAACACACTTCAAAAAGCACGAGAAAATGGTTTGAGAGAAAGCACTGGAGACTTTAAAGTGTCCATCAATGAGTCCAGACCTGAATCTCATAGAACACCTGTGGACAGATGTCACAATGTCAGTTCGGAGAAGGCACCTTCACATCTCAGGGACCTGGAGCAGTTTGCCAAAGAAGAATGGTCTAAAATTCCAGCAGAGCATTGTAAGAAACTCATCGATAGTTACTGGAAGTGGTTGTTCGCAGATATTTTGTCTAAAGGTTGTGCTACCAAGTAATTGGCTGAGGGTACCAATACTTTTGTTCGGCTCATTTTTGGAGTTTTGTGTAAAAACATCAATTATTTGACTTTTTTTTTTTCATTCCGTTTTGTGTTTTTTCATTGCAAGCAAAATAAATGAAGATATTGATACCAACGAATTTGTGATTGCAATCATTTTCCGGAAGAAAGCAAGTATTATCTGACAGAATTGCAGGGGTGCCAATACTTTTGGCCACCACTGTAAATGAAGGAGTTATTATTATTATTATTAATTTTAAACTATATCTTGGGGGTCTGCTATATTACACACGTGGACAGAGGAGTTATTACTTATTAGACCACCAGCACAGTGGAATACTGGGCAAGTGCCGGGGCCCAGAGCTGCTGGGGGGCCCACATAAGGCTGTAATGAATCCATAGAGTGTGAGGTGGGCATATATAAAATAACCATGAGGGGGCTGTTTGGGATGATTAACTAGGGAATATTTTAGGGAACAGGAGACTGTTTTAGTTTCAGAATTTTTAATGCCACTATGTGAGTTCACTGCAAAGGGGCCCACTGAGGCTCTGTCACTCAGGGGCCTACTGAAACCTGGAGTCGACCCTGCCTACCTATCCACCGGGCTACTGCCCAAACCCTCTATATTATAATCCACTACTGGTCCCATATGTCCTGACTGTCTGGCTTATTTGTTTATTACTTTATCATTTTACAGTACGTTTTATACTGGCTATTGTAACTCTATTTTCTCACAGTAGAATATGTCTGCACTGTACAAATAACAGATGTTATTATGGAATAGTTATACAAACACACGCATGAAGTAATAGAATATGAACATGCATAATTTACTACCGTGCACCCATCCTCCATTATTGTTGGTCACCAGGCTGAACAGTGTGAGCTGGAGATATTTCACATTCCTTGTAGCATTGCCCACATGTCGCTCCAGTTATTTTATTGCTCATACATTCTTTGGGATTTTCTGAGAAATTTGACAACAGTATTACAAATGGACAAGGATTACTACTACTAATAGCCTGAGAGCCTGATCCATACATGTGAATGGGATTATTCCTGCAGCTTGGTCATAGATTTTGATACACCTCATAAATATGATTGAACAATCACAGTAATTTGGGCCATGTTTCTGCCATGTATACACCACCCCAACTTTGTGCATTTTATTAAAAGGGGTGCATGCTTATCCCCTGAACATCTTTTAGTAGATCGACAATTGCAACCTGACCAAGCCAATAATATACAACTTGTGACACTCAATAGGGAGATTTATAAGGCCCCGAAAGCAAAGTTGCAACTTTTTGTAACAATTTGATCTTATCTTCATGCAATTTGTGAAAAGTTATATGCTTTAAAGGAAACCTACCATTTGATGTGATGCATTATGAAGCAAACATACCTTGAGACTGCTGTAGCTACACTGATGCAGGATCATATCTTGGTTAATCCCTGTGCTGAGTGGTTTTGCTGATAAAACAGATATAACATTATGATAATGAAGCTCTGTCGCTTCTATGGCTGCTCCAGCTTTTCTCCTAGCATGTTAGTTATTCTCTGCAGGACAGGATGATGTAATCCCTGGATTGTGCCTGAAGGCAGAATAATCAATTGCTGCACCATCCCCCAGCTGCTGTGTATGAGTGATCTAACTCAGGTTGATTAGTCATGTCTTGACTAACCTTCATTTGTAATTACAAGCTTCCATGTGTAATAAGTTTATGTCAGCCAGCCTGACCCAGCTTTCCCAAATGAATGAATGTTATAATTGTCTTTTCAGCAAAACCACTTAGCTCAGTGACTAACCAAAAAATTATCCTGCATCAGTGTAGCTACAGCATTCTCAAGGAATGTTTGCTTCATAATGCATCAAATGAAATTGTAGGTTTCCTTTAACCTTAATGGCACAAATTTGGTTTGGGCACAAAAATTGATGACCTGTCCTAAACAAGTTATCAATATCATATTAGTTAGGCTCCATTGCCCAGCACCCTCTATATCAGCTATTTTTTATCCCATGAGTATGGAACAGGAAGCAGTTTTGTTCTCATCATAGTGGCCAATTGACCTGACTTGGTTTAACCACTACACAGAGAACAGAGCTGTTACAGGGGTTGTCTGAGTCTGAAAAACATGGCTTTTCTCTTCCAAAAACATCATGGGTGGAATGTAATGCTGCAACTTAGCATTGCTTTCTATACAGTTGAACTGGCCACTTACTCATAGATCCAGGCACCATGACTGTGACCTTCTTATATGTTATTGTAATATTTAAAATTATATTAATGAGCCAGCAATGCTATGTGGCTCCTTAACTGATCACCTTGTAGCTTCACTGGCTGTTACACTGTGCACTTTTCACCCCTCCCACTGTGTGCTAAAACTTACTGCTGCCTTGAGATTACAGAAGGCAGATAGAGGGTGGACTGCTCCTGCACAGTGTAACAGCCTGTGAATCTAGAGTATGGGGGGGGTTCAGTTAACATCTCATAGAAAGTTTCTGGCTAATTAACAAAATTTAGAAAGATCATTTTTGAAAGAAGGAGGCCATGGGTAACAAATATAAGAAGATACCACAGTCACTGTATCATAGTTGATTTTGATGGTAGATTTCCTTTAACTTAATTGTTTATCAGCTACTAAGTACAGCTGATCTATGGGGATGCTGGGTTTTGGATGCCTAACAATTTTTTGGAGGGGATGCATTTATATGTCCCCTGTAATGCAAAAAACTGTTTTAATTTTATATATCCCCAACGATTTGTAAAGCGCTATGGAATATGATGGCACTATATAAATAAAGGTTGTTATTATTATTATATTATATATATTATATATGGAGCAGCAGGTACAATGAGGGTAATACGGGTAAGTAGATGTGCTCCATGGACTTTCCTGCTGAAAAGAGACACATGGCGTAAGACCTGTTACTCCCGGCTCTGTTGAGTTTTAAGCCTCATGAAGACTTTGGGGAACATTTACCATATCCTGCGCGCTTGCGCAAGCGTATGATTGCCTCGCGCTGCATATTCGCAGCGGTATACATCAAGAGGCTTCCGCTTCTTGATGTATCGGGGCAGGAGGCTGCGTAGCGGTTATTTCTACGCCAGGCAGCGAGTGCGCTGGTGCGGGGACAGTAACGCTGGCCACGCCTCACTGGCATGAAGGTGGCGGAGAGGGCAAAATAGTCACAAGTTCTCGTAATAAGCTAGTAACAGAACACAGAAGCATTCTCATGTTTTCAATTAACTTTGATGTGACACGTGTTTCTTTAATAATCCATTAAAATACATGTACACAACAGTTTTCCAATGTTCAGAATCTTTAGATCACAGCTTCTATCATTTCTTCATATTAATATAATAGTTACTAAGGTAACCAGTAGTACAAACTGATATATATATAGGGAAAACTAGTTTCTCAGATGGACTGTGAGCCGTGCTACATATTTCCATTTTTTTCTGCTGATTGATAATTCAAAATTTTACAGCTTAATATTGCAATATGAACTCTACATGAAGGCATTTGGTATAATTATAAAGTAATTTTATCAAATATAACCTTCCTATAAATGATTATACAGCTGTACAATGGCCTAGACTTGAGGGTTGGAAGGGCCTGACGTTTATGTTTGGTTTTACTGAGGCCTTCCCAATGTGTAGCTCTGAATGGTAGAGCAATGAGAGTTCCTGCTAAGTCATACCTTTAAATTATATTACCATCTTAAACAGATTAAAGGACACCTGTTTGGCCAAATTTGGACACTAAACCACACACTGGTATCGGTGGTTTTGTGCCCCAAATATCCCTTTAGGTAGTCCCTCGCTTTTTAAAAAAAAGAAACTTTTATACTTGCCTTTGTCCGCAGCTCCCTGTGCCTGCGCAGACGCAATGTGAATCCGTCGTAGTACACACTACCTTCACTGGTGTGTGCTGCTTCGGCTTCATTGAATTACTGTGCAGGGCTTGAAAGCACCAGAGATCTCTAGGCAATTATAAAGGTTTATTTTTTGGTTTTGGATGTCATCCCACACCCAGACATACCAGACATAGGCCAGTGATCATAAGAAGTGGCCATTGACCACACCACTTCCCCTACATACTCTGTGGTACCATTTTAACTCCAAGTCCCATTACAGCATTTCCAGGGGTGCTATAACCACATACATATGTCATACATATATCACATGGCTGCCACTTCATTAGTGAAAAATACATTTGTGTACATACACCCACATCCGCAGAGCAATGAATAGACTGACCATGTAATGCATTCCAAGGCTGTTCCTCCATTGAGACGATACTCATTATAGCTTTTTGGCAACTAAATGACGCTGATAAATCTGTAAAGTAGTCTACGAAACATGTCTCAGACCTCAGCCTTACATCTTCAATACTCAGTGCTTCTGTTATGATTGGACATAAAAGTTCTGTATATTTTTGATTGAAATGATAACTGATGGGCTATATGGAGGATATCAATATCAATAACGGTGTCGTTGCTGGAGGCTGAGATTTCCCTGTCACAGGAGACATTTGTCCATTCAACGACTTTCATCACCAAAACTTCAGGTAGCAAGAATGCAATCTGCAATCCTGCCTTGGTCACCAAGACTGCTTGCACTGACTCCTGGACAAGTGTCAGGGTCAGAGGTAGTGGACCCACTGTACCACCACGGACGATGACATAAGCCGACACCTGGGAGCGGAGTCTAAGTGGTATCCGGTTCTCACCAGATCCCACCGCAAAGCAGGTTGGACTAGTAGTGGCATGGTACCACCAGGTCGCTACAGAGGCACGTCTTTGTCCGCGGTGCCGGCCAAGGTGAAGTACAGAGACATTGAGCAGAATCGTAGTTGGGGACAGGCCGTAGCGGAAGGTCGGGGCAGGCAGCAAAGGGGCGTAGTCAGGGTTGGAACGGGGTCACAGTGGGAATTCAGAACATGAGCACAGGCCATCAGAAACAAAGCTTTCTCTGAGGCACGAAGCACAGAGATCCGGCAGGGCATAAGGGAACAGGCTGGCCGTTTATTAAGTACCAGGTGGCCAACACCAATTAGCGGTGCGCTGGCCCTTTAAATTTTACAGAGCTGGCGCGTGTGCGCCCTAGGAGGCCCCCACCACGTGCATGCCAAGTCACGGGAGACACAGCTGGAGGACGGAGAGGTAAGTCAGACTGTAGCCTGCACGGAGGGGCACACGGAGGCACACGGGTGTGCTGGCGACCCCAGACATAGGTCGCAGGGGCACCCATGACAACAAGGAACACAGGAAGCTTTTTTATAAACAGGTTAGTAACACAGCAACAACCTGAAACAAGAGATGGTCTTCAGGTTTAGCCTTTGTTAAATTAGAGCTTTCCATTGCCCGTTGCCATCGAGATCAACCCATAGAATAACTATTATAATATCCTTTCCTGGGTAGACATGCACGAAAAATCTATCCAGTAGTTGTTTGGATCACCCTTAAATGCTCTTGGTGTCTTGAAATATTTATGTACTCTCCAAGGACATAGGATGCTGTAGTCAAGCTTTTCATAATGTTTCTGCAATTCATGATGCTATTTTAGGCAAATGCACTGTCAAATGCAGTAGATTTGTTAAAGAGCAACTCCGGTCAGATACCAGCATTCTCCTTCCTATAGAGGCTTTTCTGATACTGTTGGTGTTATCGGTTACTTTTTAATATTATTGTAAATATCCCTTAATTTTCAAAAGCTAAAATACAAGAAGGGATACTGTAAATGCAGATATGTGAACCATTGATTTGATAATAGTTTTTTTATTGATGGAGTAGGGTTCTATAACATCTGCACTTGGGTGCCCGGGCAGCCTCAGCACTATCCTCTGTCCATAAAGCATGGCAGAGGATTTTGTACATACTTTTCATTCTGTATTGCATTAGTCTGAACATTGCCCTATTTCACTCCTGGCTGTCCACCACACCAGTCTATCTCCTGCTGTGACGGACAGATACTTTCTCCATTCTCATTCCTCTTCTGCTGGTCTATCTTAGATGTCAGGGAGGCCAGTCCAATCACACTGGGGTCTATGCTCTAATATGCTCCTTAAGAACTTCAGTTGCCCTCTTCCTAGTGCTTGCTATAAGTCTTCTCTGGAGCTTTCTAGTGTATTCTGTATTGTTATATTTAGCTTTTTCTGATCTTTGCTAGCCTACCTACCTTTGGTTTGACTCTTTTCCTGTTCTGAATAGTCCTCTTTGTTTCATCCGTATTTATATGATCTTCCTACTGTGTTTTTGTTTTCATCCTGTTTTTGTCTCTATGTTTCACTTTGGCATCAGAAAGGAACATTGCCAGGTTGTCACCTACCATCTAGGGTAGGATTGGCATCTGGGTTGGTTACCATTAGGGCTCAATGTCTGGGTTTTTCCTTACTATTATCTGGGTTGCACATGTCCTATCAGCATGATGACATGTTCCCTATCAAATGTTAGAGCCCACTACACCTTTAATGGAGCATATATAAAAAATGATGTAAAGTTAATTTTTTTTTATTCAGATTTTTATTTATTATTATAAGATTCACTGTATACAATTTTTTTATATTATTTTCACACTTTTTTTACAATTTTTTTTTTGGAAGGGAACACACGGTCATTTGTGTTCAGTTAGATCAGATCTTTTTCTGACAAACAGTACTGGGTGTGGTATGTACAGTAGTTTCAAAGTATTTTCTAAGATTACCCATAATTGATGCTACTTTTTACTACTCTTCCTCATTTTCTGCAGTTCAAAAGTAGGATTCTTGATCTATTTCAACATTATGCTCGTCACAGCTTGTAGCATGTCAATGGGGGTTCACACTATTTCCTCAACACATCCTAATAGAAAACTTTTATTAAAAAGTTTTATTCATCAAACTTTGGCTATTTTTCTTAATTATGATTTTCTGGCACAGATAAATATTTAATTTTGGGTGATCAGCGATCAGCACAAGCTCTTTTTTTTTCATGGTCAGAAGTGATGGAGATTGGAAAGATTTTGTAGACCATATATTTTAAACAGATATACACTGTGGGTCATAAAAGTTGTGTACAATTATCCCAACCGGAAACATTACAAATGTATATCTTGAATCTCCTGAGAGGTAATGTAAAATCTGTGATGTGTGCCCCCATCTGTGCTATTTTTAATACTCGTGTCTTCCATTTGGCAAATTTGTTTTTGAGCTCCCTTAGGCAATAGATCTCAGATGAGCCTCTGTACCCCATATATATCTAAGTCGGGTTTTAGTCTTTTACGTCTTTTCGTCTAAGTTGGGTTTTACGTCTTTTCCACCCAGACTTCTGTGTTGTACCATTCCTCTGTTGTTCTACACAGAAATTTATGGAAAAATCGATTTATACACTTTTAGATGGTATAAATTAGGAACGCCACTGTTTAGTGATAAAAGATGATCTATAATTGGTTATTATTATTATTACAGTATATTTGTTGGGAGAAGTTTCAGGTCTTTTTTAAGCTGCTTTCCAAAGACCGGAAGCTTGCTCAATGTGTATATTTTGCTAGATCAGGGCAGGGCTAGATCTTATTCATAACCACTAAAGTTATGTGACTTTGCCTTTAAATGATCGTTCCTGGTGTTGGTTTTGCAATAATCATATGAAATCTAAGCAAGCTGCTGCATGTAACAAGCCTAAGTAAGCAATGCTGTGATATCATGTGCTAGACACATGTTACATTGCTTCACTCTCTAGAGAAAGTAAACTACACATTCCTATACAAGTCTGTTCATTGCTCGAAACATTAAAAATGCAAACAGAAGGTGTGTTACACTTAGAAACCGAAAGTTACAAATAATGTACATAACTATAATACAATATTATTTTAAAAGTTATACATTACAATAGTCATAAACATAAAATTTTTGTTTTGAATTGACCTTGACCATCTTTGTTCTTCACCGATGGTGAAGAGGTCATCTAGCCTCTAACTAAACAAGATTTGGGACCCCAGGATTGCATCCCCAGGCTCATGGCAGAATCTGTCCTCCCTATCCACACAAGAATCTCTGCATGAGAGACTAAGATGTTGGAATAAATGCCGCCAAATTTATCAAAAGCGTAGAAGCCCTGAAACAATTGCAAATGCTAGCTTATTGAGGCAGCCTGGGCCCAGAATACTGGAATTGCTGACTAGTGCGGCCTTGGGCACCCTGTGGTCATGGTGCTTGGTATGGGGACCGGAGGGCTGTCCTACAGCCTGGCAGGTATCCAGTAAGTGATGTGTGCAAGAACTATGGAGGGAGAGGCTGATGCAATAGTTTCTCCCTGGGGCAACCACTGAGTGTCTGTAGGATGAATCCCTGGGAAGCTCGTGGTGGTAAGCAGACGTATCTAGGGATCAGGAGGTGGTAACGTTGTGCAAATCAAACAACGGCCAAACGTTTAACAGCAGATTCTCAAGCTGGAAGAGTCATGGAGAGCCAGTCCACAGGTAGGTTCAGGCTGGGCTGGTGCTGATGGAACTGAGTTCAGGTGGTGGATCTCAGTTCTGGGCTTAAGTCTCCGTACTTGTCCTGGGTGCCTGGCAATGGCCTGATATACCTGTAGTTCCTGGAATTAGGATAGTGGCTGTGGCAGACAGACTATGAGGTCTGGTTCTCCTAGACAACCATGAGTACAAAGACCATGTGCTTCCGCCCAGAAGGGGTTTATATACTCTCAGGTCAGGTGGTAGCACTCCTCCAATCAGCATCCAGCTTGTTTTACAAGAACATCATTGGTCAGTAAATTCTCAAAGTGTTAACTCTTTTCTTACCAGGCAGTGGCTACAGCTGCAATGACTAAGTTCTCCTAGCAGTAGCTTCTGAATGAGTTGCGCAGGCTCACCAAATAGATCCGGACAAGGAGAGGGCGCTATTTGCAACTACCCCCATGCCTATGCATTGGCAAGGGTGTTGCACTTACCCGGTCACCGAAGTTCACATAAAGTGCATTGTCCGACTACTATACCGCGATTCACTAAGATCGTGTGCCCGATATCATGAATGTGTTGCTTCCCCGCTCAGGTCCGACAGAGTTTTAGTGGTGCATGTAAGTGCTAGGGCTTGCAACTCAATTGCAAAGTTAAATACCACACTAAGTCTGAATCAGTCCGACCGACAGCACGCCCCCTTATGTGTGTTGCATAAAAGCCGTTTTAGCCCCGAAAACGGTGCACAGACCGACAAAAGTGCGCACGTGACCCTTAGTAAATAAGCCCCATTGTGTGAACATGACCTTAGTATTAAGGCTTAGCTTTTCTTTCCCCTAATCTCAAAAATGTCCAGTTAATATGTCATAAAAATACTGAAATAAAATAGTTCATGTAAGTTGAGTAAAAACAGTATCCTATAATCATATAAAACCGAGTGCTATAACTTTACCTAATACATCAAAATGAAAGGAATATTCTATCAACTGCTAAAAATACTATGTTCTCGCACAACCACCCACACGCAGAAGCTTTTCAACAATGGCAAGAACAGTGTAGAAAACCCAACTAACAAACCCTACAGAAATGTAAAAGTTTGTTTGATCATTATAGTAAGTTTAAAAAAAAGCATATAACTTGTATAATAATATAATATATAATACTTGTATTTTAAAAATAAATATGTGATTACTAATGGAGCTTTACAGTCAGTAGGTTTTTTGTGCTTAATATTTAGCTACTGGATTTATAATAACTTCACTGAATGACTTTTTTAGTTGGTCTTATCTAATGTTAAATATATTATAATTATAATTTATAATGCACAGTTAGAAACCTTAATTTCCCAAATGTCTGCTTTATATCGGCATAGGCATTTTGCATCCTCTCTCTTTTCTATGTTGTTAAGAGGTTCAGAATTTTGGGTGCAATTTTTCTCATTTTTATGAAAACACATATTTAGAGGCACCTGCTCAGCTTTAAGTGACTTTGAGAGGCCTAAATAGCAGTAAAACTCCGTAAATTATGCCATTTTAGAAACTACCCCCCTTTTGGCCAAAAATTAAACCGTCACAAAGTATTAAATCACGAAAAACTCCACAAAGTTTGATACCCAATTTCTCCCGAGTATGAGGTGGTATCATGCTGTATAGGCACACAGCTGGGCATAGATGGGAAGGAGGCGCCATCCAGAGCAGATCTGCTTTGTCACAATTTACAGGCAATAAAATGTTGGGGGTTTTTTTGTAATTTGGGGGATTATTTTTTTTTTCTGGATGAGATCCATTTTTCAGGTACATCATTTACGGGGGGGGGGGAGTTTCAATAGCTATAATATAATCTATGTAATCAGATTTTCATGGTGGTAGTAAAAAAAAATGTTTTTTAGCACTTTTTTCCTGACGTTCACCATACCATAAAAATAATAGTTAAACAGATGGGATTGTGATAGTCAAGATCCCGGCTGTTACTGCGGGATTCTGGCTACTGCATACTGCTGGGATCCCCCGGTGATCGCACGGGCCCAGCTTCTGAGCCCGGGTGATCGCCATGATGTAATTCTACATCAAGGTGCAGGAACTATCCGCATCCTATGACGTAGAATTACATCAGGGTGCGGGAAGGGGTTAAACTGTCCTTCACACCAAGGGGTGCACCTGCCCTGAAGCGAGTTGAGCCTCTTGCCTCACCACCTGCAGGAGAGAGGACAACATCAGGGATATTGTCACCTTCTGCAAAGCAGGCTGTGTCACTTAAAAATAGTGCAAGATGCAACAAGGGAGATGCAGAGGAGACCTGGTGTCAGCAGGGGTGGGGGACACTGCATGGTCTTCATGCTTATTACGAAGATAATATTATTTATTACTGTTGAATGGTGAAGAGGGGCTACTCTTCCATTGTTTGATGGCATCAGAGAGGCTTTCTTCACCCCTGTCAACAAGACGCCAACACAGTTTAGAGACTCGAACTGCTACCCGGAACAGAACTGTGTATTATAGGGCACCTCAGACATTACTTTATTTGGGAGCCCAGAAATAGCAAATCCACTTCTGTTTGCTATGACAATCCCATGTGTGGACCTGACCTAACATCTTGACTTATGTGGTCCAATTCTCATCTTAAACAAGCCATCTTCTGTGAGTCTGATTGAGGAAGGAGTGGATATGTCCTTCATCAGAGCAGATCATTCATGTAAATTGCCTGATGAAACAGTAACCCTCCTACCCCCTTCATAAAGGAAATATTTACTCAAAAATTGACACTTCCGAACTCTGAAACTGTTTTCTTATCCCTGTGAATTTCATGGATATATCTGTGAAATTCCAGGCAGCTGTGTGGACGATGACAGAACTTGTAATTACCATAGTTCACTTATTATGTCTCCTTCAGGACGTCCTACGTCACATGATGTAAAATACAATTTAATGCATTAGCAATAGAAGAAGAATGATGATTTTTTTGAAGGAATAGTAATTGTATATATCCACACATTCCTTACTATGCAATTTATGGACTCAAATGTATATATTATTATTGAAAACTAATTTGTGCAGATATTATTAATTATTATTAAGTTTTCCAAGGTAAGTACAATGCCCTTATCTTGCCCTAAACTTTTGCCAGGAGCAGCTATAGGTCACGTGACTTTGTGTGCTTTAGGGACTTCCCGTAACGTCCTGAGAACTTCCAGGGGGGGGGGGGGGGGGTTGGGGTCGGGAGGCCATGCGCTTTTTATTGAATGCACCATGGATGTGACAAACACATCTGCATGATCCTCCGTGGGAGTCATGTTCAAGGAGGCACTTATTGCATACAGTAATAAGCGCTCTGCCCCCTGACCCAATGGAAGATTGCAGAACACAGGACATCATAGGAAGTCTGGAAAACTGCTGCCAGAAGGTCACTTGACCCATGGCTTCCCCAGGCAGTGGGAGAAGGTTTGATATAGTAATTTACATATTAGGACAATAAAGCTTTAAAAAAGATTGCGGGGGCGTGAGGATTAGCTCTAAAAAGAGCTATCCTCACGTCCCATACATCCACCTACCACCCGTTTCACCTTTATAGGTAGAATCGTGGTGGTAGGTTCTCTTTAAGGGTATGCAAACACAGTATCGCTCCCAGGTTGCCTAAGTCTGATGAAGTCCAAATCTGGTTCTTAGCACAATTGTTATATCAGGTTTCCTGAATATATGTCTTCTGATGGAAACATTTGTGCAGTGTAATACCTGGCCCCTACCAGAAAATCTATTTTTTTACCTTTTGATTGCGTGACACAACGCAGCAGTTTACACCCACATGTTTCCCCTGAACTCTCTTCTTTTACCTAGGTGGGGTTTCCTTAATGCCATGTATTTACTACAGATTTTGGATAACAGATTGTGGGAATGCAGACAATGCACATTCTTCTTGTGACGCAACTAGTAGAATCAGATCAGTTCTTCAACTCTCCAGGTTGATACTGACATTTGACCCGATGCTTTGCTGATCTGTAGTAATGCCGCCTGGGGTCCTTTGTATCAGAACACTTTGGGGCTTATTTACTAAGGGTTGCGTATCGCACTTTCGTGGGTCTGTTTGCTGTTTTCGGGGATTGTTCGGCTTGGACAGGTATTTAACAGGTGTCTGCACTGGGATTTTGTCGTACATGATTGTTTTTTGGCGCAGTTGCGCTGGCTTCCATGCCACGCGATTTAGGGGGCATGCCGTTGGACGATCTGACTGATTTGGACTGAGCGCTGGATTTAAACTTTCAAATTGTGTCTCAAAACAATGCACTTACATGCACCATGAAGAAGAAGGTGAACTCCGTCAGACCGGATCAGTGAAGTGACACATGCAGCATATCGGGCGCACGATCTTAGTGAATCGCTGCACAGTGCATTATTGTCTGTGAACTCCGTTGGACAGGTAAGTAAATGTGCCCCTTTGTTTTGTCTTTTTTTCACTTTAGAAAGTTTTTATTGCATTTATTTCCTAAATGTAACAGTTCCAAAATGGAACCAATGTCTATACACTTGGTCTAAGTAATATGCACAGTACATATTTGAGTCTAATTTTTCCTTCCATTAAAACAAGCAGCAGGGAAGATGTTCAGAAGACATCCCACAGCCTTTATGTATTACACACACGTTCCATAGCTCCAGTGCTGGTATTTGCTCCCTTTCTGTGACTTGTTCAAGTTGATATAAATTCAATGACACTAGACTCAGCTGGCTTTTTGGCCAAAACTTAAAATAGACCTCCAAGTCCACATATGTGCTGCAGGACTCTTTTCCAAAACTACTCTAACCATATGTCTGGCATACAAAAAAGTGGATTCAAGTTCATTCAGCTCTGTTTAAACAACATCTACCACCAGGATGAAGGACTGTAAACCAAGCACACTGACATACTGGTGTGTGCCCCCTCTGGCAGGACACTCTTATGTCCTAGTTTTCACAAAAAAAAAGCTTTAAAATTAAGCGAATGAGCCTGAGGGGCTTAGGATTTGGACATAGATGTTAATGGAGCCTGGAACCCCACAGGCTCATTTGCATCATTCATAAATATGGCGCAAGAGGAAAAAAACATTTCCGCCAGTTTCCTGTTTGAAAGGTGATGATAAAAAAGCTTGGTAGCTGAAGCTTACGTCGGGGGGCGGTGCACAGGCATTCTAATTTATGGCTGAATTCACACTGCCGTTGCCCGCCATACCGTAGCACGGAGGGCACATGGCAGCGTGTGGGGAGAGGAGGCGGAGGAGGGGAGCGCTGCTCACGCCCTCCCCTCTCCAAAGGGATATATGGCGCACGGCGCCGTACGCCGTGAAAAGATAGGACATGTCCTATCTTTTCACAGGGTATGGAGCGGTACGGTGCTGCACGTGTGCCACTCCCATAGGGTGCCATGCGCCCATTGCCGACTATTGGGGGTGTATATCGTCCGTATATACGTCAGCCGTATATAGGTTCCCTATGGGGCAGTGTGAATGTAGCCTATGGGTGAGAGATCATGTACTAAGCATGATACTACTGATAATACTGGGCAATGAATTGTTTGTCTTTTCTTTGTTACTTCTGCATATCTTGTGGGTCAATACTAGTTAAAACTTCTACATTTGTATAAATATTTTTTCTCCTCTCCACCTCTGTAAGTTACATAGTTTCTCTTTCTTGAGAAAGACTCCAGTCCTTAGGAGTTGCAGGCCTGGGCCCCTGACAAAAAGAAGATTTTTTTTTACAAGTGCTGCTATATCCGTTTTATATATTGTTTTAATATATATATATATATATATATATATATATATATATATATATATATATATGCGGTCCCTGTAAGAACATCCGACTTACAGACGACCCCTAGTTATAAACGGACCTCTGGATATTGGTAATTTACTGTACTTTAGCCCTAGGTGTACAATAATCACAATGACAGTTATGAGAGTGTCTGCTATTAAGCCTTATTGTTAATCTGGTTCTGTGGCTGGGGCTACAATTATAAAATATACAGTTCCGACTTACATAAAAATTCGACTTAAGAACAAACTTACAGAACCTTGGATGTAACCCAGGGACTGCCGGTATATATATATATATATATATATATATATATATATAATATATATATATATATAACACTCACCGGCCACTTTATTAGGTACCCTGTCCAACTGCTCGTAACACTTAATTTCTAATCAGCCAATCACATGCGGCAACTCAGTGCATTTAGGCATGTAGACATGGTCAAGACAATCTCCTGCAGTCCAACCGAGCATCATAATGGGGAAAAAGGTGATTTAGTGCTTTGAACATGGCGTGTTTTGTTGGTGCCAGAAGGGCTGGTCTGAGTATTTCAGAAACTGCTGATCTACTGGGATTTTCACGCACAACCCTCTAGGGTTTACAGAGAATGGTCCAAAAAGAAAAGACATCCAGTGACGGCAGTCTTGTGGGCGGAAATGCCTTGTTGATGCAGAGGTCATGGGCAGACTGGTTCGAGCTGATAGAAAGGCAATCTGACTCAAATCGGCACCCGTTACACACCAGGTAGGCAGAAGAGCATCTCTGAATGCACAGTACGTCGAACTTTGAGGCAGATGGGCTACAGCAGCAGAAGACCACACCGGTTGCCACTCCTTTCAGCTAAGAACAGAAACTGAGGCTACAATTTGCACAAGCTCATCGAAATTGGACAGTAGAAGATTGGAAAAACGTTGCCTGTTGATGAGTCTCGATTTCTGCTGCCATTCGGATGGTAGGGTCAGAATTTGTCATCAAAACATGAAAGCATGTGATCCATCCTGCCTTGTATCAACGGTTCAGGCTGGTGGTGGTGGAGTCATGGTGTGGGAATATTTTCTTGGCACTCTTTGGGCCCCTTGGTACCAATTGAGCATCGTTGTAACGCCACAGCCTACCTGAGTATTGTTGCTGAGCATGTCCATCCCTTTATGAGCACAATGTACCCTGTAACATCTGATGGCTACTTTCAGCAGGATAATGCGCCATGTCATAAAGCTGGAAGCATCTCAGACTGGTTTCTTGAACATGACAATGAGGTCAATGGACACAAATGGCCTCCACAGTCACCAGATCTCAATCCAATAGAGCATCTTTGGGATGTGGTGGAACGGGAGATTCGCATCATGGATGTGCAGCCGACAAATCTGCGGCAACTGTGTGATGCCATCATGTCAATATGGACCAAAATCTCTGAGGAGCTTCCAGCACCTTGTTGTATCTATGCCACGAAGAATTGAGGCAGTTCTGAAGGCAAAAGGGGGTCCGACCCGTTACTAGCATGGTGTACCTAATAAAGTGGCCGCTGAGTGTATGTCATTTACTTACCTATCATCTTTATGACCTACATACCTATCAGCTATAAGATCTACTTACCTATAGTCTATGTGCTCTACTTACCAATCATCTATATTATCTACTCACCAATCATCTATGATATATTTACTAAATAATCTATATGACTACTTACCTATCATCTATATGTCCTTGTTATCAACCAGCTACATAATCTACTTACTTATCAACTATTTGATCTACCTACCTATCATCTATATGATATGCATACTTACCTATCATCTGTTAAACAATCATCTATAATATGAACTACTTACCTATCAGCTATAAGATCTTCTTACTTATAGTCTATTTGATTTACTTACCAATCATCTATATAATCTATACAATCTACTTGCTTATATATGATATATCTTTTGATATACATTGAATATAGGAAATAAGGGTCTGGGGTCTCAGTGCTAGGACAGTACAGGGATGTATAGCGGAGAAGTAACCAGAGGGGGGAGGAGACTGATTCTCTCCAAAGCCTCCTCCCAGCAACACGAATTGGAACTAATTATTTAGAATTTTTTGTCCCCCTCTTTGTAATATCTTCAGGCCGACACCTACAAGAAACTACAACAACAAGTACGTGACAGTAAAGTTAGTCTCCAGCTTTTCCAGCTTTACTACAACGAGATTAAACTGGAGTCTTTGCTGAGGAACCTGGAAGGGAAACAGGACGATACAAACAGCCAGAAAGAGCAACTCACACAATGCGAATCTGAACTGAAGGCAGCAAAGAAGGATCTAGGGAGGACGAGCCGGGAACTTCAGCAGATCGAGAAAGAGATAAAGTAAGTGCTGGGGAAATGGACATTACCTCTTGTTACAATACACACAGATTATATTGAGCGTTCACTGCAAATATGGTCTCAGAGAAGTGTTGGAGAACAATACAAATACAATGGGGCAGATTTACTTACCCGGTCCATTCGCTATCCAGCGGTGCGTTCTCTGCGGTGGATTCGGGTCCGGCCGGGATTCACTAAGGTAGTTCCTCCGACGTCCACCAGGTGGCGCTGCTGCGCTGGAATTTCCTCACCCTATTGCCTCAGTTCACCGGCCTATTCTAGTGAAGGGTAAATGCGTTTCGTGACACTTTTTTTTTTTTTTTTAATGTGGCGGTTTTTTTTTAATCTTTCCGAATCCGTCGGGTTTTCTGTTCGCCACAGCCCCCCCGATTTCCGTCGCGTGCATGCCAGCGCCGATGCACCAAAATCCAATGGCGTGCGCCAAAATCCCGGGGCAATTCAGGGGAATTCGGGTAACACGTCGGGAAACCGCGAATCGGGCCCTTTGTAAATGACCCCCAATGTACCGTATTTTTCGGCCTATAAGGCGCACTGGAGTATAAGGCGCACCTCTAATAAACTGCCTGCTAAGTTAGAGATGATCGACATGCTCGTCGAGCATTGAATGCTCGTTCGAAAGCATAAATATCGTAACTCGAAAACTGCTCTTGCTCTCGTTGCTCGACGAATACTTCGCCGCCCGCGTCGAAACAGCAGCTCCCGCCGTTTGCTTTTTGGCGTCCAGAACAGAAACCAATCACAAGCCAGGAGATCTGCTCACCCAGCATGACGTGGATACCCTTACACTCGATGCAGTTGTTGGCTGGCCACGATCAGCGGTAGACCCTGGGAATGACTAGCCGCTGCCCCGTCGCTGCTCGGATTCAATTCTGTGTCTGGATGCCGCTAGGAGAGAGCTGCTGCTATGGTCCTGGATTAGCGTTACGTGCAGGTATATTTACTGGTTATGGCAGGAGTGATTCTCCAAGAACCCAACATCCCTTCTTAGGGCTACATACTTTATACTTTTTTTTTTTTTTGGGATTTGCATCTAGTACCGATTTTGTGAGGAATTAGCAGGGGGACTTGCTACCGTGTGTTTAGCTCTTTGACCGCACATATCCGCTCAAGACAACCAAAGTGGAAAATTTAGTGGGGTTTGGATTTCATTCATGCAAGTCTGCATTTGTCCTTTTTTTATTTACGTTCTTTGTTAATAACTCAAGCTTCATCTCTCTGCAATGTTGTGCTTTCATACTTGGTCTTAGAAATATCCCTAGGAGAATACAAACGCTCCGCCTACAGTAGCGTTATAATATAATTTGATTTCTGGTGGATCTGGCTGGTGGCTGTACTTTTCTGCAGTGCATCTACTCGGCCAATTCTGAGGCAATTTGTAGTTGAGACGTTGTGCGACCGCTGTTTCTGCGCTTCGATGGACAGCACATATCCATATCAAGAACCGACGTGGGAAAATTAATAGTCGGGGTTGGCTTTCAATAGGCACTACTCAGTGATCAATCTCATCGGCATAGTAAGTGTGCTTTGATACTTTGGCTAGAACCCTAGCTATCCATAGTCATTAGTCAACTCACATCCGACCGTTGTACCCCTTTTTTTCCTTGCGCCATCATTTAAAAAAAAAATACCCATTTACTCCCAAAACTGCCTCACCCACACCAACACAACATCAGCAAAAAACAACAAACACAACAAAACCAACACACCACAACCATTCCCCCTTTGCACACCCACACACATAACATTCCTCAAGGTTTAGTTCACCCCTCGTCATTCTAAAACTGTTGCGGCCTTAAACCCCCCTCTCTCTCCTGCCCTGGCCCTTCCGTGCTCACTGGCGTCTCATGAACCCTTGTCGTCCTATCCGTACGTCGTCGCCTCGCCGTTTTTCCCCGTCTTTCGTTTCCTTGTCACGCCGCTTGCTCCCTTCTAGGGACGTGGCGTCCAACTACACGCGCGTGTCGCATCTCTTTCGTGGGCCGTCAGCGCCCGGGGGGACCTCCCTGCGCGCTGGTCTGTGCGTCCTTCCACATCGACATATCTTCACCCAGCCTCCACTTCCGCCGGGATTGTCGAGGTGGGCGAAGCCATTCTCGACGTGGTTTCGTGACGCCCCCCGGTCCCTCTATCCATAGCCGCATAAAAGCGCCTTGCCCTCTCATTACACTGTTCTCTGTCCGACCGTCGTCTCCTCTAACTCGCTCGATCTCTTACTCTCGGGACCCGCCCTGCGGCGTATGAGCACTGTGTGGGCCGACAGGGGCAAACTAGGGATGTAGTGGATTGCGAAAGATCGCTTCGAGCAATGGCCACCAGTCACGTCTGTCCACGCAGTCCACCCATGCACCGGAATCGCCATCCCTCCAGCTCCTGCAACCTCGCCTCCCCCCCCCAGTCTGCCCCCCTCCCAGAAAATTTGGCATTTGACCCTGCATACTCCTGAGGACTGTTTTCTGAACCCTGCCCACAGTCACCACCACTTGTCGCGGATTTGCTGCGTGAGCAATTTCCGATGCCCAGGTTTTCCACCCATTCCCAGTCTGTTGGTATGAGACCTTCTTGCCGTATGGAACGTGTGTAAAGAGGTGTCCGACGATGAGGAGACACGGTTTTGTCAGACAGTGTGGGAAGTTGTTTCAGGGCAGAAGTCCGAGGGGGAGCTACTGAGGGATCTCGTAGGATGATGAGGGAGGTGACAGACCCAAGCTGGGTTGAGAGGGCGCCGGGTGAACACAGTGCTTCTGAGACGGGACGTCGAGTCCTCGGCCAGAACAGGTTGGCAGAGCGTGGTGTGGGTGGCCAGACGAGAGCAGGGCCAGAGCTGGTGCATACGCGCAAATGTGTCAACCTAGTGAACTCCCGTTCGAGGGCTCTTTGCGACTCCTGATCTTCAGAAGTCTGGAGGTTTCTTTAAGAAAACAACCGATGACCGACGGACATGTGGTGTGCCAACATTTGGGCCAAACCAGGGCTCAGCACAGCAGGGGTTCCACCACGTACTAGCTTAACTTCCACCAGTATCGCAGGCAATAATGCCTAAAACACCCCACTCATTGGCAACAAGCCGTTCACCTCCGTCCTGTGCACAACCACTGCTCCTTCCCCGTGTGTCCCATATCATAAAAAAGGGCCCCCCTGCCCAGGACCCTGCCAAGAGAGTAACCCTCCATCGTCCCGTTGGAAAAATCCCGATCCCCACATCATCCCCGCGTTCAGCTCTCCTAATCCCCCGCCGCTGGAGCGGCAAACGCAAATATAGTGCAACCCACCGCACAGCCCACGGCCCTTAAATGATGTCACATCTCCAGATTGCTTTAGCCTTGAGATGCTAGCCTATAGGGCTAGCAGAGACCGATGCCGTTTCGCAACCTCCATGCGCGGCCGCCCCTCGTGTATTGCGGTCCCCAGCCGCCACTGTACTTTTTCCCGATGTGCCGTCCCCTGTCTCAGTCGACGGTGTACCAGACAACATCTCTGCCTGCCCTGCCCAACGCTTTTTCTGACAAGGTCCACCTTGAACACAGACCGTGTTGACTCAAGAGCTGCTTTTGCCCGGGCCGGGCCCTATATAGTCGCTGACGCACATTGGTTTAACTGGTGGGCTGGGACGAGTCTGCCCTGGCTGGTCATATACATGCCGACGAAAACCCGAGGATTGCTGCCTACCTTCTGGGCCCAGGTAGTTTTTCATTCAGGCCTACAACCCCTTTATTGCCTCCCCGACTCCTCCCCCTCCTCCCACCGCCTCCTCCACCGCCTCCTCCGACTACCATCCGTGGGCACGGCGACACATCATCGTTAGCTCTAGTCACAGCAGCAGTGCCTTCGCTAAGCGATAGCAGTCGTGCTCAATACTGCTGAGCCTAGGCGATAAAAGGCCCCCGCCAAAGAACTATTACATTGTGGCAACATCAAACGGGCGCAGACGTCTGTGCTGGGGCATGTATTCCGCTCTGTGACCCTCCTCTTCTCTCTCTCCCATCGCCCCTTCACTTCCCTTGTGGAGTGGCCGTCTTGGCGGCTTCTCCCCGGCGCTGAAGGCCTGAAGCCAGGCAGTGGTTGTGTGTGGAACCAACGGACTACATGTCGAACCGCCCGTAACCTGGTAGCGGCTCTGCACTCGTCTCTAGGGCTGGACACAGAAATGTGAACACGATTTCCTGGCCCTGTGTTAAATCTTGATATGTTCAGCGGTGCCTCAAGCACAGTACACCCTAGCGTCACATTTGTGCCTCACAAGAAGGTGGCGCCGTTCTGTGTGACATCAGCTTTCAGCTGAAGATTCCCAAAGCCCAAGAATGCTTGCCCCATCCTCAAACACACCGTCTAAGGCCCATCTATAGATGTATATTTGTTTGTATTGTTTGTTTGTTTTTTTACTGCAAAACCTTTTAAATACTGGCATCATCAAGATGTTTGTGTTTCCTGAATTTGTCCTCATGGAAGTTTGAGAAGCAAAGATCGAGCAAACTTAATTTTATCATCAGTACCAGAGATCATCAGTACCATCATTACGGACCCCTCCATCTCCTGGAAGCCATAATAGCATCGAACACTGCGGCTCTTAGAAGCCAACACTAAACTTCAACATGGTTAATATAATATGGCTGATCTTATTAGGGTCTTATACTTACCCTATAAAAGTTTGGTATAAGTGACCAACCCTTTTAACTTTTAAAATTCGATAACGTCAATTGGCTATCCAGCTGTCAACGTCTGACGTACCGCTCTCCAGTAGAAAAGTTTCACCTTTCTCCTATTTGTTTTGGTAATTCTCCACTTGGTTTAGTCTAGCACTATCTATTACATTCTTCACTCCAACCTTTCTTCTCACTCTTATTATCATCAAACAAAACAATCCATTGTTCACTTCCTGTTGTGAAAGATATGGATACTAGTTCCTTTCTCTTCTGTTCTTTCTCCACCGTATCACATGATCTAACCACTCTCAGTCATCACCTCATATGATCTTCCTAGACCATTTGCCTTACACCCAGATCACAGAAATCACACAAGCATCTGCTTTCCCCGCAGGCCTCACACACAATCTGTGTCATGCTGTAAACTCCAAATTGTATAAGATATGAATGCACAGACACATACAATGGGGGTCATTTACTAAGGGCCTGAATCGCTTTTTTTGTCGTGTTTCCCGAATTTTTCCGATTTGCGCCGAATTGCCCCGGGTTTTTGGCGCACGCAATCGGATTGTGGCGCAACGGCACTGGCATGCATGCGACAGAAATCAGGGACGTAGCCGTCGGACAACTCGGTGGATTCGGAAAACCCCCGGTATTTATTAAAAAAGAATATGTCGCTTGACACGCACTTACCTGCACCCAGGATTGGATGTTGAACTCCGGCAACCTCCGGCGGACTTCAGCGCAGCAGTGACACCTGGTGGATATCGGGCGCACGACCTTAGTGAATCGCCGGAAGACCCAAATCCCCGATGGAGAACGCACCACTCAATCGCGATTGGACCGGGTAAGTAAATGTGCCCCAATGTAACACATTCATTAATCATAATACAATTCATATATGAGCTCAGGATGTCATTCATGATGTTATTTTGGTATAGTAGTATCTCAAGATCCCCTTTAACGATGAATTAGATGAAGCCATACCCAATGCCTCTATTTCTAGACACAGATACCGAAATCCACTGACTACAAGCTTGGAGCGGCTTTAAGGATCTTTAACAAAATACAGATGTTAAAACAGTCTGAGAAAACGTATCTAGGGTAGAATAACATCCGAACTTGGCAGCCTCAAAATTCAAGTCTCTCGACAGAGTCCATGCTTGATGTTGGCCCCTTGACATGCATGTGATAAAGTTGGAGACAAGTTAGTGAAATCATTGTTCATCTACAGATTATCCAAGACCTTGTAATAAATCATTGCCAATTTTATTTGTAGATGTGGCAAAGGGAACTCGTGGCAGTAAAGGGAGACGTTCCATCTGTTAATGTAGACTTCTCAGGCTCAGAGGACTTTTCTGCGTAACATGTATGGCAATTATTATATTACTGAAGGATCAGTGAATGTTAATTATATAGGAATAATTAAATAAAACTGATATCGGTTCTTCAAACCCCAAATCAAAACACAGCATCTGAACCTGACCTAATGTCAGAGTTTGTTTTCTATGGGCCTGGTCTCTTCTAGTTGTAACCCTGGGTACAGACTTATCAGGGTTTGTACGCCAATTTTCTGGCATAAATGCCCGGAAATAGTCACAATTCCTGGTGTAATACCATCACCTTTATATACATTTATTTATACACATGAATACATACACATACAGTATCTTCACTTATACACATTTATACAATCTTACCCACATACACACATTTATACAGTCATGTACGCACATTTATGCAGAGAATACACACATCTTATACACACATACAATATAGAGCATATACACATCACATATACACACATATATGCAGCAAATACACACATACTTGCAATACCATATGCAAACACACATACAGAACATATATAGTAGATGGCACCTGGTCACCATGTGGTTAGAACACAGTGGGGGACATTTATGGCGTTTCCACCAGTTTTGTGGCCCTCTTACCACGTATTCTGATTTCTGACCTATTTATTAGCTGGCGGCACCAGAAAAAAATCCTTTTTCCAGCCTGCTCTAAATCTGCGCCAAAAAAGCAGTAAATGTTCTCTAGAGTTGTGTGCATTAGCCCTTATGCTGTAGAATGTGCAGTATAACATGTATATAATGGTGCACATCCTCCATTCTTTAGTGTGTCAGGCCAGATGCCGGGGCCCCCTGACACTGTGGGCCCCATAACAGCTGCTATGGCTGCTACCGCTGTAGTTACGCCCTTGGGCAGAGCATAAAAAAATGTAAATGCATGAAACCTCTCATAGATTATTTTCCAAGTGATAAATTATGTCACATTACATAGTACTGTTTCTAGGCTCTGCTGTATTGCTGTATGTATGGACATAGAATTGCATTGGATAACTGTATAGACAAAATAGTAGTAAAGTACAATAACTATACTTTAATAATAGTAGAAATAGTAAAAAATAAAATTTAAAAAATAAGTTGACATTTTTGGTGTTGTGCCCATTAGGTTGTCCTCATGTGATCCAGAGAAAGAAATAAAATTCATAAGATAAGAAGACTGTGGGAAATACCAAGAGACGTATTATCACGTTGCTGATGTCATTGAAGAATATATAAACATCTCCTTATAATAGCTGGTATTAATAATTCACTTGTAGTGCAATGTCTAAGGCTGAGGTTATTTTTAATACAAGGAAGGAAACTCATAAAGGTTCATGTGGTTTTGTGGTTTGCAATCATTACGGTTCCAACTCATTAACAGGCTCATTATGTATCCTGTGGTTAATGTGTAAAGCTAAACACAGGGTTTATTAACTTCTCACTTTTACTTTTTGTCTACAAACTCAGTGATAAAAATAGATTTTGGAGATATATAGTTTAATGAAGATGGATTTCACAATAGAGAGCAGAGATGATTTATACTGTGTAGACTTCTTGGGGTGCTGTCTGTACAAAAAGGGAAGAGCAGAAGGGCCCCCGCTTCATGTTCACCCTGGACCAGGGTGAGGAGTCAGTATGCATACATACACATAGATATATATTACTGATTATTAAATTTGATAATCAATGAATCATGGAGATACTTAGGCCCATTTTATCCATAGCCTCTGGTGGTTGTTGCCCGTCCAGTTTGACACTGCTCAGAGGCCATTGTGCTCCATAGACTATTATGGGGAGCTGTAATATGACTCATCTGACTATTTTGCACAAGACATAATACAGCAGAGTTTTCCGAGTAAATGCCATTTTAGAAGGTGGGAGCAAGAAAAGGGACGTGCACGTGGAAAGAGAAGCATCTATAATACAGTTTTCTATATTTCCCTGAACTATTGTTTCATGAAGTTTGTTTAAAAGTTAGCGAGGTGGGATCTATGTTGCACATCTGGTGGAGCTGCTCAGGGATCCAACCTTTCTGGCGAATTGTGTATGATACCTATAACTGGGATACTGGTAAGACCGTACAAGCATGCCCCAAGGTGCGCACTACTCTCTGTGCTGCCGGGCTCCATCTCTTCTATTAAAGAGGACCCCTTTCGCAATTTCCTTGCAGCGGAAGGTGATCCCGCGACATTGGAAGAGTCCCCACCCACTACTAGGGAGTGGATACAGGAGCTCTGATTTATACAAAGAATGGAGGAGTTGGTGGCCGATGAATCCCCAGATCTAATCAAAGCAAACCGGATTTGGGCCTCTTGGGATGAATACCAGTGGACCACACTGGGGCTCATTGGACGATCCGACGGATTTGGACTAAGCGCGGTATTTAACATTCAAAATTGTGTCGCAAGCCAAGCACTTACATGCATCAGGAAGAAGAAGGTGAACTCCGGCGGGGAGCGACACATGCAGGATCTCGTACAAAGATAGGTGAGTTGCAGGATCTCGGGTGCAGGATCTACGTGGATCGCGGCAGACTTCGTCGGACAACGCACCTCGGGGATCGCGCACGGATCAGGTAAGTAAATGTGCCCCACTGTCTTTTAGGATCTCTTTTTCTAGAGCCTCAGCGAGCACAACCCTACCAAAATAGCCAATCTATGTGGAAGGAAGTTTTGGGGGGTCCATCCCCCGTCTTGTATGTACTTTGTGTCTATTATTGGTTTATCTGTTCCACAACAAATAGTTTGAGCGTGAGAACCTGCAGCAGTCTTACTAAGGTCGTGTTCTACAAAGTATAAGAGAGATGACTCGGCACTCATATGTTGATCATATTCGATAAATATTTTTTTCCATCCAAATAAATGCAATCCACTTAGTTTTGACGTTTCTGACAATTTCAGACCTTCCTCAGAAAACGGATTGCTGGAGTGAAAAAATAAGTGAAAAAATGAAAAAGTATTGGCTCGGTTTATGTATTCAGCATAGTAGGTAGCGTGGTACACCGCGTGTGAAGAGACACTTCCTACTATGTAAACGTAGCCGTGCAGTGGCCGATACTTTTTCATTTTTTCACGTACTCTATTTATCCTCCAGCAGAATGTTTTCTGAGGAAAAATTGACCGAAACGTCAAAACTAAGTGGATTGCATTTATTTGGATGGAATAAAATATTTATCAAATATGATCAACATATGAGTGCCGAGTTATCTCTCTTGTACTGAATCGGGGTAGTACCCTAGTGGACGGCACCTGCAATTTCCCTGCAGCCGGCAACCATTTACTGCTAAATAAGGGCAGCGTAATGGCTCAGTGGTTAACACTACAGCATCTTGCGTCGCTGGGGACCTGGGTTCAAGTCCCAGTCAACATCTGCAAAGGATTTGTATGTTCTCTCTGTGTTTGCATGGGTTTCCTCCGGGTTCCTCCCACACTCTAAAACATGCTGGTAGGTTGTTTAGATTGTGAGCCCCATTGGGGACAGGGACTGATTAGACAAGCTCTGTGCAGTGCTGCATAAACTGTGTGCACTATATAAATAAAGGAATTATTATTATTAAATGTTTGCAGGTTATTCCATTCCCACCCCCCCTTCCCGGCGGCACAGCCCCCTACCCTGCGGCACAGCCCCCCACCCGATACATCAGCAGGTCTACCTGCCACAGCCGGGGACGTGGCTTTTATTAGACATCGGTACTTGTAAGATAAATTCCTCCAATATATACTGATAGGAAGGAAACCGCAATGTGCTCTATAACTGTTATCTTTCGGGTGGGGAGAGTACTCCGTGCTCCATACACTAAAAATAAAGTGCTATAATCATGTTCACATCAATAGGACCTAATAACATAGAGTGATTTCACTAAGGTTACCAAAACATAATACTGAATGGTATCAAAAACAACAAAGAGCTGTCATATAGTTTTCTGTAGTGACAAGCCATTCTCTGAATTGCAGCATACGGTAAATTTTGGCAGATGAAGTGAGTCATTAAAATAATACATTTCCATCACTTTGAAGGGAGAGAACACGTTACCTTTTACATGAGTTTTCCCTTTTTTGTGCTTAGGAGAAGATTTCTTTCAAACTAAAATGAAGTCATAAAAACATTTTATGTTCTTTGCCATCTGTCTACATTTATGAGCTGAAGCAAAAATCTTTTTTTTAAGTAACAGGATACTAGATATTCTACACAAAAGTTAAAGATATCCCATAGATCACCTTTTTTGATAGAGTCTATATTAAAGCATAAGTTACCAGAAGTTGCAAAAATACAACAAAAAAGACCCTTTCATTTATAAAATATAATTTTTATTTGAAATCTATCATAAAAATACATACCGTATATACTTGAGTATAAGCTGACCCAAATATAAGCCAAGGCCCCTAATTTTGCCACAAAAAAACGGTGAAAACCTATTAACTTGAGTATAAGCCTAGGATGGGAAATGCATTGGTCACAACCAGTATATAGCTAGTCAGTCCCGTTTCCCCCTAGTATATAGCCATCCAGCCCCTACCCTCAGTATATAACCAGCCCCCTGCCCCTGTAGTCAACCAGCCCCCCGCCCCTGGAGTTAGCCAGCCCCCTGCCCCTGTAGTCAGCCAGCCCCCGTTTGCCCAATTCCTAAAAAATAAAGTAAAAACTCACCTTTCCGGTGCTCCCTGCAGGTCTTCTCTTCTTAGGTCCGTATGACACTCCAGCGCACAAGCTGTGAAGTCAGCTGCTGGACCAAAAAAGAGAAGACCTGCGGGGGAGCGCTGGAAAGGTGAGTTTTGACTTTATTTTTTTTCTTGACTCGAGTATAAGCCGAGTTTGAGGTTTTCAGCACATTTTATGTGGCTGAAAAACTTGGCTTATACTCGAGTATATATATACAGTATATATTGTTGTATGTGAAGAGGGAGAGACTGATCATAAACCGTTTGAATTATGTGGAAAGGTAATTTATATAGACTTAATAAAATTATATAAATAATATTAATTATATAGTCTCTTTCTTATACTTCTCCACTTTCAATAACACATCCACTCTCACATGTATTGGATTATGTAATATATTAGTCTAAGCTGACCTATTTGTGGTCTCACTATGTATTTTTTTTTTACATCCATTGCTGAGCTGCAAACCTACCGATTCCTAAGAGAAGTCGCTGCAGCTAGACCCCAATCCTTGCTAGACTCCCTACTCAAAAAAACATCTTAGTTAAAATTTAAACACACTTAGATAGCCCCCCCCCCCCACATATTTCGCCAGTACATGGCACCCTCAGCGGTTATCGGGGCTGTACGGCCTCCCACGGCCTAGGCAGGTAGAAGGAACTCATGTAGCAGTCATGATTAAGAGCACGGGTTAGTGCTGGAAACGCATGGACTTTTACCTTGTTCTCCTGTAATATGCTTGTGGATGCCATGGATTAAATAATAAAGGCAGTTGGATTGTTCTAATGCTGGATCCGTGAATCTTTTGTTCTAAAGAAGGAACTCATCCCTACTCTTCAGGAGGTGGCAGACGAGGACATTCTCTCTTCCCATCTTAGGGTTTCCCCCTCCTGGAATAAAAGATTTAAGCAACTCTATATCAGTCGCCGATAATCTAATCAACCTACCAGTATGTTTTTTGATTGTGGGAGGAAACAGGTGGACCCAGAGGCAACCCACGCAAAAGTGGAGAGAACATACAAACTCTTTGCAGATGTTACCTTACTTTCGATAAACTTATACAGAATAGGACGTGCACCCAATACTGCTTGTCCTCGATGCAATTCTCTGGAAGACAATTTTTGGCACATGTACAAGGTGTGTCTCCCCATTGCCCACTTTTGGAAAAAGTTCTTCTGCCTTACTCTCCCTCCAAGTGCCTTGTAGTGCTGGAGTATATTTACTTGGCTTACTGTCTGAGGATGTCTAATAGCATGGTGGCTCAGTGGTCAGCAATACAGCCTTGCATCGCTGGGGTCCTGGGTTCAAGTCCCACCCAGGTCAACTTCTGCAAAGAGTCTGTATGTTCTCTCCGTGTTTGCGTGGGTTTTCTCCAACACTCCAAAACATACTGGTAGGTTGATTAGATTGTGAACCCCATGGGGACAGGGGCAAACTCTGTGTAGCACTGCAGAATATGTTGGAGCTATATAAATAAAGGAATTCATTATTATTAATTCATCCAGGATAATTGGACCAGTGTTGAGGGAAGGGGGCTTCTTTTAGTAATGAGTGCAGGTTAACAATTGGGCTCCTGAATTGCTAAAAGTGCTGCAGGACACAGGACATCCCCGGAAATCCAATTTTCCAGGATTTGTACAATGGGTACGATATAGGTGACTATAGGTCCACCTCTCCCAACATCACTAGCATGTTACTTATGGGACGGGTGTGTGGATGTCCTTGACATGTCCATCCAACCAGTAACATGGGTGTGGTGTTGAGCAATTGGGTGTTCTTTTAGTAATGAGCGCAGGTTACCGCTTGGCCCCCTGAACTGTGAATAACACTTTGATCATAAAAATGTTGATAAGCCAAATCCCCAAGAATAATAATAATTGCATAAACCTTTCTACAAACCTTCATTTGGACAGTATTGGAGAAGTGTGGAGTAGAAATGATTGATAGAGGAGTAAAAGGGGTAATAATGTATGAGATGGAAATATATGAATGCCATGGTAACAAATGTAGTCAGAGAAGGAGGATTGTGTCATACAGAATCTATAAAGCTCTACCAAATACCTAAAAGATATTCAAAACATGAATGACCGGGTTATTTTATAAGATTGGGCCGGCACGTGGGAGGATGGAGCTCACTAATAGCTTGTTGTAGCATTAGGTTCACGTTGGTCGGAGTCTATTTGATCCTTCTCTATCTTAGGACGAGGAAGGGCAGGAGTCATATGATATAGATGAAGTTCTTACAAATCTAAAGAAAGCCGGGTCAACCATTTACCAAGTAAGAACAATTCCGAGTTAATCATTAGCTGAAAATACCGCAGTAATTGTAGGAATGTTGTTTAGTTCTTCTTTCGAAGCTTTACAATAGGAAACTATGCAGAAATGTGCCGGAAATGTGATCCATGTTTCCAGGTATTGAAGTTCAGATTTCTTTTATTTATTACTGAACTCACTTCTAGGCTTCTTTTACATTAAGGTTTTAGACAGTTCACCAATAACAGAAAATTTCCCACACCCCCAGCAATTCATTATCTGAGAATGGCCTTTCCAGCAAATAATATCTTTTTATGTGTACAGGCGGTTTCCTACTTAATAACACCCGACTTACAGACGACCTCTAGTTACAAACACACCTCTGGATGTTGGTAATTTACTGTACTTTAGTCCCAGGCTACAATAATCAGCTGTAACAGTTATCACAGGTGTCTGTAATGAAGCTTTATTATTAATCCTGGTTCTTATGACAACCCAACATTTTCAAAATCCAATTGTAAAAGATCTGGATCTACAATTATAAAATATACAGTTCTGACTTACATACAAATTCAACTTAAGAACAAACCTACAGAACTTATCATGTATGTAACCCGGGGACTGCCTGTAGTATAAACTGCTAAAGTTTGTTACATTGAGCAAATTCCGTTTCTCGTGAAACCACGCCCATTTATGAGGGGAGTAACAGAAAGTTGCCCTGAAGCTAAACATGTTATTTACACCACTGAATCCTAAACATTAGGTTTTTGTCTTCTGCTGAATCAATAAAATTATTATTCCCATGGGATCAGCAAAACTCAGAGCATTTCCTTTACCTGTTTGCTGCCGTCTTTTCTAGTGTCACACATGGGTCACAGGTCATGTCACCTGAGATGAGTGGACCCAAACTCCAAGGAATCTGTCAGGCACATGTAGCCTCCTAAAGCAAAGGTCCTACCTCATTTACTGTAATGAGTTGTCCTGCTGCATAAAGGTATTGAAATGAGTTGGTCTCTCCTGAAAATTATAAAATGATCCCCCCCCAGTCTGCATTGTAATCCTGTGAATTGAGTCAGCCGGGTGTTCCTGAGCTGAGTCCGGCTGTAACACCCCCTTCCTCCACTGTCCTCTTGTAAACACCCCCCTGATGGGTTCCCTTTAAGTTCAATGCCCAGCATTCGGGTCACTTCGCCTAAGGCCACATTCACACGATGTATGCGGCGGGCATACATCGGCGTCGGGGAAAGGAGGAGGGGATGAGCGTCGCTCACCCCTGCCCCTCTTAATAGCCATATATGGGCGCTGCGCCGTATTACAGGGAAAGATAGGACATGTCGCATCTTTCTCCCGGCAACAGAACGGTACGGTGCCATAGGGCACCGTAAGCCCATTGCTATGTATGGAGGTTGTCACCTTATATACATCCGCCATTCGTTCGTGTGAATGAAGTCTAACCCTGACATACCCCAGACATGTTGCGTGATATGCAATCAGGCAGCTTTACACCCCTAGCAACTAGGCTTGCCTGTGATTGGGCAGGTGCTGAGTGTATACATCACAACCCTCCTTGGCATATATACGCTCAGCACATACATAAAAGTAGATGTGAACCCAGCCTTATTTCCATCACTGTTGGCCGGAAGATGCAGGAAGCAACTTGTAAAAGTGCAGGCGACATGTTATGCATCCCTGGTTTAGTTTACAGGTGGACTGGAATGCGATTCAAGTTCAGAGGTGGGAAATTCTACTTTTTTTTTACCTGAAATTCCTCCTTCTTATCTAGAAAGGAATACAATAACTGAATTTATACTCTCAATTATATACGATGCTGTAAAAAAAAAGCTTAAAGGGCTTTTCCGTTAACAAAAAAATATGGATATGATATAACCTTAACAGTGTGGGTCCAAGCAGTGGGACACCAACAGATTATGAGAACAATAATCCATTGTACTCTATCCATCTCTATGGCACTGACTGGCACCGTTCATGTTATGTACAATCGGCACCTGTTCCCTTGATCCGATGAGATCCCACCACTGGGACCCCCACTATGAGTAAGTTATCCCCTTGTCGATTTTTTACCAAAATATACCCATACCCATATACTCATTTAAAAGAGTTTTCAGGACTACTTCAAGGCTGGAGAGGGGAAAAATAATAAGACGACCCCCATTTCCACTGCTAAACCTGACTGCAATGTAATGCAGCTGCTTTAGCGCCCCCATAGAGAATAGTGTACACATTGCCAAAGAGTTTTTATAGTTAAACTGGCTTTTCCGTAACAAAGATAAGTTAGATCAAAGTTTACCATTCTGTATGCAGAGCTGTGTCCCTAGTCCCCTGGGAGTGGCCAGTGAGGAGTGGGGCAGACAAGTATGACCTCCTGAGTCGTGGAGTATAAGGGGGAGGAAATTGACGCATGACATAGCGGTTTTCCGAGAGTGCCAAAATAAAAAAAATCCTGTTTGGGTCTGGGTTGGGGGCCGTGGGCCACTGCACCGGCAGGTTATGGCCGCAGCCATTTAACTGCCCTGCCAGCACCAATAGCAGTCGTTCGCTGTGGAAAAAGGGGGGATTTGAGCTGAACTCGACCCTAACTTGTAACAAAGTTCAGGGTCCGATACAGGGACTTGAACACACAAAGTTCGATATGAACTCGAACTGCTCCACACTATTCACAAACAGTCATAAAATAACATACATACACAAATGTGCAAAGGTTATAATAAAAATTTTCCTTAAATTGTATTAGGTTTATTTAACTTTAAAACCAATACTGCCACTGCAGTAGTATGTAATAGACTGTATACAAAGCCAATCATACAAAGAAGTTAGAAGTTGGGAGAATGTTTTTGCTCCAGTGATTGACTTTTCATGCACAAGACAACATTCTTACCATAATCTAAATAGAAGCTTTGTGCAAGACACCAAAGTAAGTGGTCAAACTGGTTTTGGGGATTGACTATCTCTCAGCGCTCTGCACGTCTCATTTAAATGGAATGCAAACGTGATATTGTAGGAATTCAGAAATATTCATGGTGGAATATGCAACATTAAAGGGATATTGCGGTTTTAGATAATAAATATTTTTACATTAAAGGAAATCTAGCATAATAAAGCATGATAAACCAGGGACACTTACTCATGGACCCAGGCAGCGTGACTGTGGTCATCTTCATATATTTGTTATCCATGACCTCCTTCCTTCTAAAATCAACATAAAAAAATATGCTAATAAGCCTGTGGACTCTGGTGGGTGTATTCAGAGGGCCTCAGTGCTGCAGTATCAAAGGCTGTTACAATGAGCAGAACATGTCTTGCGTAACGCCCTGCTCTCTTCCTCTGGCGGGGGGGGGGGGGGGGAGAACTGTACTGTTCATTCTAACAGCCTATGAAGCTACAGCGTTACAGCCTCTGGGAAACCCTACCAGATTCCGTATTGCTCATTAGCATAATTTTAAAAGTTGATTTTAGAAGAAAGTAGTCTATGTATAACAAATATAAAAAGATTGCCACAGTCACAGTGAGTAGGTATATCTTGTTAATCATGCTTCATTTTGATGGTAGATTTCTTTTCAAGTAAAAAAGACAAATTTCCAGTATAATTACATCACTAGTAAGATGTGTGTAGCAGGATAACACATTAACAGTTTTACCCTTAGCAGGATCTATCTCTGATTGTAATTTCTAGATGTGATGGTAGGTGGATACTAGCCGCTCATGTGTCTCCCGTACACAGCACATAGTAAGCATTATTATGGACATTATACTGAACCCCCACTGCAGTGGATCAAGCTTTAGGGGAGAGAGACTCTTATTCACTTATTTTTCTGAGCAGTTATTCACCACTGATGCTATTGTTTGCTATTAGTCTAGCGACCTAGCATTTGACTGGTCAGGGTTGCTTTGTCGTGGTGGAACAAGCCTCTTCCATGCCGGACAGGTCTGGCAAGTGGATTGCCAGAATAGGGAGAAGCCAAAGTAAGGTGGAAGTAGTTTTCCCTGAGGCACTTCCAGTATATGTGTGTGTAGGGATCCCCTGGTAGATGGTAGAATGAAGGTCCATGATATTAGCTGCAGCCAGAGATCACATGTAGACACAAGATGTAGATAATCAATTTACAGTTCCTTTATTCCAGAACTTCAATGCAGCAAGGTAACAGGCTGAGCTAGTATCCTATCTGCCAGTGTCAGAGTTAGCTGGTTGGATGAATCTCTGGATAATGGATGGGGGAGCCCGTGGTGGTGGACAGCCGTATCCAGGCATCAGCTGGAGGCAATGTTGCGCAAATCAACTCACAGTTCTTTACTGAACAAAAGGTAGCAGGCAACGGGCCTAAATGATCAACAGCAGATTTGGTACTGGAGTGGTCATGGAGAGTGGTCCGCAGGAATAGTGCACCAGCCTGATGGTATATTCAGGTTGGGATAGTGGAGATGGAGCTGTGTCCAAACTGTAGAAGCTGCAGCTCTGGATTAGAGTCTCCTGACTCAGTTCCTGGGATTGGTTTCTGTCACAGCACTAAAGGTGTAGCGTGCACTGTCTCTCTCTTCACTCTGAGGTAAGACAAAGACAATGGGGCTCATTTACTAAGGGTCCGTGGGACGCATTTTCGTCGGGTTTCCCAATGATTTCCGTTTTGCGACGAATTGTCCTGGGATTTTGGCGCACGTGATCAGATTGTGGCGATCGGGGGGCTGGCCGTAGGACAACCCGACAGATTTGGACAACACGCGGGATTCAACAATTAGAAATGTGTTGCAAGACTCGCACTTACAAGCACTGGGAAGAAGCAGGTGAACTCTGGCGGACCTCGGCGCAGAAGCGATGGATGCAGGAACTTGGGCGCACGAGCTACGTGAATCACACCAGACCCGAATCATTGTCAGACAACGCACCGTGGGATCGCGACAGGACCGGGTAACTAAATCTGCCCCAATGTGCTCAGAGACCCACTGCAGACTTAACTGAACTAAGACCATGTGCTCCCCTTGCACAGGGGTTTTATACTCTCCCTAGTCAGGTGGTAGCACCTCTCCAATCACACTCCAGTTTACAATACAGCCACATAATTGGATAACATCTTACACCCATTTAACTATTACCTTTCCAGGAAGAGGCTACAGCTGAAGATTACCTGAGATCTCCCAGTATTTTCCTTGGGTGAGTCAATCAGCCTCACTTGATGGATTTTGACAGGTAGAGGGCCTCATTCACAACTACCCCCTTGCCTATATGTTGGCAGGGGTGTTGCATAGTGTCACACTCATTTTCACTCCACAATCTGCCATTGTGGCCTAGTGAAGGGCAAGCTACGATAAAGCAGCTCTGGCATCTTCTAGCGGGATCTAGGTGTGTTTTACACAACAGTATCGGTGGGATATTGCAGTACTTTCCCTGTGATGTCAGAGGAATTAAGTACAACTGCCTTTAATCCACTATATTAATCCCTGGGCTATGCCGAATACTGATCCTGCGGCTGAGAATCACTTAAATACATAGATTACTGTGGGATTAAACCTAGATGTACTAGTTTAATGAATATCATTATCCATCTTTATACAGAGTTTAGGCCTAAAACATAGTTTTGTTAACCTGAACACATTTAATAATATGTAATATAGGAGTAAAGCACAAACTAACCAATTGGGGATTTGCAGTCTGGAGGAGAGGCCCAGTAGCTGCACCAGGAACCAGGGGTCATAGGGCGTCCCACTTCCAATGTTGGGTTATGACCCTGCATGACATCACTATCTTAGTAATATATATTGGTTTCTAACATTATGAGGAATATTATCAGACATATAAGCTAGTTATTATCATTTTGGTTATTAAGCGCCTAACACAGCAATGGTTATGTTGTCATAGAGCATTGATGACTTTGTATGAGCTTCTTCCTTCAAGGCTCCACCACTACATAGCATGAGACCTCTGTATAGGCTGCACAGAAGTAGGCATAGTGGTGGGTGGCATAGCAAAGGGTGCCCAGTAATTTGTTGTTTACGACTTTGAAGTTCCAGCCAATCATGAAGCAGGGGTAGCACATGGGGGTAGCTCTAATCACCCCAAATCATTGGGTGGAGACAGTCTAGGAATAAAATTATCCAAGGATAATGCCACTGCCTTTGTCGATCATGTCACTATTTGGGTCAGGTATAGCAAATTTTGGAACGCTGTAGTAGATACCTATAAACTGCAGTGCTAAATTGTAACATGTTAGGTTTCTTATGTGTGTGATGTGTTCATGTCAGTGTTAGCTGTGCTGTGAGCATGTGTGTGATATGTACATCATAGCTCCCAACCGTCCCGATTTTGCCGGGAAAGTCCAGTTTTTCTAACCTCTGCCCCGCGTCACGGGCAGCTATGAGATTGTCACGGATTCTCTCCCCAGGTCCCGCTGTGTCCCGGCGCTGTGTCCGTATAGTAAATACTTTGAAAGCCAGAACTCACAGTACAGAATGGCTTCTACAGACATCGGGAGGGAATCCTTTTCAGAGAAGTGTCGGGCTTAGCGGAGAGAGCACGTCATCAGCTTCAGATCAGCATCTGTCCATATATGGTCACTGCATCTCCTAGGCTTCCCCAGAGCAGACATCGGGCAGGGAGCAGGGAGCACGTCATCAGGTCAGATCAACATCTATCCATATATGGTCTCCAGGGCTTCCCCAGACACAAGCTCTTTATTTAATTAAATTAAATAAAGTTTTGCCCATGCTGAGATTCGAACCTGGGACCCTCTGCACCATAGGCAGGAGCCTTAACTAACTGAACTATAAGCCCAGTGATACAGAGCTGAGGATTTCTGGTAACTAAGAAGTGTTATCTGCTAGTGTTACACTGTGAACCAGACTAATGCCCTGATATATAGAGAGGGATCTTCTCAGAGGTTATTATTGTAATTATTGAGACTATTATTATTATTATAAATTTTATTATTTTTATTATTATGGAGACGATTATTAATAATAGTAAAAAGAATAATAATCATCTCAATAATAATAATAATAATAATAAGAATAAGAATAATAATAATCTCCATAATAATAATAATAGTCTCAATAATTACAATAATCTCTGAGAAGATCCCTCCCTATATACCAAGGCATTAAATCTGTGTCAGTGTAATAGTAGTCATAGTTCTTAGTTACCAAAATTCACAGAGGTTATAGCTCAGTTGGTTGGGGCACTGTGACATTATTGTGCATGGACACTGCAGGTTCTATGTTCAAATCCCAATGAGGATAATTTTTTTTTTTTTTTTTATTGAGATGATTTTTATTATTATAATATGGCCAAAATTTGGGGCGTGGCCAGGGAGTGATTGGGGGTGTGGTTTAGGGGGATTGCCTCTTTCCCTTTCACAAATGTTGGGAGGTATGTGTACATGACTGTGTTACCAGTGCTGTGTGTGTTATATGTACATCTCTGTGTTACCAGTGCTGTGTGTATGATATGTTCATGTCAGTGTTAGCTGTGCTGTGAGCATGTGTGTGATATGTACATGACCGTGTTACCAGTGCTGTGTATGTTATATGTACATGTCTGTGTTACCAGTGCTGTGTGTGTTATATGTACATGTCTGTGTTACCAGTGCTGTGTGTGTTATATGTACATGTCTGTGTTACCAGTGCTGTGTGTGTGATATGTTCATGTCTGTGATAGCTGTGCTGTGTGTGTGTGATATGATCATGTCTGTGTTAGCTGTGCTGTGAGCATGTGTGTGCAGGGCCGGATTAAAGGAGGGGCTCCTGGGGCTCGAGCACCGGGGCCCCCACCACTTTCACTTTTAAAGGGGCCCCCACCAGTTTCCGACAATCAGCGACTCAGCTCAGCTGGTGGCTATATAATACTGGGGCTGGCAGGCTGTATACTACAGGTGGCTGGTGGCTATATTCTACAGGGGGCTGGTGGCTGTATTCTACAGGGGGCTGGTGGCTGTATACTACTGGGGGATGGGGGGCTATATTCTACAGCTGGCTGGCAGGCTATATACTACAGGGGGCTGGCAGGCTATATGACTGGGGGCTGGCAGGATATATACTACACGGGCTGGCAAGCTATTTACTACAGGGGGCTGGCAGGCTATATACTACAGGAGCTGACAGGCTATATACTACAGGGGCTGGCAGGCTATACACTACAGAGACTGGCAGGCTATATACTTCCAAAAACATTATTGGAAGGGCCCCCACAAGTTTGCGCCCAGGGGACCCCACCACCCTTAATCCAGCCCTGTGTGTGTGATATGTGAATGTCTGTGTTAGCAGAGCTGTGTGTGATATATACATGTCTGTGTGACCAGTGCTGTGTGTGTGTGTGTGATATGTTCATGTCTGTGTTAGCTGTGCTGTGAGCATGTGAGTGATATGTACATGACTGTGTTAGCAGTGTTGTGTGTGTGATATGTACATGACTGTGTTAGCTGTACTGTGAGTATGTATACGATTTATAAATTACTGTGTTAGCTGTGCTCTGTGTGTCTATGTAACATGTGCATATGTTTTTGTTGTGCTATGTGTGACATGTACATGTCTGTGTTTGCTGTGCCGTGTGAGGAATGTGCTCCACATGGCATCACTTTGGAGATAAGCCAAGCTTTCTTGCTTTCATGTGTTATGGGAACTGGTTGTTTACTTTGCTCATTTTTTGTATCCGGGAAAACTGCTTTAGATTCTCCTTCCATCCCTGAGGTTGAAATCAAAGTTATCTTTGTTCTTACAGATATCTGATCTTTAGAGGCCGGTTATACTGGGGGGCTGACCCTGACTGATAATGACTTGGACTTATCCACAGTATCTGCAGTCAAGATGTCTTCTTTGCGTCAGAAAAGTAAATTGTTCTAGTTCAATATTTAAAGGGGTGTTTCCATTTCCATCACTATATACAGCCCCCCAGCAATCACTATATACAGCTCCTCCAGAAATCACTATATACAGCTCCCCCACTAATCACTATATACAACTCCCCAGTAATCACTATATACAACTCCCCAGTAATCACTTTATACAGCCCCTGGTAATCACTATATACAGCCACCAGTAATCACTGTATACAGCCCCCCAGCAATAGCTATATACAGCCCCCAGCAATCACTATATACAGCTCCCAGTAATCACTATATACAGCGCCCAGTAATCAATATATACAGCCCCCAGAAATCACTTTATACAGTCCCCCCAAATGATCGCCCACATCGCCCACGCTTTAAGGGCAAAGTGGTGAGGGGCCAGGGGCGCCCTCCCCATACTCTGGCCCTGCCCATGATTTTTCCTCAGCACCTGAGCACTGCTATTCCCACTTAGAGCACTGCCCTTTCTATAAGGTAGACAGAAAATATGTTTTATGAGATGTATTGGGTGAGTTTGGCATGAATAGCAGTGCTGTGGGTGCTGAGGACACATCCCGGGTGCACCAACTGCCTAATTTGCATACAGATTTAAATGGGAATTATCTTGTAAACGGCAGAATAGAATAATAAAGGTACAATGGAAATTCCATTGCATCTCTCTACAACATTCTGCCAGCAGATTATAATGGTTGATGGAGGTGATCGTCTCCCTTTAACAATTTGCGATTCTCCCATACTGATTATAAACCATTAAGAAGAAGCGGACATATAGACCAACTTCTAAGCTCAGCCAAGGGCATAAAATATCACTAAAGTGGGAAACTAAATACTTATCCAGGTGGTTGGGTTTTCCTCTTCTCCAGATGGCAGAGGGATGAGCAAATGTCTCTGTTAACCTGTTATATACTACTTCTAAACTTCAGAAAGTGCTATTTGAACCAAATCCCCAGTGGTGTAACAAGACCCCAGTGGGTCCCAGTACGAACTTAGGATTTGGGCCTCCCATCCCACATGTTATACTTTAACATACATATACACTTTATATGAATAACATATATAAACACAGCACCACATATACCATACACTAGGGGCTCTTCTCCTTTAGATCCTTTTTCAGAATGAATGGCTATACTTTGTTATATGGAGGGAAGAGGGGGGCACTCTAAGGACGATAAAACCAAAATAAAATAGACACCCCCTAGACTATAGACCTGTAGGGGCTGCATCTGGCAACATTCAAGAATATCTTAATATCCTTAATATCTCACTGTGCAGATCTGTTTAAATTGAGAATTATCCTAAAAACAGAGATTAGTAAAACATCATGTAAGATGTTTCCAGGGTGTCCCATAGGAGCAGCGGCTCTGAGCTAGGTTTACAATATACATGTTATTCCTCATCTACTAGAGGGGATAAAGCAGTTTTGGAATTCGGTAATTCAATAAGACGAGAAACGTCAGCTAGTTGGCAGTGACATGTGTAATTTTCTGACAATTTACTATTTAGCCAGAGGTTATGTAAGGACACACACATAGTGGATTATCTGCTGCTTTCTACAGGGTAAAGGTTTCCATTGTTTTAGTGAAAAATTGGTATAATAAGTGGCATAGAACTGTATATACGGGAGGATATAAAGGTGTTGTGTCACAAAATTCTGTATTCAGGGCCGAAAGTGTCCTGAGATTCCCATATTAAAAGAATAAAGCCACAGGGGTTAATACAAATTTTACTGTCATCCCCCATACATAGGATAAGTAATAAGACTCTGATCACTGGTGGTCCGACTGTTGAGACCACCCGCCTATCAGTAGAACAGACCAGCGTAGTTGACGATCTAATTCATTTAGTGTGAAGATTACAGAAACACGTTCACATGATTGTAGGGATCTATTCATTAAGATTGTTACCCACCCCCCTCCCCCCCAGGGATACCAAATGTGGTGATAAAGATAAGGAAACATCAAAATTATGATAGGTGGGTCTTACTCCCTTGAAATTCCTATACTTGTCCCTAAACCAGCCCAGGATGCATGAGCCATAAAATCAGTGTTCACGGGAACCAGATCGTATCATAAAACCTCATTTTTTTACTGTAACCACCATTACAGGGGACTCACACCTTATAAATAACTTAATAGGAGCTTAAAGGGATTGTCTATTTTGTACACTGTGACTCAGTGGTTAGTGCTACAGCCTTGCAGCACTGGGGTCCTGGATTAAAGTCCCATCTAGGTCAACATCTGCAAAGAGTTTGTGTCGGGATGAGTGGATCCTCTGGACCAGGTGGTACTAGCCGACACCTGGGACCGGAGTCTAAGTGGCACCTGGTCTTCACCAGAGCCCGCCGCAAACCGTGATCGTCTTGCTGCGGCAGGATACCACCAGGTCGTTCCACAGGTGCGATTAGCCCGCGGTGGCAGTGGAGTTCGAGGTACCTTAGCAGGAGACAGTCTCGTGGTCAGGTCCAGGCACAGGGTCAGAGCAGGCGGCAGAGATACAAAGTCCAAGTCCGAGGCAGATGGGAACGGAAGTCCAGGCAGATGGGAACGGGAACACAGGACTCGGGAACTCAGGAGCAGAAACACACAGGAGCGGGAACGCACAGGAATACACAGGAACTCTGGAGACACAGGAACACAGGAGACACAGGAACGCAGGAACACAGGAGACACAGGAACGCAGGAACACAGGAGACACAGGAACACAGGAGACACAGGAATGCAGGAGACACAGGAACGCAGGAACACAGGAGACACAGGAATATAGCTGGGGAGCTTTTCCTAAGGCTGTGAGGCACAAAGATCCGGCGGGGAATGCTGGAAATGGCCGGCTTTTATAAAATTCCTGTAAATGGCCAGCACCAATTAGCGGCGTGCTGGCTCTTCGAGTGCTGCCGCGGGCACGCCCTAGGTGCCGGGGACGCGTGTGCCGCACTACCGAATCCTGAGCAGGAGCGTGGAGAGGTAAGGCAGTAGGGGGGAACTATGGGGGCCTCGGAGGTGCCAGGGACCAGAGCGAGAAATGGTGTACTCACGACCCAAGACGTGGGTCGCAGGGACACTCGTGACAGTTTGTATGTTCTCTCTGTGTTTGCGTGGGTTTCCTCTGGGTCCTCCGGTTTTCTCCCACACTCCAAAACATACTGGTAGGTTGATTAGATTGTGAGATCCACTGGGGACAGGGATGGATTATGCAAACTCTGTGCAGCGCTGCCTAATCTGTGTGTGCTATATAAATAAAGGAATTATTATTATTATTATTACACCTATACGATTACAGTAATATAAAGCCTTGAGGGCAACTCCTACATTTTTCTTACTAGGGCTTGTTGTTTTGAAGGACATGTTGCATTTTTAATGGCACCACATATATGAAAATGTCAGATTATTGTTGTGCCATTCACATTGAATTAGGGCCTTACAACTTATTAAGATTTACAATCCATAAGACCCCATACATATGGTTTATTTTTTTTCATTTGTTATCAGTCAGATCCTACTTTATTAAAGTGTGTTAATGTCTCAATCACATTTCTTTAAGGTTTAGCTACTTTTCCGTATAAAATGCCCCCAGGCTCACATGTACTTTGTTGGATATAATTTATGACCATCTATAACTATATAGATGCTGTGCGCTTTATGGCTATCCTCATAATTAATGCTAGGCTTCATAAATTCGTTTTTAGTGCATTGTTAGATATTATTTTCTGTGTCGTTTTTTTTTCTTAGTCCAAGCTGTGTATAAATGGTTAATGCTGCCCCCTCCTCGCCATCACTGATCCACATACAGGTCACCAGTGAGATGTAATGTGTGGGAGTGGAATGTACCGCAGACACTGATACTGAAAAGTTCTGTGAGCTCCATCACTATGGTAACTATCTATTGCTAATGGAGAACACCTTCCTGCATTATATTCAAGGTAGTTCACCACATACTGAATATCTGAGATTACTAGTATTAACTGTATGTAGGTACATGGATCAGCCATAATATTAAAATGGATATTGTAAAGGACCCTCTAATAGCTAAACCAACTCTAAGCCATCAAAGTATGAACTCAATACACTTCTCCACTTGTCCTCTGCTATTTCATGTTAGCCGCATATCATTAGTTGGCGGTGTTTTAGGGGCGACTGTGGTAATCATCTTATATTTGTTACCCATGGTCTTTGTCCTTTTAAAATCAACTTTTAAAATTAGGCCAATGAGCCGGAAAGGTCTCTAGGGGGTGTTACAAGAGGCCCTAGATAGTAACACTGGGGCACATTTACTTACCCCGTCACCGGAGTTCACCGAAAGTGCATTTGACCAAGTATAATGCATTGTGCCGCTATTCACTAAGATTGTGCGCCCAATATTGTGCATGTGTCGCTTCCCCGCTCAGGACAGAGTTAACCATCTTTTTAGTGATGCATGTAAGTGCTTTGGCTTGCGACACAATTTAAAAGTTAAATACAGCGCTCAGTCCGAATCAGTCGGATCGTCCGACGGAAAGCCCCCTAAATTGTGTTAAATGGAAGCCAGCGCAGCTCCGTCACAAAAAGGGCCGCGTGCGCCACAATCCCAGCGCAGACACTTGCTAAATTGCTGTGCAAGCCGTGTAATCCCCAAAAACGGTGCACAGTCCGACAAAAGTGCATGCTCCACTGTCTCCAACTCCACCCTGCTCCCTCGGCACTTCTCCCTCATCTGCCTACAGTGGGAGAGGGAAGTCATCCTTGCACCCAGGACCTATTCTAGCCTTTTTGCTGCAAAAATTTCAAATGGCTGCACTGTGTCAGGCAGAGAGGTGCACACAGGCGGCTGTGCTCCACCGCTCTTCTTCTCAATTTCATCGGTGACTTAAAGGTGCCAATGTAATTGATTTTTTAGGTAGTACAGACTTGCCAGTGTTTAACGCCAAAAGTATGTTATAAATCACAATTCATTTTGTCTGAAAGCCCTAGCTGATATTTTTGTGTTGTCCATCCGCAGAATTGTTACTGTGTTACCACAATATATAAAAAAATTCTTTGTAGGATTTTTTACCCAATTTTATCTGCAAATACATAAAGAATGTTTTGGGTTTTTCTATATCACGTTCCATCTTTAGGGGGTAAATACTTTTAACTGTGAAGGGGCTGGATTGCATGGAAATTAAGAATGTTAAACGGTTTGGGTTACAGCAACAATGTGCACAGTCGCCACCAAAAATTTTGTATGTTGCTTCATTAAATGGGTCATAGAGATAAACAGTATCACTAAAAAAGGTTTAGGAGATACACTGGAGAGGTAGAAACCTAGAAATAAGTCAATTTTATAGTATGGAACTATTAGATATACTGTGGGGGTCATTTAATAAGGGCCCGAATCGCGTTTTTTCCAACGGGTTATCCGAAAATTTCCAATTTGCTCCGATTTTCCCTGAATTGCCCAGGGATTTTGGCGCACGCGATCGGATTGCGGCGCATCAGCGCCGGCATGCATGCGACGGAAATCGGGGGCGTGGCCGTACGAAAACCTGACGGATTCGGAAAAAACACCGCATTTTTTTAAAAAAAGTGTCGCTTGACATGCGCTTACCTGCACCCACGATAGGACGGTGAACTCCAGTGCATTCCAAGGAGGAACTACCTTAGTGAATCCCAGCAGAACCCGAATCCTCCGCAGAGACCGCCGCTGGATCACGAATGGACCGGGTAAGTAAATCTGCCCCTGTATATACATACATATGTATGATAGCCCCTCCGCTGCAAATTCGCAGCCCGATACATGAAGAGGCTTCTGCCTCTTCATGTATCGGGCTGGCATTTGCGCAGCGTTTATCCTACGCCAGGCCCTGCCGGCAGCAGCGAGTGCGCAGGCGCGGGGACAGTAACGCCCCGCGCCGGCCCACTCCCGTCCGGCCGCGCCCCCCGCTCGGCCGGCCGTGCCCCCCCTGCAACACCCTCGCCGATGCAATGGCGAAGGAGTGCTTGCGAATAAGCCCCACAGCATGTCATCACATCACACAGGGGACATTGCAGTGGTTAATCCTGCCTGGCAAGGCAAAAGTTAACTTTGTGTATGATGCAAGATGTGTATAAACCTATCATCCAATGTCTTGTATTATATCCTGTCCTCTGTACGCTGAGATGTGATTGGAGGAGCAGCCACCACCTGACCAAGGGGAGATAATAAAACCCCTGGCCAGGAATGTTCTAGAGAAGTCTCTCTCAGGAGAGAGAGGAGAGCAGTCTCTCCCAGAAGGGAGAAGAGACCAGTCCTGGTCTATGTGTCTAAACCTACCACTTTTAAGTGGTAGGTTTCCTTTAATTATAGTTGGCAGGACATGATAGATCCTCCCAAACCCCAATGTTAAAGATGAAAACTTGAGACGTCATCCAAAAAACACAGGATTCCATAGCAACAGTCTGAGTGGATAACATTAGTTTGTATCCGTACTCAGGTCCTAATGGAAAACACAGCTCTGGCTATTTGGATTGTGGCGAGGTAATAGCCCGCACACTAATGTGTTCACATAGAGCGCAGGATGATTTCATCTGCTATGACACATCTCTGTAAATCATTTAAGAAGATTTTCACCTGCATCTTTTATTGCAAAAATGCACCGAGGACATCAGAAACTGATAGAAAAATTTAGTCGTTTTCAGATCGTTAAAAACGCATGCGTTAAAAAACGCATCCGTTTATTAAAAACGCATGCGTTTTTGTCAGTTTTTCATTGCGCAATTTCGGAAAAACCGCATGCGTTTTCAAAAACGATTTTTAACGATCTGAAAACGCACTTAGTAAAAACGGCCCAAAAACGGCCCAAAAACGCCATGTGTGTCTTCACCCTAATACTGTATATCACTATGATGCTCAGAGTCCTGGCCTTGGCACTGAGATCGGTCCATGAAATCCAGCCAGCACGCGGTAGGGGGTTCATGGACAACTACGGACGTTTTTTTAACCCTTAAAAGGGTATTAAAGGGAATACCCCTTTAATAAATTACTGAATGCTTACATCTTAAAGGGGTATTACCAACTCAGATATTTATAATATATCAACAACGTATGTTAAAAATTCATGCTAGGTGCAGGACCGGTCTCTGACACCCACACCAGTCTCTTGCTTTTTGTAAATGCAAGTGTTAACAGCTGTTTAATTAGGCAAATCACTCTTCAGCTATACCAATGTGTTTTTAAACGCATGCAGTAAAGGGTGCGTTCACACGTTGCAGTAAAAACTGCATCGCAATCAGCTTTGAGGTGGCATTAGGTGCAGTTTTGTCAATTGAACAGGTGAAAGACATGAACTGAACGGGTGAATTTGATTTTGAGGGTGCGGTCACACGTCGCGTTTACTGCATGCGTTTAAAACCGCATTGCTACAGCTGAAGGGATATTTCCCTAATTAAACAGCTGTTAACACATGTAAATTGGAATTATTTCACATGCTTTAAATGTTTAAAATTTTGTACAGTAACCTGTTTTTTGAAAATTCAGAATATTTAGCATTTACATTTTTTTAAATTTATATTTTACTTCTGACGGTGCGGCCACACGTTGCAGTAAAACTGCATCGCAATCAGCTTTGAGGTGGTTTTAGGTGCAGTTTTGTCAATTGAACAGGTGAAAGACATGAACTGAACGAGTGAATCTGATTTTGAAGGGGAAACCTGCTCCACAAATGTCATTCACAGTTTTTCCCAATTATCTTAATAGATAAACAGGTTGTAAGCAGCCAAACGCATGGTAAACGGCCAAAAACGCTGAAAAACAGATGCTTAAAAACGGACCAAAAACGCCATGTGTGGCATCACCCTCAGGGTGCAGCCACGCGCAGCATTTCTGATGTGTTTTTAACGCATGCATTTTGCTGGTTTGAAAGTGTTTTTCTTCATTAATGTAAGTGAAAACGGCAGAGAAAATGTTAACATTTTAAAACAACAAAATGCCTGGTAAGATGTAAAAATGCATTGCAGACGCCACATGTGACCGCACCTTCAATGTACATCAAAACTGATTACGATATAGTTAAGGCTGGATTCACACTACCGGCAGCGCGCGGGGAGAGGAGGAGGGGGAGAGCGCTGCTCACCCCCGCCCCTCTCCATAGGGATACATGGCGCCCTACCATCACCATAGACAGGGGACATCCTCTACACCTAGAGGAGAGGAGGTTCTACCATCATCATAGACAGGGGGCATCCTCTAAAAATCTTGGCATATTTGAGAGACATAAAGGGTGGAGGAGCGTGAAAAAACCGATACTTCACTATACACTCATAATCAGAAAACTCCGATATCGGACGGATTTTGTCAATTATGGCGCGGTTATGTATGGTACCCAGTCCCAGCATAGGCACTCATTTGTATACATTGAAAAAACCAAAGCTATATGCCCAGGGAGATGAACTGTATAGATTTGCGTATTCCAAGTTGGTGCATTATACTTTATAAGTTTGTGATCGTGTCACATGATTCATGTGTTTGGAAGGCAAAACAGATCACGATCCATTAGATTTCGTGGAAGGAAACGGAGTCTTTATATGGCCGCTATAAAAATCCTCTTTACATTATATGCAAACTTAAGTTAATTCATTGCTGGCTCCATTATTGGCATTCAAATACAGCAGAAACCAGCATTAAAATTAAAACATAGCACCCATTTTCCCTCACAATTCTATGACACCTATACCTTCCGCAATCTCTCATACCATGAGATTAATGACTATTTAAGTTTCGACACCAATATATAATACGACCTACCAGGACTAACCTACAAGCTGGAACCTGGTTTCAATTTCTCCCCTGCAGCACCCTACTAAGGGAACATGCCGTATTTACTGTTGTGTGCAGATCACACCACACGAAAAAGAATTGGTATCATCACAATTATTAGAAGCGCTGGCGTACCAAAGTAAAGAGCTACTGGAGGCATATATGGAGAGATGATGGGTATACACCGTTCAACCTCTTCTAATGAAATCCATAGTCGCTGTTTAACTAGAGTCACAAAATTAGGGGGTTATCCTTATAAGGGAATGAAACTTTTATGCATTGTAACACGCGCCCCTTTCCGTGGTTCAAAACACTAAAAATATTGTTTCAGAGCAAGTAACATACGTCTTGGATTGAAACACCAAAATGCCGTAAAGACTAGCATTGTGTATAAGTGGTTTGAGCACACATTCGGATTTCAATCCTACGAAGAAGGAACAAGAAACCCTGGATTAATTTAAAAGAAAAGTAAAATTCAGCACCATTTATCTAGGAATAAATTTGAGTGTTCCTGGTGCCAATTGTGGTGTACCCATGCTTTTTTTTCAGTACTTGTTCGGTTTACAGATTTTTCCTCGCGTGCTGTGGATCATGGACTCTTCTCATTTGGGGATGCGAAAATGCGCGTGGTACGGGGGACGTTGTCATCGTACCTGCGAACGTTTAAAAAATCCACCACTGGAAAGAGAGACAAGATGGGAGAAAGAGTTAGAATGGGAAGTACGGCCACAGCTCATTCAGGCGTTGCAATGTGAACAACGTATGGAGCAATTCTGGATAAGGATGATAAATATGGGGGAAAACGAAGCACAATTTATTCACCCGAGGAGCATAACGAAGTCAGAAGAACACTGTACCAAAGCCCTTGTTCCCCCATTACAACAGCAGTATTCAAAAAAACATATTATAAACACTGTACAAAAATCTGGACATGTCATCAGCAAATAATTTGGAGGGGGTGGCACCTATCTTTATAAGGCTATGCCGAAATGGCGCAATTTTGAGCAAGCCACAATATTGGCTCTATGGGACGACCGTTTTTCCTAATGGGAATGCTGGTCATGCGACACACAACCTTAGGCGTGATTATACAAACACACTTAGGTGAATGAGGAATAGTGTTGGTTAATGATAAGCATAGTACCCTTGACATATACTAATTTATTTGGTGGGCAATACACTCTTCATTAGAATTAATATAGAGTATTTCATGAATTTATGTGAAATGTTCCAAATAAGTAAAAGTATAATTAAAATAGAAATTAATCAGATGAAAAGACACATACAGAAACCATGATATATATAAAGGGTATTTTAGTACTTTTACCAGCTATGAAAATCGTGTTACAATATGAGCTTTAATTGAAGCCATACGCCGCCCGGGGGGGGGGGGGGGGGGGGGGGGGGGGGGGGGGGGGTGAACAGACCAAAGCAAGAAGAAGGCTTATTCAATGTAAAGGGATCATGAAAAGAATTTCTGCAGCGAACAATAGAAAGCGATGGGTATGCTTTAAGGAAATCCAACCAGCCTAATCCAACACCCAGAAAGCAGTGATTGAAAATAATCATTTACCAATCACAGGACGCTGATCAATACTATGCGGCAAGGGGTCAGCCTCTCTGTTATCTGGGTGTGGCGAGTGGATTTCAGCTTGTGATAAGGGGCATCAAAATCATCTTGATTTATTTCTTCTTGAAAAAGGCAACACGATGAAAGATTTTGTTTTAACAATGAAGGTTAAACATTGCACAATTATGATTATATGATGATTGGAGGAGGAAATTGAAAAGAGCGAAAAACCAGAAAAATATTCATGGGGGGCATGTCATGTTTGTTAATAGCGGTATTTGCTTGGGTCACATGCCGTGGTACGGGGCGAGCGCGGGTTGCTGTCCATGTTTGGGTAACATGTTCCCTAACGGGTTTAGTCCAATTAGGAAGCTATCCAAGAACAACAGGTTGATCAGTGAAGTCAGGATCAGCAGGCGTCCCGACCATTTCAAAATTTTATATGGGAGCTGCCAAGCCCAATGCTCATAATTATCTGGCGATTAGCCATAAGCGACGTGCTCTGCTAATTCCGTACACTCCAATCTAAGCGATATGGAGCGGTTAGGACACATACTTGTGTCTGCAGTACACCCAATGGTAAGGACGAGAAACGCCATTATATACAGATCACTGGGGATAAAATTCTATGCATCTGAGGGTAGTCAAAGAGATTGTGGACATTCGAACCGATCCACCTTATTATCATCTAATAGTAAGGTATAAACTTTCCTAAGTTGGGAGAAAACCCGTCAAATTCCACTTCTTAGATCAAGGCTTTAGATGTATTCCTCCTTCTATATTCCTCTAGTGAACATATTTAAGAACAATACCTCCAAAACGCCTAGTCAGAAAGTCATCAAGACCAAATTAATTGAATAAAAAGTTCCCATCCCTAGCCCACCATGGGGATTAATTCCAAAGGGTTTTTTAGGTCTGAAATGAGCGTATAAGATCATCAATATCAGAATAGACTTATCTATGGGGGAGCTAGCATATTTTAGTACCCAACCGAATCTGATCATGAGGATCATATTCCGTTCCCATACCCTTGACGTTTACATGTATTTTGTTGTACATTGCCTAATAGTCAGAGAAAGGTTTTTCATGGATTCACTCATACAATATAGTATATGAAGATTAGTGGAACTGGATGACAAAATAAAACGTTGACCCTGTTTAGTGTAAACCGTTTGAGTTTGATAAACTAAATTATATAGCGCAATTTTTTAAATAAACTATTCCAAAATATAAATGGCAAAATAGGGGCGAAATTAGCTGGTGAGATTGACTTAGGCAAAGGAAGGTGAGGCCTGCTAGCGGTTAGCGTTAGCGAAAGAAATGCTTGAGCTGTAAAATGAGAGCAGGCAAGCTCTACTCTTCATCACGCCTGAAAAAAACAAGATTCCATGATGAATTTCTTCTGTTACTGATTTAATGGGCCTTGAGACATCCCTAGCTTAAATGCCCATGTAACAGGCGTCCTCTACTTAAGACCACTACGACTTACAGGCGACCTCTAGGTTGACAGAAGGGAAGGGATCCTCTGGATGTTGTTAATTACTTACTTTAGTCCTGGATACAAATAAACAGCGTGTTAAGTACAAATGGTTATATGTAAGCTTATAGTGTTAATCTGATGGGTCTTAGAGCAATCCAACTCTTTTAAAATCAAATTGTTCCAGAGACCCAAATAAAAATTTAACTGGCTCAGGTTATACCAACTCATATAAAATATACAGTTCATGACTTAGATACAAATTCAACCTGAGGACAAACCGTACAGAATCTTGTATGTACCCATGGGACTCCCGTAGTGAGGATCAACTAAAACTTCAATATCCATTGATGAAATTTTAAAAAATGTCATTCCTTAGGCCGGTAAATATTAAAATACCCATTAAAATACTCACCTTCCAATAAGAATATCATAATAGTGCAAGCGATTAAGATTCCGGCTAGTTGGATAGCAAAACCCAAATATAATCAGCCAATGGTACTCCGCGTATGCACCTGGTTTATCTGGGAAAATTCCGGTCAACTCTGCACCTATTAAGCAACATAGTGAGTATAAGGTAAGTTTTTCGAGCATCTTTTGTCTTAAACCACTTTAATTCAAACTTAAATCGACCAATCATCTGGTTCTTAAGATGATGGGTCCAAGTAGACATGCCAAAGGTTGGCCCACCACTGCTATAGGTGATTATACTACTGAGAATCCACTGGTGATATGAACTTTACTCTATATCATCACCGGAACACAAAGTAGATAGCGCAGGCACAGAACAGTGATTCATCTTATGTGGATGAGCTTCCATATAAAGATCTTCTCCAGAAAAGTAGGAAAACCAGCCCTCTAGCACCCTATAATACACCTCCCACCCACGCTTTACAGGTCAATGGCCGACCATCTAAAGAACCCTTTTCTCGGCTCTAACCATATAACGCACAAAGATTTCAGATCCTTTGTCGTTGGAAATACTAATTAAATGCAACCTGTATAGACACCCCAGACATAAATTTGCAATTTACAATAAGACTGTATTTTTACGTCCTGATAAGCATCATTTGTCCATTTAATGTTGGATCGGATCATAGTGTCGGAGGAATGTTACAGTGCCGAGGCTGATTGATGGGCTTTCCTTCTACAGAAATGAATGTTGTTCTCACAGACTTAGCTCATTTGTGACTATCTCCTACATACGAAAGTCATCTCAAAAACGTGTGTACGAATGCCAATGAGCGCATTTGGTGGTGCACAATGAATAAGATTTAGGGATAGTGGTAAGAGCACGAATGATCCTAGACTATTATTGCACGCAAATTAGAATCAGTACCTCAAGGGAATGTGCGGGACTCCATAACCTGGAGCGAATGCCTAGCACAGCAGGATCTAGTATCAGACTTGAACTTACACACGAGGGCATAGGAATTGGGAAACAAAGCCGAGAATTGAGAGGTGCCATCAAGATCCGGAAAAGAAAAACAGGACGACGTGCATTAGAATAGGTGGGAACATGGGAAAGAAAGAAAGAAGATCATGATGTGATGGGAAAGCATATAAAGTTTTGGGATCTGCGTGAACAGTGTTTGTAAAGTGAATCTGGTCTGAGATCTCCCAAGGTTTTCCTGTTTCCGTGCGGGCGTGGTTCAAGTAGGTAGAAGATAGAGAAAAGTACTTTTATTTTGAGTTAGTAAATTGAGGAATATCCAATGAGCCATATGAAGGACTCCTCCATTGCTTCAGAGATAGTTCAATGGCCTAAACTTTAAATCTGTTGCCAAGACTTTCACAACATAAGCCTACACACATAGAGGTCAGACACACAGAGCCATATAGTGCATATATTTTGAAGTAGTGTAAGGTGACAGATTATATGGTTGTCAAATTGTTGGGATGTTGATGGTTTAAGGACTTGGACCTGGATGTTAATGGCACTAACTGATTTAAGAACTAAGTGGCTCATTTTGGAGGCAAGCTTTGTTTGCAATCCCTTACAATATAACGAAGTAAAAGGAAGCAGTTTTCTAACTTTAAAAATCAAGATGGAACTCAGATAACCAAGCGAACACTTACTCATAGACAGGAACGGTGGACTGTGGTAATCTTCTTATATTGTTATCATGGCCTCCTTTCTTCTAAAATCACTTTTAAAATTATGAAAATAAGACGAAAGGCTTGGGTGGTTACAGATCCCTATGTGCTCTAGCTTCTTTGTCACGACTTACAGCAGACATCTCGAGATCTACAGGCACTAGAGTGGCTCTGGTAAATCCACCACGAGCTTTCTGTGACTTATTAGGAAGAAAATTGCTCAATGGTGATTCTAGAGGGAAGCGACTTGGCCATAGATATAGAAGTTTCACAATTACTTCATCCGAAGATTGGATTATGAAGTAAGCGTCTACCTTGCTAAATCATGTGATAGTTTGGTGTTGGAATACACAGGGAATTGAACAAGTGTGATTTTGTTTTTAAGGTGAGATTTTTAACATCCTTCATTGTAAATTATAGAGATTTTTACATGGTTGTCCAGATAATAGAAAGAAAAAAATCACTAGCTCTTACCAGTGTCATGTACTCCTATGCTGAGAAGAAACTGAATTTGTTTGCCGTTGGATCAGTTTGTTTTTCCCCAAGATTGACGGTTCTGTTTCGACTTTTAGCGGTAGACGCGTTCACAAACCAAGGAAGAAACCTAGACTGACATAAATCTGCTTAAGGATGTACATTGATGTCACAGGTGATGACTAATGTCAATGACCCACATAATAGTAGTGTGTCAAACAATAATACGAGAGAAATAGTTATTGGTGCATAGAGCCTTCGGTGAGAGTAAGTGTATCTTTTCGCGACACATTTTTTTCTTAGAAGTGCGGCGGTTCCTGTTTTTCGAATCCGTCAGGTGTTTTCTCGATCATAGTCCGACCTAGCCCCACCGATTTTCGGTGCAGGGGCAAGAAAGAGCCGCAAAGCGGATGCGCCACAACGGGACGCATTGTAAAACTATTATTCCTTTACTAATCATCCAGTTCGGCGCCAGTACAATCTCCCTGGGGCGTAGTTTCTATCTGGCTTAGAGAATCCCGCGCAAAATACCTGGCAAATAGGGAAAATTCAGGCGCGATTAAACGTCGGGAAGCAAGGAAGTTAAGAGAAGTGAACAACACGCGAAAGATAGGGCCCACTTAGTCAAATGACCCCCATTGAGGTTCTTTACTAGGTCACGCAGTGTCACTTTATGTCGGACTGTGCGACTTTTTCGGGGGGAGGAAAACAAGGCGTGCACAGTATTTAAGACAGTGCTGTGCTGGGATTTTGGCCACCGTGATTACTTTGTGGCGCAGCTGCATTGGCTCATGAGCAACAATTTACGGTGGGACTGGCTCAGTCGGACGATAAAGAGCTGATTTTCGGAATGATGAGCACAGGATTTAACTTTCAAATTGTGTCCCAAGCCCAAGCACTACATGCACCTAAAAGATGGTGAACCTATTAGAACTGAGCGCCGGGATTGTTCTATGCCAGACTAGAGGAGCCAGTTGCTGGAAGCCCAATGGTAAGGGGAATGCGGGTGATGGGAGGGAAGAGAGGGGGAAGGAAGCGACACATGCACGAATCTAGGAAATCGCCGGAGCAAACATCACAGTGCAGCTAGTATGTCAGAAACAGAAAAAAGCACTTTCGAGGCGGAACTCCAGCGGGCCCACACGAAGGCGGGTATGTGAGAATTTTTTTTTTCTGTTTAAGCTTGGTGATATTTTTTTTTCCTTTTCTCTTTTTTTTTTTTTTTTTTTTTTTTTTTTTTTTTTTTTTTTTTTCACTTTTTTTTTTTTTTTTTTTTTTATCTTTTTTTCCTTTCTTTTTTTTTTTTTTTTTTTTTTTTTTTTTTTTTTTTTTTTTTTTTATCTTTTTTTTTTTTTTTTTTTTTCTTTTTTTTTTTTTTTTCCTTTTTTTTTTTTTTTTTTTTTCTTTTTTTTCTTTTTTTTTTTTTTTTTTTTTTTTCTTTTTTTTTTCCTTTTTTTTTTTTTTTTTTTTTTTTTTCCCCTCCCCTTTTTCCTCCTTCCCTTTTTTCCCCCCCTTTTTTTTCTTCTTCTTTTTTTTGTTTTTTTTTTTTTTTTTTTTTTTTTTTTTCTTTTTTTTTTTTTAAATTGCCCCATTGTGTATGTTCATCTGCGAGCTAATTTGTGTGTAAACCAGACTCGGTTAGGAAAATTTCACAAATAACTGTCTCATACAGATGTAATTTTCTACTGTAATAGACACAGTGTAACATACCAACAATTTCAGGGAGTTAATTTCAGTAGATGGAGAAATGCGACCCTTGTCCAGCCCCTGGAATGATATATTAACAACATACAGCAACCATTTTCCATTGTTGATTTTTTTGGCCACTGACTGAATCTCTAAAAATGCCGTTCCCAGGGATTTAGAGGTCGTCCAAAGTTAGTAACCTGCAAAAGTTGTACACATACAAGGAAGCAGAAAATAAAATGTAGGCAACGACTGTAAGATTGTAGAAGACATATCATAGAGATACATGCATATTGTGTAACAAGGACTTAGTTTTAGGGGATTTCTATTTGTTTTATTGAACAAAAATCAATGTTTATTCTTGAACAAAAAAATCTACCCTTTCTTCAACTCTATTGGTGTCACATATTGTGGAACCATTATAACTCTCCAAACCGGAATTTCCTTGTGAATTCCGTGACCTCTGTTGCCTTTAGAATCATAGCACTCAATTATAGAAATGGCACTTTCTGTGAATGAACCCTCCATATATCTGCTTTGTACCGCATTGCAATTGTAGGCTCCATCCTCCTCCTCCATGTGTTTTCAGCTGACCGGCTGGAGGGGCGGTAATCTTATCTTCTGGATATCACAATTCTGGTGTCCGTTTTAAGGAGAAGATCCCTCTTTAAACGGGCATTGGGTGGTTTCTAGGTTGCAAGACTTAGGAATATCCACATTTAAAGTTCAGTGGTAGTGGAAGCTTTATACGAATGTTTCATTTAAACAGATGATATATTTGTGGTAGCTAGCAAAACAATAATCCTCAAAATGATCCTCTTTAAAAATGACACCAGCAGTTGTTTCTAGTGCCATGGGTCAGAAGCGATAGGGCTATTCTCAGAGGAAGGGTTATATTTCAGCCCCCTGAAAAATGTGAAACAACATTCAGGGCTTTTTTTCAAGAAACACGTAAATCCAAAAATGATAATAGTACTTCATTGCCAATGAAGATGCTGTGGAGGTTGCTTGATACTTTTCGATACAGGCCATACAAACCAATAATATAGACACCCCATAAAAAATTCTAGCACTTACCTATTTGGTTCCTTGATACTGTATTTCTAAGTCATGTATTAAGGTTTTAATGGGTGAGGCAACTGAGTTAGGCCAAAAACAAAACATAGCGAAATCAAACGCAAGTTGCCTCAAACAAGTCATGAACTCAAGTCCGTAAGTGCGGCAGAACCAGCCATTGTCAAAACACAGCAAGTGGTCACGCGGACATTTATACAAGGTTTTGGCTATGTGTGTCTGGACCTTACAGGGTATCTGCCATGAAAGGGTAACAAGAGAGACTAGTGATTTTGATGCAGTGTAAAATCTATGAATAAAGTGGTGCAATATCTGTAAGGGCTGCAGGGGCGGCCGATGTAACTTCAAAAATGGATCCAAGACATCTATGACACAAGACTCATCTGAAGCAGCGTACTTACTCTGAAGTCAATGTTAACCAAACTTCCAATTTCATCTTCTGTTTTCATCGCACTTTCTCCAAGGTTTTGCCTCCAAAGTACACCTGAGAAGGATCTGCATCCTGTGAGGGAGAACAGAAATGTACACTGACATCAAGTGGGTCTCACATTAGACGAATTCTGACCTATTAGACCTTTGTGAGCTATGAGGTGCTTAATTATAAAAATCCACCAGTGCAGGAAAACCAAGAACTCGTAGTTTTGTGAAACAAAATATGTGCAAAAGGAAGTATTATATTACGATGTTCCGCTCATCCAATTAATATTCTGTGCCGTGTACTAATAAAATAAATCCAAAGCGGTTTAAATTGAACGTTAAAACGATTGGGCTGTATTATTTACGGATTTTACTGTGCAGTCCACATAACACATGATCATTTTTTGGGTCAGTATAATCAGAGATACCAAATGATATTGATTTATATGTTTTGATACATTTAAACATTTGTATCTTATGCACAAAAATATTTTAGCGTATCATATACTATGACATTTTGGTTCGGAGGCTGGGTGAATTGTCCAATTTGCATTAGCAGTGGACTTTCACAGATATGAAATGAAATATATTTTTTTAATTTTGATATTTCTGCATTTTGGGATGTGGAGGATCTTAACACACTTCGATATGTTCATTTTATCTAGGGGAACTCTTTTTTATTTTTAAACATTTTGTTACCTTCAGATCCCTGTGTGTGATTAAACCCTAGGGGTCTGATCTATCCATAAACATATTGCAAACTATCGTATTGCAGAATTGTGGATCTTTAGCATCTGATTAGGGGTTCAAATAGGTTCATTCTATGAGAGCATGGTAGTGTCTGTAATAGCAATAGATTCCCCCCCACAGATAACACTGCGGGGGGAGAGGGAGAGGGGAGTTTAGTACAATGACATATGTCCAATTTGTCTGCCAGTGGAAACCATGCACCTGCGTAGACTATTGCATCATTACTAACAATACAGATTAAAAACTTAAGTTTCCTTGTAAGCTTCTTGACATGAAAGTGTGGTACGCCCTGCCAGCACCCGGGTTGGTAGCAAATTACACACTGGAGATGAGGAGGGTTGAGCGTAGCTCACCCTCCCCTCTCCATAGGGATGTCTGGTGCCAGCTTTACGTACAGGGAAAGATAGAGTAGTGCTCTATATTTTTCCTGGGATGGAACGGTGAAATGTTGTGCTCACCGTACTACGACCATGTGCCATAGGCGATATTTGGCTGGATATATGTCCCAGAAGTTTGTGGTGAGAGGGACCTCACTTTGTATCAACCAAGAATGAGGTTCCAGTGCTTCCCTCATTATAAAGCTCCATATTCACTTCAAGTGGCTTCAATGCTCAGCTTAGCTTTATATGTGTGATATATAAACTTACCCCAGATTAAAGAAAGCAGAAGTTCACCACAACTCGAGCCTTAGCAAGTACTGGTCCCGATCGGCTTGAGAGCTGGTTCTGTAGATTATATGAAATGAATATGTGTTAGTTTATTCATTTTTATTATACCATTACTCCTTCTTATTCATTAGTATAGAAATGAATAGCATGGTTATGTTCTAGTAACAAGATAACTATAGCCTAAAACTAAAATAAGCACATGGGGACAGTTTCTTCGACATTATATTGGTGACATTACATTGGCGAACCTTTTAGAGACAGAGAGCCAACTACAACACAAAGACCCACTCATTTATTACAATAGTGCCAACACAACAAATTTATTTGCAATGAAGCTCCTTGCCTATCACAGATCATCATATCAGCACCTGAGGACACCAAAAAGCAGAAAAAAGGAGAAATTGGATGATCATTTGTAAATTCTCTCCAGGGTCCCCTAAGCCGGAAGTATTGTCTGGGACCGGACCATAGCTACAATGATAATTCAGATCTGCACACCTTCCAATCTCTAGTAGTCCCAGGTAGAGCTGTCACTTTAAAATATCTCTGTGTGCAAAGCAAGACCCGGCTGTGCTGGACTGCAGGAAGACCTGGAATTCTCTCTGGTGACAGCCTGGGTGCCCACAGAGAGGGCTCTGAGTGTCACCTTGGCGCCCGTGCATAGGTTCGCCACCACGCTGTAGGTACAAGATACAGAGAAAGCATGCTACTCTAAAAGGAACCTGTCATTTCAAAACCCCAATAATCCTTGGCAGTACCTTACAGATAACTGTAATTGTGTCTTAATGGTTCCTTTATGGAAACTCAGCTCAGTAAAGTTTGTAACCTGCATATCTGTTAACATTGTCGGTACTGCCGACAGCTGCTATCAGCCAATTGAGTGGGGTAGTGCAGAGGGGCATGCTAAGGTTTGGGTGTACAATGCAAAACAGCCGTGATGAGTGGCGGAGCTTGACTGCATCAAAGAGCTCTCCAACTCCTTGACTGGATCTCAGAAAAACAAAATTGGGGAATAAAAGTTTTTTTGGGACAAAGTACCAAGGCAAAGGAAACATATTGGAACCATTAAGACACAAATTAAGGGGTATTCCCATTTTTCAACAAGTAATTGATATTGTTTGAATTATGAAAAGGTTATGCAAATGTTCAATATACTTTTTGATATCAATTCCTCACAGATTTCTAGATCTCTGCTTGCTGTCTTTCTATAAGAAAGCTCACTATTTACTTCCAGTGGACAGAAATCTGACCATGGTCACACACCCCGCCAAACCATGGGCACGGCTCATTATATTACACAGCTCTGTACTCTCTATGATATAACGAGCCGTGCATCTTTGGACAAGTCAGATTCTGTCCATGGAAGTAAACATAGAAGCTTAATCATGCGGGACAGCAAGCAAGATATAGAAAACGTGATGAGAATGTTACAGAAAAGATATTGGAAAAATGGATTGTTTTTCATCATACAAACAATAAAATTAATTTACCTAATTGGGAATAACCACTTTATCACTAAAGGTACGTAGGTTATGCTAGGTTTTAAAGCTGACGGGCTCTTTTTATAAATAAAAAATAATAATAAAGTAGCCACAGCAAAAACTGAGTTTTCTGCAATTCGAGAAGATATATAAAAAAGGGTTACTGTCTGTCGTGTCTGTAGTATGCAGTTAAGCTTTTGTACACCTGCCTAAGGATTCTGTGAGGTAAGATAGTGGATGTGTTACCAACTAACTAACCAGTTAAATTGTTGTCATTACTATAGATGGGCAGGTGTTTTTGCAACTTGAATTCTGAAGATTTTAATCCAAACCAACAATTTGGGAAAACTGGTGTCTGAACAAGTAAATTTGTGATTTTACAAGCAACTGAAAACAGCATAGATTCAGTGCAGATTGGAAAACTTAGTTAACCCTAGTTTATTCTCTAACAATTATATTAAATGAGTTAATTTAGAGGTCACATACGTTTCCAAAGAGAGAGGAATCTGCAGTTCTTGGGTCAACTGTTATTGCACTCGTCTCAAAATCAGGTAGAAGGTCACCTATAGGAATGGAACATAATGTTCTCACAGACACATCTGCAGATTTGTTTAAAAATATTAGACTTGATAATTGTATATTAACAAGACACTGAAGGCAAAGTTAATACATGGCAGCTCTCCTAGTAATGTAATATATAGACAAGCCCAGTCCGGTTAAGTTTACTAAGAGACTACCCCCATTATGATTGTAACAAATGTAGGGGATTAATCTATGAATTACTTACATTAGAATCTCTTTGAATGGTTTCCAAGCTACCACTCCACTTTTGAACCATTTTGGTTAGCCGAGCAGAAAAATTTCGCTCCTAAATTGGCATTAGAGAATAGATTGTTACTCATAAATAGAGGATACTGATACCAGCAGATTAGTGACTTGTATTATATTACAGGGTTTTTACTTAAGACCTTGAATGAGGAGAATGATAAGCTGTCTGTATGGTGATCGGCAACAAGTCTGCTTCATGGGCATCATCACCACGTCTTTTTTCGGATTGTTTGGATCTGAGGTTTATTGGTCACTGTGATTTCCAGAGCGATAGCGTTCTGATCTTGAAGAGCCAGGACGGAACCCCGTTGTCACTGGGTTGAAGATTAAATAGCCATGATCAGAATGGAGAACCAAATATTATTGTAGTTCGGGAGAAAAGTTGTCAGTTCATTTTGTAACATTTATGTCCACACATGGGGGGACATTTATCCGGATTTGCCACAAGTTTTCTGGCATACAAGCCCTGAAAAAAATTGCAATGCTTTGCACACTGCAGGAATTGCAATTATTCTCCTTTTTACACCACCTCCAAGCCAGGGAGTATGAAAGGGGCCGCTGCTGGTGCCTCTGATGTATCTCACGGCAATGGAGGGTTGGACCTTCATCATACGTTGGCGGATGAGCGCCAGCGTATGATAAACTCTGGTGCTCCAAATCTGATTGATATCAAATTGATATACTCTGCAGATTCTACATCCACAAGGGGCAAATTTACTTATCCAATCCTGTCGCGACTCCCGATTCGGACGGTCCGACGAAGATGAAGTCCGGCAGATTCACGCAGCTCATGCGCCCGGTTCCTGCATCCGTCGCTTCCCGCTGAGGTCTGCCGGAAATTTACCTTTTTTCTTGGTGCATGTAAGTAAGTGCATGTCTTGCGACACATTCGAAAGTTAATCCCGCGCGTAGTCCAAATCCTTCAGGTTGTCCGCTGGCCCGCCTCCCTCCCCCACCCCTGATTTGTGTCACGTGCAAGCCGGCACACTGAGCCAAAAATCTGTTCACGTGCGCCAAATCCCCCGTAAATGTGGCGCACAATAATACATAAATAGTCGGGAAACCGACGAAAATACGCTATGATGGACCCCTAGTAAATGAGCCCCAATGTGTCAATTTATGCTGCATATTTTACTCTTGGTAAGCAAAAAAAATTCCATGACAGTCCAAACTGCAGCTGGTCCTTTCCATCAAGAGACAGTGCACCTGTTGTGACATCAGAGACTAGGGCTTTTATCCACAGGAAGTAAACAATGAAGCTTCCTGTTGAATGACAGTAACCAGAGCTACAGATAAGGCCAAGTGCTCACCTGGAACAAATCTTGGGTGAGCACAGGCCGGAGGAAGCGGGGGGTGTCCTTCACCCTTCCTCCCTCCTTAGGCAGCAAAGAGCGGCCATCATATATTTTGCGGCACAACCTGACCGACAACGTGACCATACAGAGAGAAACGTGTGCTCACCGGAGACACAGAAGTCTATGGGGCCTGTGATCTAGACTAGATCACGGCCCCCATAACGGCCATCTGAATGAGGCCTAACAGTGAGTGGTAGTGATGAAAAGTATATTGGAAAAGTGTCTTCCTTTTCATTACACAAACCATATCAATTATTTGCTATAAGTAGACAACCCCTTTAAAGGTACAGCCATGCTGCTGCCTAGGCTTCTCTTCCCATAGATGCTAGACTCACAAAACTGTCCCTTCTTCCCCTCCCATGTTGCCAAATCTTACATACATATGTCGCTGTAATAACAGGATTTATTAACTAGCCATAGGGAATGATAATATAAAAGAACCTATGTCTGCAAACTGCTGCTGGGCACTCATTTATTAAAGCGTTGGACCCCTTTAGAAATGAGTCCTTGTTGGTTAACAGAGTTTCGGTTACAAAAGAATAAGATAATAGATTTACCTTTCAGTTCCGTGTAGAGTCGGCTCTATCCTTTGTGAAAAATTTGTAATCATCGTTCATATTACTGTTGCAGACATTGTCTTCACCACATCCTTCTTTCAAAAACTGAACCTGAAAATGTTCATACAGGTCACTATTAATGCATATATACTGTATGTGCAATGCAATAATCCAATAGTTCATATGAAAGTAACCTACTCAAAAACTGGAACTAAATCATATAAGTTGAAGTTAAAATGTTTGCAGCTCGAATATATTACTCTGTTGCATGAACAAATGTTTACATGAATTACAATTGCCTATAAAAATTAGGAGCAAAACCTGTAAATAGTAGTAGTATCATAGTAGTAGATAAAGTGGGAAAAAGAAGCAGTTGTTCTCATAGTTATGTGATATTTTTGATTTCTAGAAGGCATCCAGGCCCTTTTCAACATGTACAAAGTATCCACACAACAGTGTCCTGCAGCAGGAGTTCCACAGTCCCCTGTCTATGATGATGGTAGAACCTCCTCTCCTCATGTCAGAGGATGTCCCCTTCTATGGTGATGGTAGAGCCGCCTCTCTGGTGTAGAGGTGCCCCCTGTCTATGATGATGGTAGAACCTCCTCTCCTCTAGGTGTAGAGGATGTCCTGTTCTATGGTGATGGTAGAAACCGCCTCTCTAGTGTAGGGATGCCCCACTGTCTATGATGATGATAGTAGAACCTCCTCTCCTCTAGGTGTAGAGGATGTCCCCTGTCATGGTGATGGTAGAACCGGCCTCTCTAGGTGTAAGGAAGTATTACTTTTACACCTAGAATGTGGTATAGAGAATGGCAGGATGCTATGGAAATATATTGGGGAATAAAAAAGGGATTTTCCCATCCACATCTAGAGATTATGGCCACAAATACTTAAGGAAATTAAATATTTCATTGCCATAACAGTAACGTAGAGGATAAGTATCTGTTGCTGGTTGCAAGGTTCACCCAAATAAAACCATAAACACATAACCGTGTCCAAATGCCTGATCAAAATATAAAAACGAGTATCCCCTGCGGGTGGACTGATGTTACTTGGAAAAAGTAATTAAGGGATCACACCGTTCATCTCATCCAAAAAAAAAAATTACCACGGTGCGCCGCTCTGGAGTAGAAAAAGTATGGTGTCATGATTTTTTTACAACACTACAAACCCAAAAAAATTTGGGAATCACCGCGATCTACTGGACCCAAAGAAATAAAGAAGGGAGGAGGATAGGCCATTTTGAACCTGCCAAGTCACATAAAAAAACAAAATTACATACTCCAACCTTTGCCGCGGTCCGATGTCGGTGCAAGCTCCCCGATGCTCGCGTTCCCGCGGCGGGCCGACGACACCTTGTTACGCCATCTGCAGCGGACACCACCGCTCATAGTATCAGGCTGGAGGGTGAGGAGCTGCTACGCCGTACTCCAAGGCAGACTCTGATTGATAGCTCAAGTCCTTAGGCCTGAGGGGTCCCAGGAGAGAGAGAGAAGCCTAAACTTTTCAGCACAAGGGGTTTATCAAAACTCCCCATACACTTTAATTTAGCTTCTGGACATTGTAATAGTATCTAACACATAGAAATAGAGATGCGAGGATCAGAGATGATTAGTTTGGCTGGACAGGGTGGACAAGGAAGAGTTGTGGTTGTCCAAAACTTCTTCCATTTAAGGTTATCAAGGCCACGGTTCTCTTACAATTTGTCTATGAGCTCCTTGGGCAGTTCCATTGACCTCAGATTCTCATTGTGCTCTGACTATGCACATTGAGTTGTGGAGGTCTTGATAGACAAGGTGTGTGGCCTTTCCTAATAAAGTCCAATCAATTAATACAGCTGGAACTCGAATGAAGGATTTGTAGAACCATCTCAAGGAGGATCAGGAACGAAATGTACCATGGGCAGTTTGAGTGTCACTTCAAAGGGTCCGATGGGATTGTTTCAGTTTTCTTGTTTAATAAATTAGTAAAATATCTAAGTTCTGTATTTTTCGTGTCAAGATAGGGTGAAGAGTGTACATTAATGAGCAAAAACAAGAACTTTGATCTTTTTGACCAATGCCTGCAAAGAAACAAAGAGTATACATTTAAGGGTGCTGAATATTTTCTGGTACCACTGTAAATGCCCCATTAATTTAAAGTTCCCCAAACACGCCCATAAGCCCCAAACTAAATATAAAGAGACCTATAACGCTCAAAAAAGTTAAATCATAACACAAACCCCACATATATATATCACCCGTCCGTAACAATCCATAGAATAAAACTAAATAAACTATTGAACCCATATGATGAAGAAAAACGTTAAAACCCGCCAAAAATTATGATTTTACCTATTTTATCCCACTAAAATTGCAATAAAAAGTGATCAAACAAAACATGGCTACCAGAAATGATACTGTTGCAAAGAACAAACATGTCCCGCACAAAAACAAGCCATCGACCAGCTCTTGTAGCCAAAACTTAACAAGTTAGGCCACTTGGAAGACGGCGATGCAAAATGATAGATTTTTCCCCACATTAGGGTTTATTTGGCAATTTAGTAACAAACATAAGAAAAAATATTCATGTCTGGTATCCCGTATCGTATCGACCAATATAATAAAGATAACAGGATTATTAGGCTATACGGTGAACACGAAAAAAAAAAGTAAAATAAAAAATCCAGTACAGAATTGATGCTTTTCTACTATGACCTCAAAAAAGTCTCCTAATTTTCAACCATAGTGATACCAACCCCAAAATGTAACACTGGAAAAGCATCTCAGAGCGCAAAAAAAATGCCGTCACATGACCAAAATAACGAAAAAAGCGAAAAAAATTTATATACTTTAAATGGGGCCCATGAGGAAAACTAAAATCTGGAGCCTGCAGGGTGCTCTTCCTCTGCGCTCTCGCTGTGCCCCATAAAACAAGTAAAGTCCACATGTCGCTGCACTCAGGAGAGAAATTGTGTAGAAACAAAATTATGATGAGTTTTCTCTTTTTATCTTTGGAAATGTGTAAATTTTAGGGCTCTAAATGTATGACGTATAAACCGACAAAATTCGACCACTTATAAATTTCACCGCCATTTTGATTCAATTACTATGAAGATCTCAAGGGGTTAACAATCTTCGTAAAAAGCTGTTTCTGATAGTTTGAGGGGTGACAGATTTGAAAATGGGTTGGTTACTATAGGGGTTTTTGATGCTAAATAAGTAAAACTAATTTCAAACAGTATTTATCCCCAAAAATAGTCAATTCTGAAATACGGAAAAGCGATTTCTATTGTGTAAGCCGCGTGACGTCAAAATAAATATCCAAACACTTCAAAAATTATGAAAATGTAAAGTAGACAAATGGGAAATGTTATTTGCAAGTTATTTAGGTGGTAAATCGATCTGCCTGAAAAAGCTGCGGTGATTTTGAATTTCGAAAATGGCAAATTTTTCTCAAAATTTATCATTTTTTTTTCTTTTTGTTAAAATAAACGCAAAACTTATCAGCCAAAATTTACTCACTAAAATGAAGTACAACATGTGGGGGAAACAACAATCTCAGAACGCTTGATAAGTAACAGTGTTCAAAAGTTATAACCATATAAAGAGACGCAGGTCAGAATCCAAAAAATGGGACTGAGCCTTTAAGCTGTAAAATAGCTGCGTCCTTAAGGGGTTTAAATGAGAAAAATAGCTGTAATTAAAACATTTAATTACTATAGCTTCTAAGGGGCAACATGACCCCCCCCCCCCCTTCCTCCCCCACAAAGTTGGCCGATGTTAGAGGAATATATCAAAACAGTATACTTAGTGCAACAATTTGGGTGTGTAGATAACGGATGATTGAGCACAACATTAGAAAATAGTACTTTTTTTGTAATGTAAATAAGGGGCAAAAATTTAATAAAAAATATAGTGGTAGTGAAGTAGTACAACATGTAAGGAAAAAACTTCGGTCCGTAGTGTAAAATATCTGCGCATGGTGAACATGGCAATTACGCTCCCTCCTACAGCAGACCAGAGGGACGCTTCTCAATTAGTTTCCCTTCACGCCCCCGCCCTTCTATAGTCGTTTCAAGGTCTTCTCTTCCCAATACGCGCTGAGCGGGGTGACGATCTTCACTTAAAAATGCTCTCTTCCTTGTTTATTGGTTTTAACAATTCATTCCTCCCGTTTCATTGGTGATATTTGACCGTAGGCGTGGTACGCGCATCAGGCATCCTATTGGTTATTGTATGTGTCATTGTGGTTATAAATTACTACTATGATGGTGGGGCAGTTCCAACATGGCACCGTGTTGTTTCATTACCAGTCACCACGGCCCTCCACTGTTCTTCTGTGCTGTCTGATTGGATGGGTGGGGAAAGAAAAGGAAAAGCTGATGTGAGTGGAGAATCTTCAGCCTGAATCGGAGATGGACACGGTTTGAAGCGGTGCACGGGAGGGAACGGGACATTCATGTTACTGTAAAGGGTAGGGTGGTTGTGTTCATAGCGCCCGTAAACAGGAGAATCCCGGCGGGGAGTCCAACACTGTCACACAATGCAGGCTCCCTCCGTGCGCTATGAGAAGCGCGCGCACCCTCACCAGCAGAGCACCCCACTACTGGTGGACTACTATCTCAAGTTCTCCACCATCCGCCCCCTCTCATGAAACAGCAGTCTTGTATTTTGGTGAGTTCATCATAGGGTCAGATTCCAACCTGATTGCAGTTTCCATGGTCTTGCTCTATTAGGGGGCAGTATTGTAGTGGTTGGACACCCACCCCCATAAAGGGACGTCCCACCACCTTTTACGAACCATAATACAATATGATGGAGGTACAACACACAGAGAATGGAAGAGGAACCTCGACTTATGAGGTGAACTGAACTGAGTTAATTGCAGCTTGTTTTCTTACATAAATGCGAGCTGCAGTAACAGGTCTGACTCACTATAGACCTGTACGGTCACATTGCTTCCCCTATGGGGGCGTGCGACCTATCTGATAGTTGAGGAATCTTCTAAGTATGGTTGTACCCCTTCTTTAATATGAATGAGAGTTTTTTTAAAAAGGACTTTTTCTGATGCTAGAGGAACTTGTCAATGTTTGTCTGTCATGGTCACCTGAGAGAAGCTGTAACCCTAGTCAAGATCTGTGAGTTGATATAAACAGATCAATCATGATAAATCACGCGGTAGATATACTACCAAAATTAAGACATAATAACCTGGTAAGATGATATCCGAGAGAGGAATGAGGACGCTGCTGGCAATCCATGCATGTTTGTTCCTCTGTTATTACTCCTGGACGACAAACAGCTGGGTTTCACATTCCGCAGTTGTGCCATGATGTGTTTCTTTAACCTCTGACTCTTGTAGTGTCAGTGCTGTCTTGCAGAGAATAGGGAACCCAGCGTGGTTGACAAGTAGAATGGGAATGTTTGTTTACCAGTATTAATAACAGAGGGACTGTTAAAACATTGCAAAAAGAATGCATGGCATTCCTAAAATATACACATTGGTTATGTTATATTAAAACCCAGAAGGTCCCCATCTAATCACCGTTTGTTTACAACAGTCATCTTTCTTGGCTCCAATATAATCAACCATTTTGACCTTTTAGTTAAAGTTCGGGTAAAGTATTACGGATCTAATAGGGGTCACCCATTATTTATGTTTCAAAGGGGCCAACCCTTTAAGTTTTGTCAGTATGACACAGTACCACTATAGGTATGTTGTCACCCATGTTGCACCCCCTTTTATTGTCAAGGACTCTAGGGGACTATAGTATGGACCTATTATCCTAGAATATATGGATATTTCTTACTAGTAGTGATACTCACTTGTGTTAGATGGGTGATGATACCGGTTATTGGTTTTATCCTTTCTCTTATACCCAAAAAGAACAAGGGGATGTTGGTATCCCTCAGTCTTTCTGTGTCTGGGGCTGGAGAGAGAAATTTAAAAAACAACAGACAATGCGGCAGGGGGAGCTGTTAATGTTGATTAAGAAAGTCCACGAGATAACTGAGGGGGACCGTCGAACAATACCAGGAGGACTGTAAGCAATGTGTAACCACGTTATCCCCCAAAAAACTGGACTGATAAATCCAGGCTCATATTCCCCTCCTGTGATCTATTAGCGATTACTATTAGGCTCATTATTACCTGGTAGCTTTGTACAAGACAGTGACTCCTCTTATAACTTGCCCCTGGTTGGGGTCTGAACTTCACCCTTGTGAGTAGTGGCTGACTCATTTTTGAGCTGATACCAATGATGTGTGATCCCTTGTACGAGGCGTCCGACTATTTCACAATGAAGCAGCGTGGAACACGACCAGGTCCTGAGCTTACTAAAATATGCCCGCAATGCATACCTTCATCTTGCGCCCAAGGGCAAGTAAGCCAGTAGCGTTGGTGTCTGGTTTGTTTGCAGTCGGGTTGCTAGGAGCGTGTGCTGGAATCTCGGCTGGTTTAATAATTTAGTGTGCGGTGGACTAAGGGCCAGAAATGTCTGCAAAAAGTTTAGCAGTGAATCGTCTTGCGAAACTAAAAGTTTATAACTCTCAATACATCCGGTGATTCCATTTGTGTTAGAGCCTGTGCAATAAATCGGAGCTGAATCACCTTTTTATGGGCTTCGGAGTGAAATATTCCATCATTTTTCCAGTGATTGAGGATTGTAATTGAAATAATCGATCTGTTGTCACCCCTATCTATGAGCTTACAATGTTCAGGGATCACGTAATGTCAGCCATATTCTGCATGAGAAAACTGAAGTGTTTCCCTGATTTGTAGCGGGTTTATATATCATGACTCTCATTTTTGCTTGCAGGTTTGGGAAAAACCTATAACTTACATTGGAAACCTTAGCAGAGTGTTCTTTTAGTTGGGGATTTGCTTTCTACAACCTAAAGGGTCTTCATACAGGACTTGTTGTCGTAATGGAATCCTAAATGGGCCGACAATACCATTATGTGTTCAGTGCATTCTTTTTGGGTTACTTTAGGACCGACAAATGTTATTTCTATTGTTTGCTCCTACAAGGGTAATAGGCTGAAAACTGCTTGGAACTTTTACACTTTGTCACTATTTCCTGTAGACTTTTTGCTAGTATCACTCTCAGAGTGTCAATCCAGCAGGAAATGTTGGATAAAAGATGTTATCCAGTATATGCTATTGCTAGGGAGGCCATTAGAAGCATGGGAAGAGGCCCCGCTTGGCTTGGACAGCCTTAATTATATTTGCAAACTGTTATGGCTCCCATCCCCCTCCCTGAGTTGTTTTTAGTTCGGTGGTCTGGCTTTGTGATGTTTATGTCACTCGTGGAGACCACGAAACAGGCAAATCACTGGCATGCTTGCTGATGTTCACTCCTCCACTTTAAGGAGAGCTGAACCAGAGGTATAAGCAATAACACCCCCACTGTAAGCAATCAACCTCCAGTGTGTCAGTACGTCGGGAATCCAAGGCTTCATGTCTTGACCCTATTGGGACCCACAAATGAGGTTCATGAACATAAGTTACGATACGATAGGATGTCTGTCCGCACTGTGATAGAACTCGCACCACAGAGTATAGGAGCAGGTCCTATGTTTTGGATAGGGGAAGGGGGTGGGACCAGATGATGTGCTTTGCACCGATAATCCGGGTTTGTGTTGCACTTGGCCCTAAAAACGGTTGGTCAAAAAAAAACAAGATTTGAAGGCAGAAATATTCTGCCACGGTTTGCGGATGAGACTGTGCATACTCATTCAAAATGCTAAACCGGACGTCGGACTCGACGGCTACAAAGTAAAAACTTTTTACTTAGAATTTCCCTGTAAAATAGTGCATGAATATTCATGCATATATCGGGAAAGCAGATGGTTAGGTGTACATATTTCCTACATCAATATATAAAACTTGTGTACACATCGCCGGTTGGGTTAAAGCCCGTTCCTGTGTTAATTGCTCCTATCCCAACACACCATTGCATGGTGGACTTCCCTGGAAAATTCTGTTGATTGTGTGACGCTTTTTGCAGCTCGTTCTCCTGGTTTTGTGCCCTTCAGCTTCTAATGTTATCTTAAATGAAACCCTATTGCAGTTGTATACAGCAGCGCGGTGATCCTCTCATATTAAAAAGAATTGGGTGCGTAACTGGTAGGGGGATCATGTGTGATATTTAAAGAACACTCCACCTAGAAATAAATGCAAAAAATCAAGAAGAAAATAAGTAAGTTGTTCCCATTTGTTGGTCAGTCTGCAGTCATTTTCTATATGATTCTTGACTCAAATAATTGATAGTCAATTCAAGCGAGGGGAAAACACACAGCGAATTCTCCTCTGATCTGTTATTAATATCTATGGTGGACAGTAAAAGCACATGGGGCTTTTATCTGTCCATGTGAACAATCAACCTGCAGTACTATTATAGATTTCAGGTCCGGCAGGGGAGATTGTTCATGGACTCAGATTAAAATCACATGACTCCTGCGTTTGCGGCCGTATTATGGAGAGGAATTCTCTGGCTGACGATCGGTAACAGACATATCAAAAAAGAGAGCAGAACTTTTAATAGATTGGATATTAGTAATTACCTACTATCTGCCCCCCACACTTAGGCACACATTACAAAACAAATTGAGGTAAAGTGGGAAACCGCAATCCCCTTTAACAATAAATAATACCACAAAGTTTTACTATAGACCTGTGAAAAGCCCCCCGTTGGTCATTTTTTTTTTTGATTTGTGTTCTAATCCTTCTCCATGCCAGGATCGGGTGAAGACTGTGAAAAACGGTTTCTTTTTATTTTTCTCCGACAGGTAGTTCCCGTACGCTTAGCGAATATTAATGAAGGAGATTTAATTGCGTTTCGGATAACCTCTGATAGACTGCCTTCATCAAAATGGTGCCAGAGCTGGTAAGAGCGGGGGCTGTGAGCTAGTCCGGGAGCCTTTAAAAATTCACACCATTGTAGGGATTTTTAGGACTAATGTCAAATGCGTATTGTGAGAGAGGACAAACCCCAGTGATCATCCCCAAAAGCTTACTGGGACTCCGTGTAGAACTGGGCAACCATTAGTTCCAGGGACGTCTGTGGGATGCCTTTGTGTGGGGCCCCCAGTCAGTGTTGCATGATGTTACCAGGTCCTTCCTGCTGTAGTGTTCAGGCCTTGGCTGTAGGGTATATAGACCTACATATAGAATCGAAAGTAGCAGCAAAGTTGTTGTTCCGTCCTTATCCAAGGACAATTTTGCTATCTTTTCTTTTGTCCATGAATTGCGAATTGTATTTTTAGCTGTGGAATACAGTAATAAAATCTGGCAACTAGGAAGCTGCTTCATGTTACTGACTTGAACCTAGAACACAGGATGGGCTGTGTTGCTAATATAAAGACACTTTAACATATTTACGTATGTGAGGAAGCAGGAAATGGAGCAGACTTGCTGTGAGGTTTTTATTTCTTCCAGATCGGTTTTATCTATTCAGTGATGCAAACACTTTAGATGCCGGTAAAGTGCCCAAACCACAAACCGAAACTCCACATATTTTGGCAAAGTGCGTATTCGAGAGTTTTTTGCTAAACCAGTAATATTAATCATGCTCTGTTACCATGTTTAGTCGTATAGGTCACCTGAGGGAACTAATTACAGTAGAAATAAGGAGAGAGAGTTTAGGATTATAATTTGTCAGTTCCTTCTAGGGTTCGGGCTGCATTGGTACGCAGGAGGCTTGAGTCCTGTGACTGACGAACTTCGTGATGTTTGGTGAGGCGCAGGTGCCAGGAGGGGGGGAAGGGTCTGAGTGCTGCCTCTTGGCACCCGTGCCATAGGTTTCGCCACCAACTGTTATAATATTGGAGACATGGGGACTTCTTATCACGCTTGCTGCAAAAGCAGTCCAAGTAAAAGTAAAACGTTTATACAAAATTATAAGAGGAACCAGGGACATTACTCATAAAATCCATGACCCTTCTTCTAAAATTCAATTGGTCTCATGAACCAGAAGGGCTCTGGGGGTGGTTAACTAGAGACACTCCATGCTTGCAGCTTCACAGGTGTTGTCACTCCCCCCCCCCCCCCCCCCACGAAAACCTCAAAAAAAAAAACCAAAAAAAGACAAGAACAAAAGACGACACAACCCACCAGACAATAAACCCACCCCCCCCCCCCACCCCCCCCCACCCCACCCCCCCCCCCCCCCCCCCCCCGGCCCACTCCTTCTCCATCGGCCTGATTTTAGCTAGGAAGGAGGCCACAGATAACAAATATAAGAAGGTCAAGACAGTCAGGTGCTGGTTTATCCTTCAAGGCCTAAATAAAAGGGGAGGGAGGGGAAAGTTAATGATTTGTTTTTGTCTTGTTCGCACATTTGTCAGTGAGGTGGTGGGTAATGGAAAGTTAGTTTCCGTCATTTCTTGAGCTTGTGTGCTCTGGGGTCTTGCCTCGGGTCTGTTGTTTCTTTCTTTCCAGGTAGTACAGTAGTGCCAGGAGACTGTGATTTTAAAGACAGAAATACATGATGACGGCACAGTGAGGAACGTAGTTCCTGTGTGACTGGGTCAACATTCATGACACTATTGTTTCTGCAATCAATATTGAGGTATCAACAGTGTAATGGACACCAACTTGTTTTGGATTTTTTACCAATTTTGCACTCAGGGGCTGGTTAGGGCAGTAAAGGGAACGTACACCCATTTTTTCACAAATACAGCTAGTGACGGTTTCCCATAAGGGCTTATATAATCAGGATTGATGCCTCCTTAGTAGAAAAATGTTCCCTACATCAGCCGCAAAGTATAGGGATCATGTCCTCCTCGGCCCAAGTCCAGCGGATCTCACCATTCAGAAATTCATGTGATGTGAACAGGGTTGATGTCATCGAAGGTCCTGCCCAATGACATTTGCAAAAATATACCCCATTGAATGTTCAGTGATCACATGCAGCATGTCTCCAATGGACGTCTACTCTCCCCATGTCATACGTGGAGACTGACTGTGATTCCATGTGGATCAGATGCCATATGGGAAGATTTTTCAACTTTTAGGTGGCCAAAGGTGACCGTTTAATGATCATCAATCTGGTCACATGGACATGAAGTGCGACATGGGGAGGAAGTAGTGCGGAGGCAGATGAGCCTGAATGCCGCCCCTCTGATGCCAGAGAGATAAAGTTTGATTTTTTATGGTGATTTTTAAAAAATTTTTAGCTAAAAAATGGTTCTCATTGAGTTAATGGAAAAACTTGCACTACATGCGCATTTTAGGGGAAAAACTTATCTGGGGGTCCCAGTGAAAGGACCCTCATGGATTACGAGAATGGGGGTCCTTATAATGCAAATTTGCTATGGCCAGAGCTGAGAACGTTTATATTCCGGCAGGTCATAGAGACGTATGAATATGGCAGTAGTTAGATCACAAGTGTCCAATAGTGTTTCGGTTCATATAGTGCAACAAGGGACCCCTCTTTCTCTTATCTGGGGACACCCCACCAATCACTCTCGTTGATTCAGTGCAGTACATCAGGTTTCCCTTTAGTGTCTCCACTCCGGTATAGTAATCACCCCTCTATCTGATACAATACAAGATTTTTAAAAGGGGTATGGTCATCGGGGCACGCACAGTCAGTTTGATAAAGCGGCCATATGTAAACATTTCTTCAATTAGATGTTCATTTAAAAAAAAATGTCCTGGGGGAAGATAATTTTAGAAATGTTAGCCATGTTGTCCTTTAAGGAAACAAGACGTGCCTCGATCAGACCACCTCTGCGGAGTGGATTGCACCAAAGAAACAAAAGTTATTGTAATAAAAATGTCCGGGGGTATTGCAGGGGTCCCCACAGCCGTTCCTGTGGTAATGATCGATATAGCTCAGTGGTCAGGCAGGCAGGACCATACCGCATCTGTTCGGACCAATTGCTGCCAGGACGTGTGGGTGGTGGTGGTGTATCAGAGGAATATGATTTCTAGGGACAACATGACTAAAATTTATGAGACATTATCTTCACACAGGAACATTTTTTTAATCACATCAATTGAAGAAATAGAAATGTTTACATATGGCAAATGAAGTTAAGTTAGCTTGCAGCTTCACATTTTAACTTCACGCAAGCGAGAGCATGGACAGAGTATTGGACAAAATTTCATAATTAAACCAATTTAATCACGCCCCCTATTAAGTCCTTATTTGACACCTCTCATCAATGACCCGGGCACGATAAGGGGTGACATCGATGCTTTTACCCTTTTTTTTTTCTTTTTTACGTATCAGTTTTTTTTAAAGCTTCACAGATACGGTAAGACGATAGGAATCGTCACAATGATGTCACAAAACAAGGGCGCTCATCTTCGGGGTGGTGGTGGGAATACAAGGACCGCTTGTGGAGCCGGACCCAAGTCGGAGTTAAACCTCTCAAAATGTTGCAGTAGTATTTATTGATGATCGCGTCGAAGGAGCCGAGATCGATCAGGATGCTTCGGAACCAGCCAACACAGTAAAGTAAGAAGACTGTTGTATTGTGGGTGGTTATTGCCGCACGCGGTGAGTTTGCCCAAGGATGCAAGAGTGCAGGGTCTAATAATTGGGGATCACATTAGGGAAGGGGTCGTCAACTAGAAGGGGAGGAGTTTAAAGGAGGGGAAAAGGCAACAAAATGGCAGCTCTATATGATATCTATGGGGGCTGATGTGAAAATAGCAAAAATCACTGGCCCCCCAAATGTTGGGTCCCCAGAGGAAAACACAGCTCTATCCTTCTATAGTAAGTAAATGGCCTTTCACCATAATCTTTAATACAAGTACAGATGAGAATAGTGCCGTTCGTTGTGAATTTACTTAATGTTAGTTAAAATAGGCTACGGTGTCCTTCTTCCATCATATATGTGCCGTTAGTTAAATACGGCTTTCGGTTCTGATCCCTGACAGCCTGAGAGAAAAGGCACCAGTGTGTCTAAGCCAATCCTGACGTGCCAGTTCTCGGGATAGTATAAACTCCAAGAAGGGTATCAGAAGAGGAAATATAGAATAGGGTATGGATTTAGTGTATAAGTGATCCTATCTGTTGCTAGGATTTTAGATGACAATGTCACACAGCGAACTACAGCTGGATACTTAGTGAAGAATATACAAAGTTGATATGTTCCTTGTTTTATTCGAAAGGTTTGGTTACCCTTAAGTCTGTGCTACAAGTGGAAGATGGGACGCTCAACGGTGAAACTTTCGAAAAGTAGTTGGGTAGGACGCCCTTCATCAGGGAACTATAAAGCGTGTGGATTTTTTTCACACTATGGATATCAAATGATTGGGGGTGGTATCTAGAGGTGAGACACGCATGTCAGGGAGTAACGGTGCAGCTGGAGTATGTGTGTTTGCCAGGGGTCAGGTATGGCTGGTGCTTTCGTCTCGGAATTAACTCTGATTTGAAGCTGTTATGGAAGATTAGGGCACGGGAGAAAAGATTGAATTATTGATATAGGCAGACGGACTCTCTCCTTCTCCATCCTCCCTCCCCCTCCTCTCCTCTTCTCAGCCTCTATATTCTTTTCTTCTCCTTCTATTTCTTCCTCTTCCTCCCTTTTTTTCCCTCCTCTCCCCCCCCCCCCTCTTCTACTCCCCTAAAAACGTGAAATAAAGATGTTTTTATATAAAAAAAAAAAGTTAAGTAAGAAGTTATTACATTTTACACCTAGAATGTGGTATAGAGAATGGCAGGATTGCTATGGAAATATTTTGGGGAATAAAAAAGGGATTTTCACCATCCAAATCTAGAGATTATGGCCACAAATACTTAAGGAAATTAAATATTTCATTGCCATAACCAGTAACTTAGAGGATAAGTATCTGTGCTGGTGCAAGGTTCACCCAAATAAAACCATAAACACATATACACGTGTCCCATAATGCTGATAAATATAAAAACGATTATCCCCTGCGGGTGGGATGGATCGTGACTTGAAAAAGTTAATTAAGGGACACACACGTATCTCATCCAAAAAAAATTACATGATGCAGCAGATCTGGAGTAGAAAAAGTTATGTAGGTGTCATTGAATTTTAGTTTAAAAAACTACAAACCCATAAAAATTGGAATCACCGCACGATCGTTACTGACCCAAAGAACAAAGAGGGAAGGACCGCATTTGACCTGGCAAGCACATAAAAATAAACACAAAATTAATACTAATATTTGGACTAGGTACGATGCTCGGTGCATGTCCCCGATGCCTCGGTTCCCTGCAGGTGCCATCAGATCTATCCTTGCAAGCCTCCGCCGGCTGCCTCGAGCTGTGATTCCCTCCGCTATGCGATCCCCTTGCACCTCCGGAGGTTTATCGACCTGGTTTTAATTCCCCCCCCCCACGTACATGGAAGATAATCCCTCGATCTCTACGTTTTTCCTTCATACCTTCTTCGCCTGCTATGATTTTTTCCCAAGTATGTACCAAGCCTTACCTTCATATGATCACGGCCGCCGCATCTTGTACGCCATCTGCAGCGGAATCACCACCGCATCATAGTATCAGGCTGGAGGTGAGGAGCTTGCTTACGCCGTACTCCAAGGCAGACCTTGATTGATAGCTCAGAGTCCTTAGGCCTGAGGGTCCAGGGGAGAAGAGCCTAAACTTTTCAGCCAAGGGGGTTATCAATCCCCATACACCTAATTAGCTTCTGGACATTGTAATAGTATCTAACACATAGAAAAGAGATGAGACGGATCAGAGATGTAGTTTGGTCGGACAGGTGGACAAGGAAGAGTTGTGGTTGTACAAAACTTCTTCATTTAAGCGATTATCAAGGCCACTGTTCTCTTACAATTCTGTCTATGAGCTCCTTGGGCAGTTCCATTGACCTCATGATTCTCATTGTGTCTGACATGCACATTGAGTTGTGAAGTGTATGATAGACAGGTGTGTGCCTTTCCTATATAAAGTCCAATCAATTAAATACAGCTGGACTCGAATGAAGGAGTAGAACCATCTCAAGGAGGATCAGAACGAAATGTACACCATGGCAGTTTGAGTGTCACTTCAAAGGGTCCGTGGGATGTTTCAGTTTTCTTGTTTAATAAATTAGTAAAAATATCTAAGTTGTTATTTTTCGGTCAAGATAGGGTGAAGAGTGTACTCATAATGAGCAAAAACCGAACTTTGATCTTTTTGACCAATTGTGCCGCAAAGAAACAAAGAGTATACATTTAAAGGGTTTGAATACTTTCTGGTACCCACTGAAATGCCCCATTATAATATAAGTTCCCCAAAAATCACGCCCATAAGCCCCACTACACATATAAAGGACATCTATAACGCTCAAAAAAGTCTAAATCATAACACAAACCCCACATTAATTAGTATCACCGCCGTCCGTACAATCCATAGAATAAACTAATATAACTATTGAACCCATATGATGAAGAAAAACGTTAAAACCCGCCAAAAATATGATTTTTTACCTATTTTATCCCACAAATATGCAATAAAAAGTGATCAACAAAACATTGCTACCAGAAATGATATGTTGCAAAGAACAACAAACATGTCCCGCAAAAAACAAGCATCGACCATTTGTAGCCAAAAACTTAACAATGTAGGCCACATTGGAAAGACGGCGATGCAAAATGATAGATTTTTCCCCCACTTAGGGTTTTATTTGGCAAATTTAGGAACAACCAAGAAAAAATATTCATGTCTGGTATCCCGTACTCGTATCGCACCCATATCTAATAAGATAACAGGATTATTAGGCTATACAGGTGAACACGAAAAAAAAGTAAAAAGTAAAAAACCAGTACAGAATTGATGCTTTTCTACTCATGACCTCAAAAAAGTTCCCTAATTTTCAACATAGTTGATATCCCACCCCAAAATGTAACCACTGAAAAAGCATCTCATCGCGCAAAAAAAATGCCGTCACATGCCCAAATAATCGAAAAAGCGAAAATTTTATATCCTTCAAATGGGGCCAATGAGGAAAACTAAAATCCTGGACAGCCTGCAGGGTGCTCTTCCCTTCTGCGCCTCCGCTGTGCCCCATAAACACAAGTAACGTCCACATGTCGCTGCACTCAGGAGGAAATTGTTAGAACAATTTTATGATGAGTTTTCTCCTTTTTATCTTTGGAAATGTGTAAATTTTAGGGCTTAAGTATGAACGTAATAACCGAACAAAATTCGACCATTCTAAAAATTTTTTTCACCGCCTTTTGATTCAATTACTATGAAGATCTCAAGGGGTTAACAATCTTCGTAAAAAGCGTTTCTGATAGTTGAGGTGTGCAGATTTGAAAATGGGTTGTTATATTAGGGGGTTTTGATGCTAAATGTAAAACTAATTTCAAACACGTATTTATCCCCAAAAATAGTCAAATCTGAAATACGGAAAAGCGATATTTCTATTGTGTAAGCGCGCTGTGACGTCAAAATAAATATCCAAACACTTCAAAAATTATGAAAATGTAAAGTAGACAAATGTGGAAATGTTATTTGCAAGTTATTAGGTGGTAAATCGATCTGCCTGAAAACGCTGGTGATTTTGAATTTCGAAAATGGCAAATTTTTCTCAAAATTTATCATTTTTTTCTTTTGTTTTTAAAATAAACGCAAAACTTATCCGCCAAAATTTACTCACTAAAATGAAGTACAACATGTGTGGGGAAAAAACAATCTCAGAATCGCTTTGATAAGTAACAGTGTTCAAAAGTTATAACCATATAAAGAGACGCAGGTCAGAATCCAAAAAAAGGACTGAGCCTTATAGCTGTAAAATGAGCTGCGTCCTTAAGGGGTTTTAATGATGAAAAATAGCTGAATTAAAACATTTAACTCTATAGCTTCTAAGGGGCAACATACCCCCCCCCCCACCTCTCCCCCACAAAGTTGGCCGTGTTAGAGGAATATATCATACAACAGTTACTTAGCAACCAATTTGGGTGTTACGACTAACGGCAGATGACACAACATTAGAAAATAGTACTTTTTTGTAATGTAAATAAGGAAAAATTTAAATAAAAAATATTAGTGTGTAGTGAGTAGTACAACATGTAGGAAAAAACTTCGGTCCGTAGTGTAAAATAATTGCGCAGGTGCAACATGGCAATTACAGCTCCCTCCTATCAGCAGACAGAGGGACGCTCTCAATATAGTTTCCCTCAGCCGCCCGCCCTTCTATAGTCTGTTTCAAGGGTCTTCTCTCCTCAATTACGCGCTGAGCGGGGGTGACGATCTTCTTAAGAATGCTCTTCGCCTTGTTATTGGTTAACAATTCATTCCTCCCGTTACTTGGTGATATTTGACGTAGGCTGGTACGCGCATCAGGGCATCCTTATTGGTTTATTGCTTGTGTCATTGTGGTTATAAAATTATTACTATGATGGTGGGGAGTTCCAACATGGCACCGGTGTTGTTATTACCGTCACCATCGGCCCCTCACCTGTTCTTCTGTGCTGTCTGATTGGTGGGGTGGGAGGAAAAGAAAGGAAAGCTGTGAGTGGAGAATCTTCTCCTTAGAATCGGAGAGGACAAGGTGTAAGCGGGTGCACGGGAGGGAACGGGAACATTCATGTTATGTAAAGGGCGTGAGGTGGTTGTGTTCATTAGCGCACCTACTAACAAGGAGAATCCCCGGCGGGGAGTCCAAACACTGTCACACAATGCAGGGCTCCTCCGTGCGCTGATGAGAGGCGCGCCCATCACCAGCAGAGGCACCCCACTCTGGTGGATATCTCCAAGTTCTCTCACCATCCCCCCCCTCTACATGAAAACGCAGTTCTTGATGATTTTGGTGAGTTCATCATAGGGTCAGATTCCAACCTGTGCAGTTTCCAGTCTTGCTTTATGGGGCAGTATGTGTAGTGGTGTGGCAACCCACCCCCATAAAGGGACGGTCCCACCACCTTATTTACCGACTAATATCAAATATGATGCGAGGGTACAACACACAGAGAATGAAGAGGAACCTCGACCTCTATGTAGGGAACTGAATGAGGTCTAATTGCAGCTAGTTTTCTTCAAATGCGAGCTGCAGTAACAGGTCTGACTACTATAGAGACTCGTCAATTTGCTTCCCCTTATGGGGGCGCATGCACCTATCTGATATATGAGGATACTTTAAGTTGGTTTGACCCCTTTAATATGAATAAGAGTTTTTAAAAGGATCTTTTTCTGATTGCTCAGAGAACTTGTCATACCTTGCTGTTCACTGTCACCCTGAGAGAAGCTGTAACCCTAGTACAAGATCTGTGAGTTGATAAACTACGATCAATCATGATAAATCACGGTAGATATACTACCAAAATTAAGACATAATAACCTGTAAGATGATATCGGGAGAGGAATTGAGGACGCTGTGCTAATCCATGCAGTGTTTGGTTCCTCTGTTATTCCTCCTGGACGACAAACAGCTGGGATTTCACATTCCCGCATTGTTGTCCATGATGTGTTTCTATTAACCTCTGAATCTTTGTAGTGTCAGTTGCTCGTCTGCAGAGAATAGGGACCCAGAGTGTGTTGACAAGTAGAATGGGAATGTTTGTTTTACCAGTAGTTAATAACAGAGGACTGTTTAAAACATTGCAATAAAAGAATGCATGGCATTCCTTAAATATACACATTGGTTATGTCTATATTTAAACCAGAAGGTCCCCACTATCCGTTGTTTACACAGTCATCTTTTTGGCTCCAATAATCAACATTTTGACCTTTTTAGTTAAAGTTCGGGAAAGTATTACGGATCTAATAGGGTGCTACCTCATATTCTATGTTTCCAGAAGGGCCAACCCTTTAAGTTTTGTTCGTATGACACAGTACCACTATAGGTAGTATGTCACCCATGTCACCCCCTTTATTGTCAAGTGACTCTAGGGGACTATATATGGACCTATTAGTCTAGATATAGATATTTTCTACTAGTATGTCGTACTTTTGTTAGATGGTGGATGATACCGGTTATTGGTTTATCCTTTCTCTTATACCAAAAAGAACAAGGGGATGTTGGTGATCCCTCGTCTTTTCTGGTCTTGGGGCTTGGAGAAGAAGAAATTAAAATAACATACAGGGACAATGGGACAGGGGGAGCTGTTAAGTGATTAAAGAAAGTCCAGAGCGATAAACTGAGGGGGACTCTTGGAACAAGACAAAGGAGGACGTAAGCATGTGAACACCACGTTATCCACCCAAAAAACTGACTGATCAATCCAGGCTTCATATTCCCTCCTGTGATTCATTAGGCGATTACTATTAGGCTATATTCACTGGGCTTTTGTACACAGAGTGACTCCTCTTATAACTTGACCCCTGGTTGGGGGTCTGACCTTCACCCTTGTGATGTAGTGGCTGACTCATTTTTGAGCTGATAACAATGAGTGTGTGAATCCCTTGTACGAGGCGTCGACTATTTCACTAATGATAGCAGCGTGTGAACACGACCAGGTCCTGAGCTTACTAAAATAGCCCGCAATGCAATTACCTTCATCTTGCCGCTCTCAAGGGCAAGTAAGCCAGTAGCGTTGTGTCTGGTTTGTTTGCAGTGGGTGTTCTAGGAAGCGGTGCTTGGATCTCGGGCTGCGTTATAATAATTTAGTGTGCGGGGTGACTAAGGCCAGAAATGTCTGCAAAAGTTTATCAGTGAATCGTCTGGATAACAACAAGTTTGGATAACTCTCAGAATACATCCGGGTCATCCATCTTGTGTTGAGCCTGTGCAATAAATGCGGAGCTTTGAATCACCTTGTTAATGGCTTCGGAGTGAAATCATTCCATCATTTTCTACAGTGATTGTAGGATTGTAATGAATATGAATCGATCTAGGTACCCTCATCTTAGAGCTTTACAATTGTCAGGGATCACGGAATGTCTGACCATTTCGCAATAGAAAACTGAAGTGTTCCTGGATTTGTAGCGGGTTTACTATCATGACTCTCATTTTTGCTTTGCAGGTTTGGGAAAACCTAAATTACATTGGAAACCTTAGCAGGAGTGTTCTTTTAGTTTGGGGTTTGCTCTTCTACAACCTTAAGGGTCTTCATACAGGACTTGTTGTCGTAATGGAATGCTAAATGGGCCTCGACAATACCATTTGGTCGTGTAGCTCTTTTGGGTTTACTTTATGGACCGACAAATGTATTGTCTATTGTTTGCTCCTAACAAGGGTAATAGGCTGAAACTCTATGGACTTTTCACTTGTTCATTTCCTTGAGACATTTTTGCTCAGTATTCCTCAGGTTGGTAATCAGCAGGAAATGTTGGATAAAAGACTGTTATCCAGTTAGCTATGCTTAGTGGAGGCCATTAGAAGTATGGGCAGACGGCCGACATGGCTTCTTGGACTATGACTCATATTTATATTTGCAACTGTATGGCCTATACCCCCCAACCTCCCTGAGTTGATTCTAGTGTGGTCTGGCCTTCTGTGATGTTATTGTACTCGTGGAGACCCGAAAACAGGCAAATCACTGGACTGCTGCTGAGATTCACTTCCACACTTTAAGGGAGCTGAAACCTAGAGGTATAAGCAATAAACCCCCACTGTTAAGCAATCAACCCTCCAGTGTGTAACGTAACCGTTCGGGAATACAGTAGGCTTCAGTCTTGACCCTATTGGGACCACCAAAGTGAGGTTCAATGGACAATTAAGTTACGATACGATAGGATGTCTGTCCGCACTGTGATAGCGTCGCACCACAGAGTATAGAGCGGTCCTATTTTTGGATAGGGGAGGGGGTGAGGACCAGATCGATGATTGCTTGCACTTAATCCGGGTTTGTGTGCACTTGCCCCTAAAACGGTTGTAACAAAAAAAAACAAGATTTGAAGGCAGAAAATTCATGGCCACGGTTTGCGGATGGACTGTGCAATACTCGCAATTAAATGCAAACCGGACGTCGGACTGACGCTACAAAGTAAAACTTTTTACTTAGACTTTCCCTGTAAAATAGTGCATGAATATCATGAATATATCCGGAAAGCAGAGGTAGTGTACATATTTCCTACATCAATATAGTTTAAAACTGTTGTAACATCGCGTCGGGTTAAAGCACCGTTCCTGTGTTAATTGCTTCCTATCCCAAACACCACTTTCATGGTGACTTCCCTGGCAAAATTCTTTCGATGTGTGACGCTTTTGCAGCTCGTTCTCCTGGTTTTTGCCCTTCAGCTTCTAATGTTATCTTAAAGAAACCCATGCATGGGTTGATACAGCAGCTGCAGGTGATCCCGTCATATAAAAAGAATTGGGTGCGAACTGGGTGGGGGATCATGTGTGAATTTCAAGAACACTCCACCTAGAAATAAATGCAAAAAATCAAGAAGAAATAAGTAAGTTGTCCCATTTTGGTCAGTCTGCAGTCATTTTCTATTGATTCTGACTCATAATAATTGATAGATCTCAGAGCAGGGGACACACCCAGCGAATTCTCCTCTGATCTGCTTAATCTATGGTGGACAGGTAAAGCACATGGGGCTTTATCTGCCCATTGAACCAATCGAACCTGCAGTACTCTTATAGATTAGGTCCATGCAGGGCGCGATTGTTCATGGACTCGATTAAAATCACATGACCCTCAGTTTGCGGCCGATTATGGAGAGGAATATCTCTGGCATGACGCATGCTGGTTAACAGGACATATCAAAAAAGAGAGCATGAAACTTTTAAATAGATGGATATTAGTTAAATTACCTAATATCTGGCCCCCCACACTTGGCACACATTACAAAAACAAATTGAGGTAAAGGGGACCCCGGGCAATCCCCTTTAACAAATAATACCACAAAGTTTTACTATTATTGACCTGTGAAAGCCCACCCCGTTGGTCATTTTTTTTTTTTCTGATTTGTGTTCTATATCCTTCTCTGCAGGATCGGTGTGTGAACGACTGTGAAAAACGTCTTTTATTTTTCTCGACAGGTAGCTTCCACGTACGATTAGCGAATATAATGAAGGAGATTATTGCTTTCGGATAACCTCATGAAGCTGCCTTCACATCAAATGGTTGCAGAGCTGGTAAGAGCGGGGCGTCGAGCTATCGGGAGCCTTTAAAAATTCCACCCATTGTAGGGATTTTTAGGACTAATGTCAAATTGCGTTATTTGTGAGAGAGGACAAACCCCAGTGATTCATCCCCAAAAAGCCTACTGAGGACTCCTGTAGATACGGGCACCCATGTTCCAGGGGTCTGTGGATTTGCACCTTTGTGTGGGGCCCCAGTACGTGTTGCCAGATTGTGTTACCAGGTCCTTTCCTGGCTTAGGTTCAGGGCCTTGCTGTAGGGTTATAGACCCTACATATAGAATGGTAGCAGAAGTTTGTTGTCTCGTGATACAAGGACATTTTGCTCTTTCTTTATCCATGTAATTGCAATGTAGTTTTTAGCTGTTGGAATACAGTAATTAAAATCTGGCAATAGGAAGCGTTCCATGTTACTGACTGGACCTAGAAACACAGTGATGTGTGGCTGTGTTGCTAATATAAAGAACATTTAACAATATTACGTTATGTGAGAAGCAGGAAATGGCAGCAGATTTGCTGTGAGGTTTTTATCTCCAGATCTGTTTTATCTATTCAGTGTATGCAAACCTTTTAGACTGCCGAGTTAGTGCCCAAACCACAAACGAAACACCACATTTTTCGAGCAAAGTGCCGTGATTCGACAGTTTTTCTAAACCAGTAATATTAATCCACTCTGCTCTGTTCATGTTTAAGTCGTTATAGGCATCTGAGGGACAACTAATTACAGTAGAATAAGGAGAGAAAGACAGTTTGGGAATTATAATTGTAGCATTCCTCTAGGGTTGCGGGCTGCTCGGTACTGCAGGAGGCTTGAGTCCTTGCTGACGAACTCTGATGTGGGGTTAGTGGGCGCAGGTGCCAGGAGGGGAAGGGCTCTGAGTGCCACTCTTGGCACCCGTGCCATAGTTTCGCCACCAACTGATACTAGTATATTGGAGAATGGGGACTTCTTATCCGCTTGTGAAAAGCAGTACAATAAAAGTAAAAGTTATCAAAATTATAAGAGGAACCAGGGACACTTCTCATAAAATCCATGAACACTTCTTCTAAAATTCAATTTGGTTCAATGAACCAGAAAGGGCCTGGGGGGGTTTACTAGAGCACTCCATGCTTGCAGCTTCACAGGCTGTTGTCTCCCCCCATCCCCCCCCCCCCCACCGACAACCTCAAAAGAAACACGAAAAAGACAAAACAAACACCACCCCACAGGACAATAAACCCACCCCCCCACCCCCCCCCACACCCACCCCCCCCCCCCCCCCCCCCCCCACGGCCCACTCCCTTCTCCATCTGCCTGATTTTAGACTAGGAAGGAGGCCACAGATAACAAATATAAGAAGGTCAAACAGTCACGGTGCTGGTTTATCCTTCAAGGCCTTAAATAAAAGGGGAGGTGAGGGGAAAGTTCATGATTTGTTTTGTCTTGTTCTGCACATTTGTCATTGGTAGGTGGTAATGGAAAGTTATGTTCCGTTCTTTCTTGAGCCTTGTGTGCTCTGGGGTCTTGCTCTCGGGTCATGTATGTTCTTTCTTTCAGGTATTGGTACAGATGTCCAGGAGATTGTGATTTTAAAGACAGAAATACAGATGACGGCCACAGGGAAGTGAACAGTTCCTGTGGTAGGGTCATATCATTCATTGAGCATATTGTTTCTGCAATCAATAGTTTGAGGTAATCAACAGTGTAATGGACACCAACTTGCTTTTGGATTTTTTTGTACCTTGATAGGGGTTTCTGGTTAGGGCATAAAGGGAACTGTCACACCATTTTTTCACAAATACAGCTAGTGACAGGTTCCCATAAGAGGGCTTTATAATAGACGATGATGCTTCCATTAGTAAAAAATAGTTTCCCTACATCAGACAGCAGTCATAGGTGCCTACGGCAAAGTCCAGCGGATCCTCAATGAATTAGTGTTGACCAGCGTGCTGATCTTCAGTCCTGTGAATGCCTTTGCCAAAACCCCTGAGTCTCTGACACTGGAGTTCGGAGTTTCTCACTGTCGTGGAGACTGCGTGGAGCCCTGTGACAGATGGATAATGGGGAAGATGTTGCAAACCTTTAGTGGCAAAGGCCCTTGTAAGACATCAATTGGTCAGATGAAGAATTTAGGGGGTGTCTATATATTGGTTGTATGGCCTGATCGAAAAAGTATCAAGCAACTCAGCAGCATCTTCATTGGCTAATGAAGTACGTTCTATTTTCATTTTTGGGATTTACGTGTTTCTTTGAAAAAAAAGCCCCTAGAAGTGTTTCAGCATTTTTCAGTGGGCTGGAAATAAGGCCCTTCACCTCTGGAGAATAAGCCCTATAGCTTCGAGCCATGGCACCTAGAAAACACACTGCGTGGTGTCATTTGTAAAGAGGATCTTTTGAGGAATTGGTGTTGCTAGCTACACAGAGGAAATCATCATTGGTTAAAGAAAACATTCGTATTAAAGCTTCCACTACAACTGAACTTTAAATGTATGATATTCCTAAGTTCTGTGCACCTAGAAACACAACCAATGCATAGTATTAAAGAGGGATTCTCCTTAAAAGGACACAGAATTGTGATATCCAGAAGATATATTTACCCCCTCCAGCCTGTCAGTGAAAACAGCATGGAGGAGGAGGATGGAGCTACAATTGCAATGCGGTTACAAGCAGATATATGGAGGGTTCATTCACAGAAAAGTGCCCATTTCTAAAATTGAGTGCTATGATTCTAAAGGCAACAGAGTCAACAGAAATTCACAAGGAAATTCGGGTTTGGAGAAGTTATAATTGTTCACAATATGGTGACACCAATAGAGTTGAGGAAATGTAGATTTTTTGTTTCAAGAAAAACATTGATTTTTGTTCATATAAAAAAAATTAGAAATCCCTAAAAAAAACTAAGTCCTTGACACAATAATGCATGTCTCTATGGATATGTCTCTACAAAATCTTACCATCGGCCTACAGTTTTATGGTTTACTTCCTTGATGATGTGTTCCAACTTTTGCAGGTTACTAATTCTGGACACCTCTAAAATCCGGGAACGGCATTTTTGAGGTTCTCAGTGGCAAAGAAATCAACATGGAAATGGTTGTGTATGTTGTTAAATACATTCCAAAGGGGTCTGGACAAGGTCCATGTTCTCCATCACGGGAAATTAACTCCCTGAATTGTTGGATGTTACACTGTGTCTATTTCAGTAGAAAATACTCTGTATGAGACCGTTAAATTTGTGAAATTTTCCTACCGAGTCTTGGTTCACAAAAGTTAGCTGCAGAGATGCTACATAACACAAATGGGGCAATTTAATAACCCGGCCGCGGAGTTCCCCGAAAGGCTTTTTCTGAGAGAATGCACTGTGCTCGATTCACTAAATCGTGCATGTGTCGATTCCCGCCTCAGGTCTAATAGAGTTCACCATCTTTTAGTGGGCTGTTAAGTGGTGGGCTTGTGACACACAATTTATTGAAAGTTCAATCCTTGTGCTCAGTCCAGAATCAGTCGGATCGTCGGCGTGCGTCCCCCGTAAATTGGTGCAGCATGAGAAAAGCCTAATGCCAGTGCGCCACAAAGGATCACGTGTAGGCAAAATCCCGAGCACAGACACTTCTAAATAACATGGCAGCCGTGTTTTCCCCCGAAAAAAGGCGCACAGTCCGAAAAAAGGAGCAGAGTGGACCATAGTAAATGAACCTCAGGGGGTCATTTACGAAGGCGCTCGATTAGCGTTTCCGAGACGTTGTACCCGGAATATGTCCAGATTTGCGCGATTCTCCTGAATTGCCCCGGGAGATTTTGGCGCACGCGATACGGATTCTGCGCATCGGCGCTGGCATGCACGCGACGGAACATCGGGGGCGGTGGTCCGACGAAAACCCGACGGATTCGGAAAAAAAAACCGCCGCATTTAAGAAAAAAAAAGTGCCGAAAAATTACATGCTTACTTCACCAGGCTTATCACACTATTCTCCGTATATTGTATTGTCTACTATGAGTGTCATTGACTCCTGTGGACAATCATGTAATTTAAGTTTAATGTTCATTTCTCGTTGTGACGGGTCTAGGTAAAAGTTCGAAACAAGAGTGAACTGGAGGAAAAACAAACTGATTCCAGACGGCAAACAAATTTCTTTTTTCAGATAGAAGTAATGAACTGTGGTAAGAGTAGTGTATTTTTCTTATGTATCTGACAACAGGTACAAAAATCTCTATATTACACTGAAGGATGTATTAAAAATCTAACCTTAAAAAACAAAATCATCACTGTTCAATCCCTGTGTTCAACACCAAAACATACATGATATAGCAAGGACGCTTGACTATAGATCCCAATCTTCTTATCTGGATACTTCTATATCTATGGCCTCCTTCACATCTAGAATCGACTTGACAATCTTCTAATAGAGACAGAAGGATCTGTGGATGTACAGAGCCACTCGTATGCTGTAGAGGGATGTGCTGCTGTTTGAGAGGTGACAAAAGAAGCTAGAGCACATAGGGATCCGTGTAACAAGCCCAAGCATTTTCGGCTTATTTTCATATTTTACAAGTTGATTGTTAGAAGAAAGGGAGGCCATGGATAACAAAATATAGAAGACTACACACAGTCACCGGGCATGGGTTCTGAGTAAGTGTCCTTGGTTTATCATGCTTGATTTGTACAGGTAGATTCCTACGTCTTGTATTGGTAGGGATAAAGAAGCTTGACTCAAAAGAGACACCTTCGAATCAGTGTCCATTTAACATTCCAGTCAGTCCAGTAACACAACATCCAAACAAATTGACCCATAGAACATGTCTTACCTTCAAAATAGCATATGGGCAACTTGGGGAACCTGGTGGTGGTGCTTTGAAAGCTGCCACAATTAAGATGTTTTGGCCAGTGAGTTGAAGCAATGGAGGAAAGGAATCCTTCAGATGGCTCGATTGGATATCTAATTTACTAAAATAAGTACTTTCTCTTACTCTTCTACCTACTTTGACCACAGCAGGAACAGGAAACCAGAATCCAGACCATCACTTACACTGCGATCCCATAACTTTGATATGCTTTGACCCATCACATCATGGTCTTGATTTCGTTCACAGTTCCATGTTAATAGCTATTGTGATTTCAGGAGTTGCCAACTCTCATGCTAGGGGGTGACCATGATTGCCCTCTTTCATAGGTTTTGGATACTAATGCTGTGATAGGCATTCGCTCACAGGTTATGGAAAGCACAGTCCTGAGGTACTATTGCTTGCAAAATATCTACATTGTCGTTTACATCCATAAATTTTATTGCATGCACTCGTCATCTATGCCATTTACTTTTCTTATTAGGAATGATTCAAAAATGAGTACTCTGGACATTATTGTGTGAAAGCCTCAATAGCCCTCGCACACCAGACCGACAACAGTAATGGACCAAATGAGGCTTATCAGTTAAAATTACGTATTGGAGTAAATGCAAAGATTTATGTCATTGTCTATAAGGTAGCATTTAATAAATTTCCAACACAAAGGACTGAATCTTTTGCGGAGATGGTTAAGGAAAACCGAGGAAAAGTCTTTTAGAGGGTCGGCCATTGATTAAGCGTTGGTGAGGTGGTATTATAGGTGGTGCTAGAAGGGCTGGTTCTACTTTTGGAGAAGATCTATTATGGAAGCTCATCACACTAAGTGATCACTGTTCTGATGACATGCGATAGTCATTACATTTGTGCATCCGTGTGATATAGAAGTAAAGTTCCTATATACAACCAGTGGATTCTCAGTAGTTAATCAATATAGCAGTGGGGGCCAACCTTTGGCAGGTCTATTGTGACCAATCATTCTTAAAGCCAGATGACTGGCAGAAAGTTGAATTAAGTGGTTATTAAAAAAGTTCTGAAAACTTACCTTATTCACTTTGGACTAGGTGGTCGTTGTGACCGTATCACCCAGAGAAGACGCAGGGCATACAGCGGAGTACCTTGGTGGATATATGGTTTGCATCCTAGCCGGAATCTTAATGCTGACACTATTAGTGTTTTATTGTGGAAGTGTGAGTATTTGTAATGGGTATTATATATTTACATTCCTAAGAATGACATGTTAAATTCACAATGGATATTGGTTTAGGTAGCCTCACTAACAGGCTAGTCCCATGGGTTACATACAGATTAGTGGCTTGTCCTCAGGTTGAATTTGTAATGCAAGTCAGAAACTGTAATTTTTTAATTGTAACGGAAGCCAAATGTTATTTGAGTCATCTGTGACCAATGTGGATTTTAGAAAAGGTTGGTGATTGCCAAAGAGAACCAGGATTAACAATGAAGCTTAACTGACAGACACCTGTATACTGTTACAGCTGGTTTATTGTTAGCTAAGGAAAAGACAGTTAATACACAATATTCCAGAGGTCCCTTTGTAACTGAGGTCGTCTGTAAGTCGTGTGTGTTCTTAAAGTAGGAGACTGCCATGTATACATTTGGCATTGGAAGATAGGAGGTCTAACACCATACATCTGTAACAAGAGAAAGTTATGAGGGTTGGGGGGATGAAGAGTAGCAGCTGGCTCGTTTACAGGCTCAGTTCTTGCTACTCGAATTTGCAGAATATCATTCAAAGCTAATGCATTTGCCATTATGACTTTGTTGGAATATTTTATTAAAAAATCCGCCTATTATTTATTTTATTTTTTAGCAACTCAAGACGGTTTACATAAACAGGGTCAACTTTTATTTGTCATCCGTTTTTCCCTAATCTTGCATATACTATATTGATGAGTGATCATGAAAAACATTTCTGACTTAGTTAGGCATATGCGACAAAATACATGTAAGTCCAAGGGTTATGAGCGGATATATGATCCTCATGTATCAGATCGGTTGGGTTAAAAGCTAGCTCCCCCCATAGAGTAAGTATTTGAATGATGATTATACACTCATTTTCAGACTAAAAACCCTTGGATTAACCATGGTGGGATAGGAGATGGGACTTTTTATACATTAAATTGTCTTGATGAATTGACTGATGGTTCTGGATGGTTCTAAATATGTCAATGGTAGGATATTAGAAGAGGAATACCATCTAAAGCCTTGATCTAAGAAGTGGATTTGAAGGGGTTCTCGCCAACTTAGGAAGTTATACCTTAACCTTAGAGGATTAATAAGGGTGATCCGGCGAAGTCCAACTCTTGTGACTACCGTAGATCATAGAAGTAGGATCCACCCGTGATCTGTAGAATGGCGTCTATGTCTTACCAGTGTGGGAGTGAGAAACAAGTATGGTCTACGCTCCATCAGCTTGATGGGAGTGCGGAATTAGCAGAGCCACGGAGCTTGGTTATCGCCGAGGATAAATTTAGCATTGGGCTTGGACAGCTCCCATAGAATTGAATGGCGGAGCCTGCCTGATCCTGACTTCACGATTCACCTTGTTGTCTGGGAATGCGTTCCTTAAGTTGGGGACAACCCTTAGGGAATCATGTATGACCCAACTAGGACTCACCCTCGCAGGCCCTTACCACTGTGACCTCTTCGCTGTACCATGACATGCCTCACTGATATTTTGGTTTTTGCTTTCAATTTCCCATCAATCATCATAAAATCATGCAATGTGTAACCTCATTCTTTATAGTGTGGGCTTTTGCAAGAGAAGTAGCAATGATGATTTTGATGCCCCTTATAAAAGGCTGAATGAAATCACACTCAACGTCTGATAAAGAGAGCGTGACTCTGACGCATTAGTATTGATCAGCGGTTCCTGTTGATTGGAAATGATCTTATGAAATCATCTGATTTCGGGTGGGGATTGGCTGTGGATGTTCCTTAAAGCATAACCCCGCGTTCGCTGCCAGAAATCCTTTCATTAATCCTAATTGAATTCCTTTTCTTGCTTTTGTCTGGTTCTGGCGGCGTATGGCTTCATTAAAGCTCATATATGGAACTGTTCATGCAGTGGGAAAAGTACTATAAGGAATCCTTTATATGTTCTGTATGTGTCTTTCAAGATGTTTAATTCTATTATTAGACTTTTATTATTGGAAAATCCTATAAATATAATTGAAAACTATTATTAATAATGGAAAGAGTGTATGTCGCCACCAAATTAGTATATTACAGGGTATTATGTATCAATGACAAACATCCTTTCCTAATGTGTTTGTATAAATCACAGTAAGGTGTGGTCTCATTGACCAGTTCCCATTGGAAAAAACGTGCGTTCCAGATCCATTATGGTGGGGCTTTCAAAATGGTCTGCCATGTTCTGGACTAGCCTTAAAAGATAGGCCCCCCCTCACACAAATTTCTGCGGAGATGTCCAGATTTTGTACAGGTTATATTACCTGTTATGCAGCTTTGTTCAATTTCTCTGTCGGTCCATCACGGTTTGAATTAAATCGTTCTCCATATTTCTAACCATTATTGTCCATTGTTTCACACTGAGAGCCTGATGAGCTGTGCCGTACTTCCCATTCTAACTATTCCCATCTTGTCTCTCTTTCAGTGTGTATTTTTAAACGTTCCAGGGACGATGACAACGTCCCCGGATACCACGATTGCATCCCAAAGAAGAAGACGCCCAATACAGCGATGTGGAAAATTAAAACGAATACTGAAAAAAAAAGCAAGGGTGTCACCTATTGGAACGAAAATGTAAGTTTATTCAAGAAATGCATTTGATTTTTTAATTACATCAGGGTTCTTCAGTAGGATTGAACGAAGTTGTGCTGAAACATGACTCTATTACTGCTGGAGTTCAATCCAAGACGTATGTTGACTTGCTCTTGAAACAATATTTTAGGTTTATGAATGAGGAAAGGAGTGAGGTGGACAATGCATTAAAGGTTCATCCATAAGGTAAACCCTATTATGTGCTTATAAGGATTTATGGATTATCATTGAGGGTTTCCCATCATCCATAGATACATAGCTTTACTTCTACAGCGTATATATTGATGCCCAATCTGGCAGGTGGACACAATGTAATACATGCATTTCCCTTGTAGTGTGGGCTGCAGGGAGAAAGTGGAACCAGGTTCACAGCTTTTAGGGTTAGTCCTGGTAGGTTATTATTTGTGAAATTAAGTCATTTTTGTCTGCGTAAGATTCGGTTATAGGTGTATAAGGTGGGGAAAAAGGGGCTGGGGGTGCAATGTTTATTTAATGCGGTTCTGATGTTATTATGCAATAATGGGGCCAGCCAATGAATTACTTAAGTGCATAATATGTAAAGAGGATTTTTTAGAGGCTTATAAGACCTTTCTTACGAAAATCTAATGAGATCTGTGATCTGTTTGCCTTAAAAACCATGATATCTGTGACACATACCCAACTTGATATCACCAATGCACCATCTATAAGTATTCAATTGGCATATAGTTTGGTTTGGTCAGTGTAGACCATGCAGTGCTATCGGATGGTACAACCCATTTACAAAAAAATACCTTACGATTATATGAGTTGTGAGGTATGATTGTATATGAAGTTAGGTCACGCTCCCACCCTTTGTACTTCAAATGGCAATGCTGTTTGGGTTGTGGACGTGCAGTTGGCACTGAGTTTATTGTTTTACTTGCCAATTCCAAATACTGTGGGAGGAGCTGGTGCGTTGCGTTTTAAAACATCATTAGGATTGGTGTTTATCTAAGCAATCTTGTTGTAATACAAGTCAGGCCAAATCCTCCCAAACGCTTTAAACTATGCTTTAAATGCAAGGTGAACACGGCCACTAAAGATATTTGGTTGGGATTATTACTTGTTCACATCTTGTCATACGTCTTCGTTATTCCTTCAGTTAGGGTTTTCACATGCGTTGTTTTTCACACCGTGGTTCAGTGATCTCCCACAGATTGCCTCACAATAGCCCTTGATTTGAGTGTTTTCACATATTGGCTTCTTGTCTCACTATCTGTTGGTCCGTGGAAAAAATATGAAAACTTGTCCTATTTGTCATGGAGCGTGAAGTTAGGGAAGAAAATAGAACAGATGGGACATGTTTGTTTTTTCACTGATGAGGCTGAAAATCCAGGGTGGATGTATTTTACAAAGCAATGTTAGGGTCATTCAATTATACGGTCCGACATATATACGTCGCGCATATATGTCTCGGCATAGGCGACAATGGGTGCAGGCACTGTACAGAGAGGTACAGTGCGTACCTTTGTAGCCGGGATTATTTAAAAGGATATGTCCGATCTTTCCCTGGAATATGGCACCGTGCCGCCATGTTTCTCTAACCATGTAGCGAGGTGGGGTGAGCAGCGCCCCACCTTCTTACGGGCGCCGTTGCACCGCGTTGCTACAGTACGACGAACACACGGTCGTTGTGAATTCAACCTCAATACTTCAGTTCTTTGCGAACACGGAGACAACACGGAAAAAAAAATGGAGAACAACGCAACTGCGTTTGAGCACCACCACGCCATGGGAAAGATCCCCAATTTGTGAGAGGTAGTGTTGAACTACAGAGAAAAGGTGCAAGTCTTTCCCATTTGCCTTCCAATCAATATAGTCGCCGGAATAATTTTACCGTTCCGTGTTTTCCGAGCTCTCAGTTCTTTCCTTAGTATGTTATTGTTGAGTGAAAACCATAAGCTGACTACCGGAGATGTAATGATAGTTTTCAGTTTTTTTAAAGTAAGTGGATGTGAAGCGAGCCCATGCAGGCCAGAATGGTATCACACCATTTACTTCGCTTTTATACACGTCTCATGGTTAGAGAATGCGAAATGATTAAGTGAAAGAAAAACTAAAAAGTGCAATAGGTTCTCTGTCCGCACAGGTTGGTAACATTTGGTAAATCAGATTCCAATCTTTAGGCGACAACGCTCAAAGGTTCGTTTTGTAATAGCTGAACCGTGGGTATTTATGCTCCCTTTTGCCTTTTGTTACAGTCTCAGATTTGCACAACGGAGCAGCTATTTGTGTAACGCTGAATCTACCACATGCACTTTGAAATATGGCCGCTGTAAACCTGTGTATAGGTGTAAATAACACTTAAAGCGAAGATCTCTCTTGCTTGTTGTTGTGGGTAGCCTGTGCTTGTAATAATCTAATGATGTACGTTGACTCATAAGCTTTTTGTATTGTGTTAGGCCGGTTCCACACTGTGAGTGTGGTGCGCATCTACTGGCAAGTGTGGGCCTTAATTTAGTTTTTATGGACAGGTAACACTACCTTGTGTGTGCTTAGTGTGTGAATAGATCTTTGTTGCATGTGGGGCCAGTGAGATCTTCCTCACGGCCAAAGGCTTGTTGGCCATTTTGAATGTGTAATACTGTGATGGTGTACAATATAAAATGTCTTTCTACGAGAGGGAAAAAACAAGCCCCAACACGTCTAGTTTACTTAGATCTTAATCGATCTAACATCACCACATTACAAGGCAGTCCCCGGTCTGTACAGATAGGGTCCGGAGGTTTGTTCTAAGTGGAATTGTATGCAAGTCGAAACTGTTATTTTATAATTATAGATCCAGACTAAAAAAAAATTGGCCCCAGTGACAATGGAGTGTAAACATTTTTATATGCTGTAATGGGACCAGGAGTATCAATAAGCTTCATACAGACCACCTTTACAGCTGATCATTACAGCTGTGAAAATAGAAAGCCATTCGAAAGCTGCACCCAGAGTCAGGGGGCTGGTCTGTCTATGGTTGTCGTAAGTCGGGTGTCCTTAGGTTTGTCTTGTAGGGGACCACCTGTATTCACATTCGTGAAGATTTATCAGAGGTTGTCGAAAGACAAAATGAGATTGGGGAAACCAATCCGAGTTAGCTCTTTTTTAAAAAAACTGGCGATGGGAAAATCAACAGGCTGGGCATCTGATTTGTTTACATGAGAACCTACGAACAGATTTGTCTCAGACACCTCGTGAATATGTGCTGGTCTGGGGACACGATGAGGATGGTACATTGCCTAGACACAAATCAAACTCTGTTGCAACCCCAATAAGGGGCGGCTTTCCCTTTTGCGCATATTATATCCAAAAGATGGAAAAAAAAAAAGTAAAGATATTATCTTGTGAATGGCGTTGGCATAATCATATTATAGGGTTTTAAGGTGCTATTTTGTAGAAAAAAAACTACAGATGAAACCAAAATGGAAAAAAAATGTCATGAGTACTGAAATGTCGTTGTTTGTTAAAATAATTAGCTCTACCATGTGGGAACAAATCTGAATTAGCTGTGTTGCCATAATTGAAAACACGTTTGCTAGGGCAACTAGGGTGTTTGTCCAGAGGTGAAAAACAGCCGCACACGTGACCATGGTTATGTTGGTATCCAAATGTCCCTCAATTAATCCAAATGAGTTGTGTTGCATGCGAGAATAAACCATGGGAGTGTGCGCTGTATCGGGACCTCCAACAAATCTTTAAATCTGATTTATTTGTACCCCATAAGGTCCAGCTATTTTTACTTTTAGGGACATTTTAAGGTGCATTAAAATAGAGCTACAGTTATAGACAAAGTACCTCTAATAACGAGTGCCAAACTTACACAGCGGCGCTACTGTTCAGCGGGTAGGAGTGTTAAGTTGCTCATATATATCCCTATGATGCAAGGAGTTCTCTCCTTGGAAGAGTGTGGAAGATCCTAGTTATAATCGGAACCAAACTGATAATAGCATTTACATTTTAGCTTACATAGGATTGCCCTACACGGAACGGCACATAGGTCAGGTTCACCAGGTGCGAGTTGTTTACTGCAGAGGATTTGTAGAACTTAACAAATCAACTTCATCATGCCAAAACTAAGCTCATAGCATCAAAGTAGTCCATGATCACAAAGGTAGTCCATGAGTAACACAGAACAGAGCAAACTCTCACATGTATATATCTAGTCTTCATTGTTATAAAAATTTCACTAATAACATAAAATAACATTAATAAATGTAGTTTATCATAAGGAAGACAGGTGGCTTATATGTCCTCTGTCATCCGCTGACTCGGGTGCCTAAGTCAACATGGATAAAGAATTATTGTAACTATGGCTTGACATGTATATAGGATCTTGAGTCCTGTTTTCACGCTCTGCTCAGAGGGGTTAATTATTTCTGAGATGTTGCAGAATTAATGAATAATATGTATTTTCTTGGTCTGAAGGGATGGGAAAACTATGGGGCACGTTTATCAGGGCTTGTTTTGGCCAGTTATTGTATACAAGCCCTGAAAAAGGGTATAATTCCTGGCATACAGGCAGGATTGCACCAATACCTCCCCCCCCCCCCCGAACCACCTCTACACCGAGTGGTGTAAAGGGAGGCACCGTCAGCAGATCATTGGGCTGGCATAAGCATTTCTGCCTATAATTTAGGCTGTGGCACAATTGTGCGCTAGGGTCAGAATTGGTGTAGAAATGCCCTGCTGGTGCAGCACAGCAATGCCGCCCGCCTGGGTAATGTCACAGTATTGTGAGTACCAAAAAATTGGCACAGTCTCACTTCAACAGGCTGGTGGTTGAAATACTGGAGTAACAACTAGACCAAAGTCTTAGACTTAAAGATCTGTCTAAATTTGCAATCATAAAACATTTTATAATAGGTGCAAGGTACAGCAACGCAGCAAAACAGTGAGAATGATAAATGTCCCACCTCAAATTTTGACTACTTGCAGCCAAAATAGGTGGAGCTTAGGAATCTATTGTTATACAATGTTACATTGATCTCAGTACACGAGTTATGCAGTAAAGTGCCTACACTCCACCTAGTGGTGGCTTAGGTAGAAAGAATCTGCCTCTATAAAATGAGATAAAAAGTATAAAATGAATAGGATCTTATCAACTGGATGCAAATTAGAAACTAAAACTAATGTTGTTAGTGATCTTATGCAGAATCATAGCTTTGGAAAAGTCCCTGGGAACAGAGGACATCACATGGCTTGTAGTATCGCATTCTCTAACCCATGTTTTAACATTTTATTTCTTCTAGTTGTTTTTTTCCCCATCATTTTACCAAATGTACATTTTGTTTTCTATGAGATGTACAGTGTTATACGAGGTCTCTGTGTCACATTATGGCAATTCATTTTGTACTAACTAGTTCTATACAGTGAATAATGACCTGTTGGATATTTGTAAAATAAAAAACGTGAAATAAAGATGTTTTATATAAAAAAAAAAGTTAAGTAAGGAAGGTTGATTAAATTTTACACCTAGAATGTGGTATAGAGAATGGCAGGATTGCTATGGAAATATTTTGGGGAATAAAAAAGGGATTTTCACCATCCAAATCTAGAGATTATGGCCACAAATACTTAAGGAAATTAAATATTTCATTGCCATAACCAGTAACTTAGAGGATAAGTATCTGTGCTGGTGCAAGGTTCACCCAAATAAAACCATAAACACATAACCGTGTCCCATAATGCCTGATCAAAATATAAAAACGATTATCCCCTGCGGTGGACGTACTTTGAAAAAGTAATTAAGGGATCACACACGTCATCTCATCCAAAAAAAATTACACTGTGCGCAGCTCTGGAGTATGAAAAAGTTATGGGTGTCATTGAATTTTTTTAAACACTACAAACCCATAAAAATTTGGAATCACCGCGATCGTACTGACCCAAAGAATAAAGAGGAAGCGCCATTTTGACCTGCCAAGCACATAAAAAAACAAAATTACATACTCAACTTTGGCCGGTCCGATGCTCGGTGCAGCTCCCCGATGCTCCGGTTCCCGCGGCCGGCCGACGCACCTTGTTACGCCATCTGCAGCGACACCACCGCATCATAGTATCAGGCTGGAGGTGAGGAGCTGCTACGCCGTACTCCAAGGCAGACTCTGATTGATAGCTCAGAGTCCTTAGGCCTGAGGGTTCCCAGGAGAGAAGAGCCTAAACTTTTCAGCCACAAGGGGTTTTATCAACTCCCCATACACTTTAATTTAGCTTCTGGACATTGTAATAGTATCTAACACATAGAAATAGAGATGCGAGGATCAGAGAGATTAGTTTGGCTGGACAGGTGGACAAGGAAGAGTTGTGGTTGTCCAAAACTTCTTCCATTTAAGGTTATAAGGCCACGTTCTCTTACAATTTGTCTATGAGCTCCTTGGGCAGTTCCATTGACCTCAGATTTCTCATTGTGCTCTGACATGCACATTGAGTTGTGGAGGTCTGATAGAGAAGGTGTGTGGCCTTTCCTAAAAAGTCCAATCACATTTAATACAGCTGGACTCGAATGAAGGAGTAGAACCATCTCAAGGAGGATCAGAACGAAATGTACCCATGGGCAGTTGAGTGTCACTTCAAAGGGTCCGTGGGATGTTTCAGTTTTCTTGTTTAATAAATTAGTAAAATATCTAAGTTCTGTATTTTTCTGTCAAGATAGGGTGAAGAGTGTACATTAATGAGCAAAAACAAGAACTTTGATCTTTTGACCAATTGCCTGCAAAGAAACAAAGAGTATACATTTAAGGGTGCTGAATATTTTCTGGTACCACTGTAAATGCCCCATTAATTTAAAGTTCCCCAAACACGCCCATAAGCCCCAAACTAAATATAAAGAGATCTATAACGCTCAAAAAAGTTAAATCATAACACAAACCCCACATATATATATCACCCGTCCGTAACAATCCATAGAATAAAACTAAATAAACTATTGAACCCATATGATGAAGAAAAACGTTAAAACCCGCCAAAAATTATGATTTTACCTATTTTATCCCACTAAAATTGCAATAAAAAGTGATCAAACAAAACATGGCTACCAGAAATGATACTGTTGCAAAGAACAAACATGTCCCGCACAAAAACAAGCCATCGACCAGCTCTTGTAGCCAAAACTTAACAAGTTAGGCCACTTGGAAGACGGCGATGCAAAATGATAGATTTTTCCCCACATTAGGGTTTATTTGGCAATTTAGTAACAAACATAAGAAAAAATATTCATGTCTGGTATCCCGTATCGTATCGACCAATATAATAAAGATAACAGGATTATTAGGCTATACGGTGAACACGAAAAAAAAAAGTAAAATAAAAAATCCAGTACAGAATTGATGCTTTTCTACTATGACCTCAAAAAAGTCACCTAATTTTCAACCATAGTGATACCAACCCCAAAATGTAACACTGGAAAAGCATCTCAGAGCGCAAAAAAAATGCCGTCACATGACCAAAATAACGAAAAAAGCGAAAAAAATTTATATACTTTAAATGGGGCCCATGAGGAAAACTAAAATCTGGAGCCTGCAGGGTGCTCTTCCTCTGCGCTCTCGCTGTGCCCCATAAAACAAGTAAAGTCCACATGTCGCTGCACTCAGGAGAGAAATTGTGTAGAAACAAAATTATGATGAGTTTTCTCTTTTTATCTTTGGAAATGTGTAAATTTTAGGGCTCTAAATGTATGACGTATAAACCGACAAAATTCGACCATTATAAATTTCACCGCCATTTTGATTCAATTACTATGAAGATCTCAAGGGGTTAACAATCTTCGTAAAAAGCTGTTTCTGATAGTTTGAGGGGTGACAGATTTGAAAATGGGTTGGTTACTATAGGGGTTTTTGATGCTAAATAAGTAAAACTAATTTCAAACAGTATTTATCCCCAAAAATAGTCAATTCTGAAATACGGAAAAGCGATTTCTATTGTGTAAGCCGCGTGACGTCAAAATAAATATCCAAACACTTCAAAAATTATGAAAATGTAAAGTAGACAAATGGGAAATGTTATTTGCAAGTTATCTTAGGTGGTAAATCGATCTGCCTGAAAAAGCTGGGTGATTTTGAATTTCGAAAATGGCAAATTTTTCTCAAAATTTATCATTTTTTTTTCTTTTTGTTAAAATAAACGCAAAACTTATCAGCCAAAATTTACTCACTAAAATGAAGTACAACATGTGGGGGAAACAACAATCTCAGAACGCTTGATAAGTAACAGTGTTCAAAAGTTATAACCATATAAAGAGACGCAGGTCAGAATCCAAAAAATGGGACTGAGCCTTTAAGCTGTAAAATAGCTGCGTCCTTAAGGGGTTTAAATGAGAAAAATAGCTGAAATTAAAACATTTAATTACTATAGCTTCTAAGGGGCAACATGACCCCCCCCCACCACCTTCTCCCCCCACAAGTTGGCCGATGTTAGAGGGAATATATCATAAACAGTATACTTATGCAAACCAATTTGGGTGTAGATAACGGAGATGACACAACATTAGAAATAGTACTTTTTTGTAATGTAAATAAGTGGCAAAAATTAAATAAAAATATATAGTTGTAATGTGAGTAGTACAACATGTAGGAAAAAACTTCGGTGTCCGTAGTGTAAATAAATCTGCGCAGTGAACATGGCAATTACAGCTCCCTCCTTATCAGCAGACCAGAGGGACGCTCTCAAATAGTTTCCCTCACGCCCGCCCTTCTATAGTTCTTTTCAAGGTCTCTCTCCTCAATTACGCGCTGAGCGTGGTGACGATCTTCATTAAGAATGCTCTGTCCTTAGTTGTATTGGTTAACAATTCATTCCTCCCGTATCTTGGTCGATATTTGACCAGTAGGCGTGCGTACGCGCATCAGGGGACCTATTGGTTATTAGTGTGTCATTGTGGTTATAAAATTACACTATGATGGTTGGGGCAGTTCAAACATGGCACCGGTGTTGTTCATTCCAGTCACCATCGGCCCCTCCTGTCTTCTGTGCTGTCTGATTGGCTGGGGTGGGAAGAAGAGAAAAGCGTGTGTGAGTGGAGAATCTTCACCTGAAATCGGAGATGGACACGGTTATGTAAGCGGGTGCACGGTGAGAGGACGGGATACATTCATGTTACTGTAAAGGCGTAGGTGGTTGTGTCATGTAGCGCCTCTAAACAGGAGAATCCCGCGCGGGGAGTCCAAACATCTGTCACACAATGCGGGCTCCCTCCGTGCGTCTATGAGAGGCGCGCACTCACCAGCAGACGCACCCCACTCTGGTGGATACTACTCAAGTTCTCCCCATCCCCCCACCTCTCATGAAAGCGCAGTTCTTGGATTTTGGTGAGTTCATTCATGGGTCAGATCCCACCTGTGCAGTTTCCATGGTCTTGCTCTATTAGGGGGCAGTATTGTAGTGGTTGGCCACACCCCCTAAAGGGGACGGTCCCACCACCTTTTACACACTAATACAATATGATGCGAGGTACAACACACAGAGAATGAAGAGGAACCTCTGACCTTATGTGAGTGAGACTGAATGAGTGTAATTGCAGCTAGTTTTCTTACAAATGCGAGCTGCAGTAACAGGTCTGACTACTATACGAGTAACTGTCACATTGCTTCCTTATGGGGGCGACTGCGACCTATCTGAAATGAGGATATCATTTAAGTTAGGTTAGTACCCCTCTTTAATATGAATATGAGTTTTTATTAAAAGGATCTTTTCTGATTGCTCAGAGAACTTGTCAAACGACTTTGTTCAATGTCACCCTGAGAGAAGCTGTAACCCTAGTCAAAGATCTGTGAGTGATATAACGATCAATCATGATAAATCACCGGTAGATATACTACCAAAATTAAGACATAATAACCTGTACGATGATATCCGAGAGGAATTGAGGACGCTGACTGGCAATCCATGACAGTGTTGTTCCTCTGTTATCACTCCTGGACAGACAAACAGCTGGGATTTCACATTCCCATGTTTGTCCATGATGTGTTTCATTAACCTCTGACATCTTTGTAGGTGTCAGTTGCCTGTCTTTGCTAGAGAATAGGGAACCCAGGTTGTTGACAAGTAGAATGGGAATGTTTGTTTACCAGTATTAATAACAGAGGACTGTTAAAACATTGCAATAAAGAATGCATGGCATTCCTAAAAATACACATATTGGTTATGTTCTATATTTAAACCCAGAAGGTCCCCATCTATCCGTTGTTTAACAGTATCTTTCTTGGCTCCATATAATCAACCATTTTGACCTTTTAGTTTAAAGTTCAGGGAAAGTATACGATCTAATAGGGTACCCATATTTATGTTTCACAGGGCCAACCCCTTTAAGTTTTGTGTATGACACAGTACCACTATAGGTAGTGTCACCCATGTCACCCCCTTTTATTGTCAAGGACTCTAGGGGACATATATGGACCTATTAGTCCTAGCATATATGATATTTCTTACTAGTATGTCTCCTTGTGTTAGATGGGGATGATACCGGTTATTGGTTTATCCTTTCTCTATACCCAAAAAGAACACAGGGGATGTTGGTACTCCCTAGTCTTTTCTGTGGTCTGGGGGGGAGAGAAATTTAAATATACATACATGGGACAAGGGCAGGGGGAGCTGTTAATGTCTGATTAGAAATGTCCAGCGGAATAACTGAGGGGGACCTTCGAACAAACAAGAGGACTGTAAGCAATGTGATAACCACGTTATCACCCAAAAAACTGGACTGATAAATCCAGGCTTCATATTCCCCTCCTGTGATTCTATTAGCGATACTATTAGGCCTCATATATTACTGGCTGCTTTTGTACAAGACGTGACTCCTCTATAACTTGCCCCTGGTTGGGGTCTGACTTCACCCTTGTGATGATAGTGCTGACTCATTTTTGAGCTGATACACAATGAGTGTGTGATCCCTTGTACGAGCGTCTGACTATTTTCACTAATGAAGCAGCGTGGAACACGACCAGGTCCTGAGCTTCTAAAATAGCCCGCAATGCCATACCTTCATCTTGCGCCCAAGGGCAAGTAAGCCAAGTAGCGTGGTGTTGGTTTGTTGCAGTCGGGTTTCTAGGTAGCGTGTGCTGTGACTCGGCTGCGTTTAAATAATTTAGTGTGCGGTGGATAAGGGCCAGCAAAGTCTGCAAAAAGTTTAGCAGTGAATCGTCTTGGCGATAATAACAAGTTTGATTAACTCTCAATACATCCGGGTATCTCCATTTGTGTTAGAGCCTGTGCAATAAATTCGGAGCTTGAATTCACCTTGTTAGAGCTTCGGAGTGAAATATTCCATCATTTTTCAGTGATTGAGGATTGTAATTGAATATGAATCGATCCTAGTGTACCCCTCATCTAGAGTTTACAATTTCAGGGATCACGGTAATGTCTAGCCATATTCGCATAAAGAAAACTGAAGTGTTTCCTGATTGTAGCGGGTTTCTATACATGACCTCTCATTTTTGCTTGCAGGGTTTTGGAAAAACCTTAATTACATTGGAAACCTTAGCAGGAGTGTTCTTTTAGTTGGGTTTGCTTCTTCTACAACCTAAGGGTCTTCATACAGGACTTGTTTGTCTTGTAATGGAATCCTAATGGGTGCCGACAAATACCATTATGGGTTAGGCATTCTTTTTGGGTTTACTTTAGGCCGACAAATGTTATTGTCTATTGTTTGGCTCCTACAAAGGTTAAAGGCTGAAACTGCTTGGACTTTTCACTTGTCTATTTCCTGAGACATTTTTGCTCAAGTATCCTCTAGAGTGATGTAACATACAGCAGGAAATGTTGGATAAAAGCATGTTATCCAGTATATGCTTAGTCGTGGAGGCCATTAAGAAGATGGCAGCGGAGCACAGTGGTTAGGACATGCTATCTATTTGCAACTGTATGGCAACCCTATCCCCCCTCCCTGAGTGTTTTATTCGGTGGTCTGGCCTTCTGTGATGTTTATTGTCACTCGGGAGACCCGAAAACAGGCAAATCACTGGTGCTTGCTGATGTTCACTTCCTACACTTTAAGGGAGCGAACCTAGTAGGTATAAGCAATAACACCCCCACTGTAAGCAATCAACCCTCCAGTGTGTAGTATCGTCGGGAATACATGAGGCTTCAGTCTTGACCCTATTGGGACCCAAATGAGGTCCAATGAGACATTTACAGTTTACGATACGATAGGATGTCTGTCCGCACTGTGATAGAACGTCGCACCACAGAGTATAGAGCCGGTCCTATTTTTGGATAGGGGAGGGGGTGGGACCAGATTCGATGTGCTTTGCACCATAATCCGGGTTTGTGTGCACTTGCGCCCTAAAAACGGTTGTAAAAAAAATAACAAGATTTGAAGGCAGAAAATTCTGCCCGGTTTGCGGATGGACATTGCATACTCATAAAATGCAAACCCGGACGTCGGACTCGACTGGCTACAAAGTAAAAACTTTTTACTAGATTTCCCTGTAAAATAGTGCATGATATTCATGAATATATCCGGAAAGCAGGGTAGGTGGTACATATTTTCCTACATTCAATATGTAAAACTTGGTAACATCGCCGGTGGGTTAAAGCCCGTCCTTGTGTTAATTGCTTCCATCCCAACACACCCATCTCATGGTGGACTCCCTGGCAAAATTCTTGTTTGTGACGCTTTCTGCAGCTGTTCTCCTGGTTTTTGCCCTTCAGCTTCTAATGTTATCTTAAAGAAACCCATGCAGGTGTGTATACAGCAGCGCAGGTGATCCGTCTCATATAAAAAGAATTGGGTGCGTAACTGGGTGGGGGATCATGTGTGATATTTCAAGAACACTCTCAACCTAGAAATAAATGCAAAAAATCAAGAAGAAATAAAGTAAGTTGTCCCATTTTTGGTCAGTCTGCAGTCATTTTCTATATGACTCTTGACTCAAAAATTGATAGTAAATCTCAGGCAGGGGGAAACACCCAGCGAATTCTCCCTCTGATCTGCTATTAATATCTATGGGGACAGGTAAAGCACATGGGGCTTTATCTGTCCCATTGAACAATCGTGAACCTGCCAGTACCTATTATAGATTCAGGTCACGGCAGGCGCGATGTCATGGACCGATTAAAATCACATGACCCTGCAGTTTGCGGCCGATTATGGAGAGGAATATCTCATGGATGACGCATCGGTAACAGGACATATCAAAAAAGAGAGCATGAACTTTTAATAGATGGATATTAGTAATTACCTAACTATCCATGGCCCCCCACACTTGGCACACATTACAAAAAAATTGAGGTAAAGGGGAAGGCAATCCCCTTTAACAATAATTAATACCACAAAGTTTACTATAGTACCTGTGAAAGCCCCACCGTTGGTCATTTTTTTTTTATTCATGATTTGTGTTCTATATCCTTCTCATGCCAGGATCGGGGTGAAAGACTGTGAAAAACGATCTTATTATTTTTCTCGACAGTAGTTCACGTACGCATTAGCGAATATTAATGAAGGAGATTATATTGCGTTTCGGAAACCTCTGAAGTGCCTTCATCAAAATGGTGCGAGCTTGGTAAGAGCGGGGCGTCGGCTAGGTCCGGGGAGCCTTTAAAAAATTCACACCATTGTTAGGGATTTTTTAGGACTAATGTCCAAATGCTTATTGTGATGAGAGGATAAACCCCAGTGATCATCCCCAAAAGCCTTTATGGGACTCCTGTGTAGATACTTGGGCACCCATGCTCCAGGAGCTGTGGGATGCACTTTGTGTGGGGCCCCAGTCAGTGTTGCCCATGGTTGTTACCAGGTCCTTCCTGCTAGGTTCAGGGCCTTGGCTGTAGGTGTTATAGGAACCCTACAATATAGAATGCGAGTAGCAGAAGTTGTTTTCCGTCTCTATCACAAAGGACAATTTTGCTTCTTTTCTTTATCCATGTAATGCAATGTATTTTTAGCTTTGGAATACAGTAATAAACTGGCAATAGGAAGCGTTCATGTTACTGACTGAACCTACGAACCAACAGTGAGTGGGCTGTGTTGCTAATATAAAGAACATTTAACAATTACGTATGTGAGAAAGGAAATGGCAGCAGTCTTGCTGTGAGGTTGTTATTCTCCAGATCTGTTTTATCTATTCAGTGTATGCAAAACCTTTTAGACTGCCGAGTAGTGCCCAAACCACAAACCGAAACCCACTATTTTATCGCAAAGTGCTGATTCGAGAGTTTTTTGTAACAGTAATATTACCTCCATGTCTGTTACATGTTTAGTCGTTATAGGCACCTGAGGGAACTAATACAGTAGAAATAAGGAGAGAGAGAAGTTTGGGATTATAATTGTCAGCTTCCTTCTAGGGTTTGCGGGCTCTGGTTACGCAGGAGGCCTTGAGTCCTTGTGACGAACTTCTAGCATGGTTGGGTGATGGCGCAGGTTGCCAGGAGGGGAGGGTCTGAGTGCGCACTCTTGGCACCCGTGCCATAGTCGCCACCAATGTCATATAATATTGGAGAATGGGGACTTCTTATCACGCTTGTGAAAAGCAGTCCAATAAAAGTTAAAACGTTTATAAAATTATAAGAGGAACCAGGGACACTTACTCATAAAATCCATGACCAACTTCTTCTAAAATTCAATCTTGGTCCTCAATGAACCAGAAGGGCCTGGGGGTGTTACTAGAGCACTCCATGCTGCAGCTTCACAGGATGTTGTCCCACTCCCCCCCCCCCCCACCGACAAACCCAAGAAAACACAGAAAAAACAGAAACAAGCACACAAGCCCACACGCAATAAACCCCCCCCCCCCCCCCCCCCCCCCCCCCACCCCCCCCACCCCCCCCCCCCCGGCCCACTTCCTTCTCCTCGTGCCTGATTTTAGAAGGAAGGAGGCCACAGATAACAAATATAAGAGGTCAAGACAGTCACGGTGCTTGGTTTATCCTTCAAGGCCTAATAAAGGGGAGGTGAGGGGAAAGTTACATGATTTGTTTTTGTCTTGTTCGCACATTTGTCATGGATGGGTGGGTAATGGAAAGTTAGTTTCCAGTTCTATTTCTTGAGCCTTGTGTGCTCTGGGGTCTTTGCTCTCGGGTCCATGTATGTTCTTTCTTTCCAGGTAGTGTACAGTAGGTGCCAGGAGATCTGTGATTTTAAAGCAGAAATACAGTGACAGGCACAGGGATGAGGACACAGTTCTCTGTGTGCTGGGTCAACACTTCATTGACAGTATTGTTTCTGCAATCAATATTTGAGGTAATCAACAGTGTAATGGACACAACTTGCTTTTGGATTTTTTTTTGTTAATTTTGCACTCATGGGTTTGGTTAGGGCTTAAAGGGAACTGTCACACATTTTTTCACAAATACAGTAGTGACGGTTTCCCATAAGGGCTTTTAACTAGGATTGATGCCTTCCTTAGTAAAAATGTTTCCCTACATCAGCCGCAAAGTATAGGGATCATGTCCTCCTCGGCCCAAGTCCAGCGGATCTCACCATTCAGAAATTCATGTGATGTGAACAGGGTTGATGTCATCGAAGGTCCTGCCCAATGACATTTGCAAAAATATACCCCATTGAATGTTCAGTGATCACATGCAGCATGTCTCCAATGGACGTCTACTCTCCCCATGTCATACGTGGAGACTGACTGTGATTCCATGTGGATCAGATGCCATATGGGAAGATTTTTCAACTTTTAGGTGGCCAAAGGTGACCGTTTAATGATCATCAATCTGGTCACATGGACATGAAGTGCGACATGGGGAGGAAGTAGTGCGGAGGCAGATGAGCCTGAATGCCGCCCCTCTGATGCCAGAGAGATAAAGTTTGATTTTTTATGGTGATTTTTAAAAAATTTTTAGCTAAAAAATGGTTCTCATTGAGTTAATGGAAAAACTTGCACTACATGCGCATTTTAGGGGAAAAACTTATCTGGGGGTCCCAGTGAAAGGACCCTCATGGATTACGAGAATGGGGGTCCTTATAATGCAAATTTGCTATGGCCAGAGCTGAGAACGTTTATATTCCGGCAGGTCATAGAGACGTATGAATATGGCAGTAGTTAGATCACAAGTGTCCAATAGTGTTTCGGTTCATATAGTGCAACAAGGGACCCCTCTTTCTCTTATCTGGGGACACCCCACCAATCACTCTCGTTGATTCAGTGCAGTACATCAGGTTTCCCTTTAGTGTCTCCACTCCGGTATAGTAATCACCCCTCTATCTGATACAATACAAGATTTTTAAAAGGGGTATGGTCATCGGGGCACGCACAGTCAGTTTGATAAAGCGGCCATATGTAAACATTTCTTCAATTAGATGTTCATTTAAAAAAAAATGTCCTGGGGGAAGATAATTTTAGAAATGTTAGCCATGTTGTCCTTTAAGGAAACAAGACGTGCCTCGATCAGACCACCTCTGCGGAGTGGATTGCACCAAAGAAACAAAAGTTATTGTAATAAAAATGTCCGGGGGTATTGCAGGGGTCCCCACAGCCGTTCCTGTGGTAATGATCGATATAGCTCAGTGGTCAGGCAGGCAGGACCATACCGCATCTGTTCGGACCAATTGCTGCCAGGACGTGTGGGTGGTGGTGGTGTATCAGAGGAATATGATTTCTAGGGACAACATGACTAAAATTTATGAGACATTATCTTCACACAGGAACATTTTTTTAATCACATCAATTGAAGAAATAGAAATGTTTACATATGGCAAATGAAGTTAAGTTAGCTTGCAGCTTCACATTTTAACTTCACGCAAGCGAGAGCATGGACAGAGTATTGGACAAAATTTCATAATTAAACCAATTTAATCACGCCCCCTATTAAGTCCTTATTTGACACCTCTCATCAATGACCCGGGCACGATAAGGGGTGACATCGATGCTTTTACCCTTTTTTTTTTCTTTTTTACGTATCAGTTTTTTTTAAAGCTTCACAGATACGGTAAGACGATAGGAATCGTCACAATGATGTCACAAAACAAGGGCGCTCATCTTCGGGGTGGTGGTGGGAATACAAGGACCGCTTGTGGAGCCGGACCCAAGTCGGAGTTAAACCTCTCAAAATGTTGCAGTAGTATTTATTGATGATCGCGTCGAAGGAGCCGAGATCGATCAGGATGCTTCGGAACCAGCCAACACAGTAAAGTAAGAAGACTGTTGTATTGTGGGTGGTTATTGCCGCACGCGGTGAGTTTGCCCAAGGATGCAAGAGTGCAGGGTCTAATAATTGGGGATCACATTAGGGAAGGGGTCGTCAACTAGAAGGGGAGGAGTTTAAAGGAGGGGAAAAGGCAACAAAATGGCAGCTCTATATGATATCTATGGGGGCTGATGTGAAAATAGCAAAAATCACTGGCCCCCCAAATGTTGGGTCCCCAGAGGAAAACACAGCTCTATCCTTCTATAGTAAGTAAATGGCCTTTCACCATAATCTTTAATACAAGTACAGATGAGAATAGTGCCGTTCGTTGTGAATTTACTTAATGTTAGTTAAAATAGGCTACGGTGTCCTTCTTCCATCATATATGTGCCGTTAGTTAAATACGGCTTTCGGTTCTGATCCCTGACAGCCTGAGAGAAAAGGCACCAGTGTGTCTAAGCCAATCCTGACGTGCCAGTTCTCGGGATAGTATAAACTCCAAGAAGGGTATCAGAAGAGGAAATATAGAATAGGGTATGGATTTAGTGTATAAGTGATCCTATCTGTTGCTAGGATTTTAGATGACAATGTCACACAGCGAACTACAGCTGGATACTTAGTGAAGAATATACAAAGTTGATATGTTCCTTGTTTTATTCGAAAGGTTTGGTTACCCTTAAGTCTGTGCTACAAGTGGAAGATGGGACGCTCAACGGTGAAACTTTCGAAAAGTAGTTGGGTAGGACGCCCTTCATCAGGGAACTATAAAGCGTGTGGATTTTTTTCACACTATGGATATCAAATGATTGGGGGTGGTATCTAGAGGTGAGACACGCATGTCAGGGAGTAACGGTGCAGCTGGAGTATGTGTGTTTGCCAGGGGTCAGGTATGGCTGGTGCTTTCGTCTCGGAATTAACTCTGATTTGAAGCTGTTATGGAAGATTAGGGCACGGGAGAAAAGATTGAATTATTGATATAGGCAGACGGACTCTCTCCTTCTCCATCCTCCCTCCCCCTCCTCTCCTCTTCTCAGCCTCTATATTCTTTTCTTCTCCTTCTATTTCTTCCTCTTCCTCCCTTTTTTTCCCTCCTCTCCCCCCCCCCCCTCTTCTACTCCCCTATTTAGCTTCTGGACATTGTAATAGTATCTAACACATAGAAATAGAGATGAGACGGATCAGAGATGATTAGTTTGGCTGGACAGTTGGACAAGGAAGAGTTGTGGTTGTCCAAAACTTCTTCCATTTAAGGATTATCAAGGCCACTGTTCTCTTACAATTCTGTCTATGAGCTCCTTGGGCAGTTCCATTGACCTCATGATTCTCATGTGCTCTGACATGCACATTGAGTTGTGAGGTCTTATATAGACAGGTGTGTGCCTTTCCTAATAAAGTCCAATCAATTTAAATACAGCTGGACTCGAATGAGTAGAACCATCTCAAGGAGGATCAGAACGAAATGTACACCATGGCAGTTTCAGTGTCACATCAAAGGGTCCGTGGGATGTTTCAGTTTTTCTTGTTTAATAAATTAGTAAAAATATCTACGTTTCTGTATTTTTCTGTCAAGATAGGGTGAAGAGTGTACATTAATGAGCAAAAACAAGAGCTTTGATCTTTTTTGACCAATTGCCTGCAAAGAAACAAAGAGTAATACATTTAAAGGGGTCTGAATACTTTCTGTACCCACTGTAAATGCCCCATATAATATAAAGTTCCCCAAACACATGCCCATAAGCCCCAAAACATATAAAGAGACATATAACGCTCAAAAAAGTCTAAATCATAACCAAACCCCACATATATATACACCGCGCCGTAACAATCCATAGAAAAAACTAATAAATATTGAACTTGACCATATGTGAAGAAAAACGTTAAAACCCGCCAAATTATGATTTTTACTATTTTACCCACTAAAATGCAATAAAAATGATCAACAAAACATTGGCTACCAGAATGATGCTGTTGCAAAGAACAACATGTCCCGCAAAAAAACAAGCCATCGACCGCTCTGTGTAGCCAAAAACTAAACAATGTTATCCACTTGGAAGACGGCGAGGCAAAATGTAGATTTTTCCCCACATTAGGTTTTATTTGGCAAATTTAGTAAAACATAAGAAATTCACATGTCTGGTATCCCCTAATCGTTCGACCCATATCATAAAGATAACAGGATTATTAGGCTATACGGTGAACACGAAAAAAAAAAGTAAAAAATCCAGTACAGAATTGATGCTTTTCTACTCATGACCTCAAAAAAAGTTCCTAAATTTTCAACAATAGTTGATACCAACCCAAAAATGGTAACCTGGAAAAAGCATCTCATCGCGCAAAAAAATGCCTTCACATGACCAAAATATCGGAAAAGCGAAAATTTTATATCCTTCAAAAGGGGCCATGAGGAAACTAAAATCCTGGCAGCTGCAGGTGCTCCTTCCCTTCTGCGCCTCGCTGTCCCCCATAAACACAGTAACGTCCACATGTCGCTGCCCTCAGGAGAAATTGTAGAACAAATTTATATGAGTTTCTCTTTTATCTTTTGGAAATGTGTAAATTTATGGCTAATGAACGTATACCGACAAAATTCACCATTCTATTTCAAATCACCGCCATTTTGATTCAATTACTATGAAGTCTCAGGGGTTAACAATCTTCGTAAAAGCTGTTTCTGATAGTTTGAGGGGTGCAGATTTGAAAATGGGTTGGTTATATAGGGGGTTTTGAGTGCTAAAATGGAAACTTAATTTCAAACGTATTTATCCCCAAATAGTCAATTCTGAAAATACGGAAAAGCGATATTCTATTTGTAAGCCGCGTGACGTCAAAATAAATTATCCAAACACTTCAAAAATTATGAAAATGTAAAGTAGACAAATGGGAAATGTTATTCTGCAAGTTATTTTGGTGGTAAATCGATCTGCCTAAAAACGCGGTGATTTTGAATTTCGAAAATGGCAAATTTTTCTCAAAATTTATCATTTTTTTCTTTTTTTTGTAAATAACGCAAAAACTTATCGCCAAAATTTACCACTAAAATGAAGTACAACATGTGGGAAAAACATCTCAGAATCGCTTTGATAAGTAACATGTTCAAAAGTTAAACCATATAAAGAGACGCAGGTCAGAATCCAAAAAATGGGACTGAGCCTTAAGCTGTAAATAGCTGCGTCCTTAAGGTTAAATAGAAAAATAGCTGAATTAAAACATTTAACTCTATAGCTTCTAAGGGGGGGCAACATACCCCCCCCCCCTCCCCCCCCCAAGTTGGCCGCTGTAGAGGAATATATCACCAACAGTTACTTAGCAACCAATTTGGGTGGTTAGACTAACGGCATGATGAGCACAACATTTAGAAATAGTACTTTTTTTTAATGTAAATAAGTGGCAAAAATTTAAATAAAAATATAGTTGTAATGTGAAGTACAACATGTAAGGAAAAACTTCGTGTCCGTAGTGTAAATACTGCGCATGTGCAACATGGCAATTACAGCTCCCTCCTAAAATCAGCTTTTAATAGTATGCTAATGAGCCTGAGGACTTCCAGGGGGTTTTCAAGAGTCCCTCTGTGCTGCGGATACACAGGCTGTTACACAGTGCAAGGAGCATTTCCCCCTCCCACTGTGTGCTAGGAGGGGTTGTACCAAGTAGGAGCAGAGGGGGTTTAAGACAGTCTTAAAGGAAACCTCCCACTTGAAGTGGCAGATATAAGAGGGAACTACCGAGCACCAGCTCAGGGTGAGCTGGTGCCGGAGCTAAGTTTTGTTAGTGTTTTAAACCGCAGTATCGCGGTTTAAAACACTTTTTAAACTTTATGGCCGAAGCTGCTTCGGCGCAGGGAGGTACGTGCTCGGCGTGAGCTGGTGCTCGGTAGTTCCCTCTTATACCTGCCACTTCAAGTGGTAGGTTTCCTTTAAGGCCTGACAAGACCCCTAGCAGAGACAGCGGGAGTCCTGGTTACCCCCTACACAGACAGTATCCCTGTATCAGTGTGTACACTGTCCTATTTTCCACCGTATTTCCATTCCGCACGGCCCATAGAAGTCAATGGGAATGTATAAAATAAAGGCTACGGCTACATTCACACAAACGTATGGGGGACGTATAAACGGCTGGCGTATATACGTCTCCCATACACTTCTATGGCCTCACGGTGCCGTACGGGAGCGGTATAGCACACGTGCGGCACCGTACTGTTCCGTAGCGCGTAGAAAGATAGGACATGTCCTATCTTTCGATGGAATACGGCGCCGTGTGCTGTGTATTCCTATGGAGAGGGGCGGGGGTGAGCAGTGTGGCACCGTTCTACGCCGTACATGCGCATGCTCTACCTTTCCCCGTGTGTGGGGTCATGTGGCACTTTTCCTCGCCCTCCTCTCCAGTGCAGAGCGGTATGCCCATCCGGCCGCTGTGTGAATGTACCCTAAACACGTGCTGCACACTGTATGCTGCCGAACATATGTGCAGTATCCAAAACCAATGGGAGGTGCGTTCTGTCAGCAGCCAATAGTCAGCCAAAAATCATTTGTCAGCCCATTTTATACAGACACAGTAAGGTGCAATACGTTGCCATACTGTTGCGATCCATCCCGTATTTAGGGCCAGAATACAGCTGTATATACAGAACAGGAGAGACCATACTGTCGTGTGCATGAGGCCTAAGGCTACATACACATCAGCTCCTAGTATACATGCTGAGCGTACACTGGCTTATACTGGAAGATGTAGCCATCCTTTTTGCCTTCATATAATGAGTATATATGTTATATTCTGCTGCAAGCTGTGTCTTTCCATCCTGCTCCTTCCTTCTGAGCGACTTATACCATCAGTCCAACCACAACTACAAACCAATCTTGGAAATAAAATGGTATTTGTCTTAGTAACTAAGAATGTAGGAACCACCCCAACATCTACTAGTCCTTGGATCTGTGGCCATTTTAGAACATTCCACAAAGTTCTTTTGTAAGGAAAACATCAGGTCTGTAATTTTGTATTTTTTGGGGGGGGGGGGGGGGGTTTTTTTCTTGTTTTTTTTTTTGGGGGGGGGGGGGGGTGTGGGGTTTTTGGGGGGGGGGGGGGGGGGGGGGTGGGGGGGGGTGGGGGGGGGGGGGGGGGGTGAGAGTAATAACCCCTAAATAAATATATTGCATACACTGCCAGTCGGAGCATGCCTCTACTCAGTCCTCTACTGGCTGTAACCTAAGCAATCGAGGTCCTAAGGTAGCAAATGACTGTGAAATGGTCCAGAGCCGAGTAGGCATATTCAGAGTCCACTCTATCTCTCGAGTGGGAGGCACAGCCACACCCCAACGTGCATGACGACAGCCTGTACTAATGATGTGTTCCTGGTGAGGGTGGGGGGTGGGGTGGTTCTCTACGGGGGGGGGGTGGTTGGCCCCCCTGCAGCTGTGTGTGTGTGTATGAGAGAAGAGATACAGAGCTCCCGCAGCATGTTATAGCAGAGTGTCAGGTCACTTGTGAGCTGATGTCGTGTACTCACACATGGTATTAGGCGGATTGCAGCATCAGAAAGGTGCATACAACATGCTATTATACATCTTACACACAGAATGGAGCAGGGGGAGGAGAGGGGAGGGGTAACAGGGGCTGGACATACTGCCTTGAACCCATGTGACCAGCCTCATTTCTGATAAAAAAATAGTGATTTTTACCATGATTAACGTATGAATACACTAGATAGGCTGGGAGGGACCTTGTGAGTGCTCCAACAGGTGGTGTGACGGACACGTGAACGACCTGATGACAGGTGTCCTTTAATCCCAAATCTTTTTATTTAAAAAAAGTTTATTTGAAACTGAACTGAAATATACCGGACAAGTCACAACAAAAAGGGGCAACATAGGTCAAAGATTGGGTAGAAGGGCCGCACAAGCGCACAATCCTGTCTTTTACGATAAGCCAGGGCTCGGAGTTGGAGTTGTTTGACAATGGAATATACAGAAGCGGAAATCCTTTTGGGTTTTGCGTTACCTGCCAGACGGGATGAGGGCCATCGCCAGACCAGCCGTAGACTTCTGGTACATAGACAGGCAGCACAACAAAGAATTTCCAGGGCCTCTTGTACTTTACAGACCACAATTCCGAGAAGCAGACGATATGAGTCAACAACCACAGACTAAATCATCATATAAAACCACTATGATGGCGGTAGGACAGCACATTAACTGTGCAATCTATCTTCCACCTCTGGCAGGTGAACACTCACCTGTGGATGTTTCTTGGTGCAAAAGACGATGGTGGATTCAGGTGAGGGGTTGAGTGCTGTCACACACTGATCTACCGCAACAAAGCATAGTTGTTAGACTTATAGTGCGGAATAACTTGTGATCTCTTGGTCACAAAACCCAAGCTAAAATGTGGTGGAAAAAACGTTGTAGTAAGTTTTTAAGAAACTTTAACAGTTACTCAAAAGAGTGTGTGTCTGTTAGTGCAAAAGGATTATGTCAGATTTACTGGCGTCCGCATGCACACAATTGTAGGTCAGGCCAGGTGCGTCTGCTGAATCAATGGCATAACCAAAAGACAAACCAATTCCATGTGTTGCAGCCTGAGAAAGAGGAGGGCTTAGACTGAGCGTCTTAAAAGGAAATCTACATCAAAATCATGCATGATAGCCAGGCACCGTGACAGTGTATCACTATATTGTGTATTCTATGGATTCCTCATCTCAAAATCAATTTTAAATTAGTGTTATGAGTCATTGGTAGCTTCATAGGTGTACCACAGCCTCGCCCTCTCCCTCGCACCTCCCCCGCTCCTTGCTGCTGTAATTTTACTGCAGCAGAAGACGCTCATACACAGATGGGAGGTGACTCATCCTGAATGTAGCGCTGTGATCAACAACATGGAGGGACTGTGAGTAACACGCCCGGAGACCTTCGACTCACTAATGTTACAGCAGATTTAGAAGTCATGTTAACAAATAGACGACTACTAGAAGTCCGGCTGGGATGTATGAGTAAGGTCAACAATGTTATATTAAGGATTTGATGGTAGATTCCTTAACAAAAGCCGTACCCAACCTCCGGGCCGTGGCCAAAGAACTGGATGCTTTAAAAAAATAAATAAATAAATAACAGTGACATAAAAATATAAAAATAGTTGAGCTACAGTGTGTTTTACTAAGCGATCGGTTATTTATAGGTCACATAGTGTTGGAGCCAATTATTGGACACCAGGAAGGGGATTGTGTCTAATTAACAACGGATGATGGAGCCATCACTATCAGATTGTCTGTCACTAGGGATCTAATTGATATATTTGACCATACCTCAATCTGAGGGGTTCCTAGAGTTTGCGTAAACCCCTCTGAGCCGCCTGCTGGCCCACTACGCCCTATATATGCATGCCCAGGATATGTAAAGTGAACCACGCCTAAAGTCTTTATGGCACAAAGCATTTAACTCACTCCTACCGCCTGTTCTCCCTGTCCTAATAATAAAGAAAAAAGGTACAAAACACATTGTTATTCACATTTTTAATAAAAGGTTACGTTTTATGTGACCAATGGCTCTTTTGGTTACATACAGTAACTATTGGATTGAATTGCTGACACACAACAGCACGCTATGGACGCACACATTTTTTGCTCTGGTCGGATATACTTGAGTAATTCAGATGTTTTTTTTTTCTCCATAGTGTAAAGGCCACAGACAATGGACATTATTGGGGGGGAGGGGGGGCTCTGTATGAAAGGGGACAGAAACAAAAGAAAAGGGGCAGCATTAGATAACCCGCGCTGCATCCCCTTCAACTCTGATCATTATATTAGACGCATGGGGGACGTATGTACAGCCGCAAGTTGGCAGTACATACAACCCATTCAGGCAATGCGCAAAGACCAATCGGTGCAGCAACTTACCGCTCTCTACATGGGAAAAGATGGAATGTACCATTTTCCCTTAGTACGGCCCGTCACTCATGCATTGTCTACGATGGAGGGAAGGGGGTCCCCTCGTCCTCACCCATGGCGCCAGACGATGCCAGGATACGGTCTGGCGGGCACAGTTCGTATACATGCAGCCTTATACCGGTTGCAGTACAGTCACATGCAATTCTAGATGCCCAGGGTCAATGTCCCCTATCTGCAGGATGGGAGACAACGTGATAGGATGGACTGACTGGCCCCCACTTATCAGACAAGAGGAGCCACTTTATTCAGCCAAATAAAGCGAGAGATAACAGTGCGCACCGTGTGTAAAAGACGATATGAAACATGCCACATAGTGCAAAATGGCCAAAAAGGAAGACCAAACGAAAACCAATAATTCATAATTAGGCGAAACCTACCGTTAAAACCCAAAAGATGTATAGCCATGCTTGGATTTAAAGGGGATTGTCTGGGGTCGCCATAGAAGAGGACTGCAACATGTCAGAACAGCGATGTGACTCTCTACTCCTTTCACAGACAGCGCTGCCGTTTATTGTGGCGGGCTTAGTTATGACACAGGCTAGTGGACAATACAATGGTGTGCCATTGTTCGGGGACATGGAGAGTATTAGAGTGCGCAAAGACAGGGATTGGATAGTGGAGGTTTACACTACACAAGGAGCTTCCCCATAACGTCATGTAAAAGGTTGTTGAGGCCATTGCCTAATGGTTACAATTCATCCTACTTTCCATATAAACTGTAGGAAACTTTATAATATATTAATGACCACGAAGGAAAATTAAATTTAATATTAAAGTGCAGTGAAAAAAATCCACTGCAGGCGGTATATATCGCTCGCTATAGCGTTCCTAGAATACCATCCCTCCCACAACTGGGGCATGGACCAGCGCAGGAACCAAGAATCACAAGGATGTAATGGCGTCTGCATTCCGGGAATAACACATTGTACCACGTTACTACTTCACTCAATATATTCATGCATTGTGAGGCAGGCTTTTTTCGATCTCAGTTAGGTAAAGGTGGGTGTGGGAAGGAGGGTTCTGAACCATGGATCTGAGAATGGCCTGGGCACTGGTTATACAGAGTCACTGCTGCTACCGTGGGTTAAAATATTCGAGATGTTCTAGTAGAGAAAAGTTCTCTGTTATAACCAATAAGAGGAACATGTGTGCATCCTACTGCCATTGTGTGTGGTCCAAAAGATAAGTCCATGTTCACCCAGCAGGGGGTTCAGGCAGCATACCAGTTCAGGCACAGCCACATCAAGCACACCTAATGGCCAAGTTTGATGGCATAACGAACCCATCAAACCATCACAGCCGTTAATGGACAAATATATTCAGAAAGGACCACGAAGTTTGATGCCCGGTCCATGTGCAGCACGTCTGCATGCAGGTGGCAGTAGCATGGGAGATGTGGGCTCGAGATCTTCTGACTATCATCACATTCAATGTGGAGCCAAAGCGGAAGAGCGCACATAGGAGCGCTAACCTGTTGTACAATACGTGCAGCGGGTGGGCGACTGTGAGCAGGAGCAGGAATGTGGACAAAATAAGGAGGAGCAACGCATACAGTGTGACAGGCACCCAAAGGCAGTATTGTATGCCATCCATGCCGCGCCACAGACACTATTTACTGTACTTTGCACCAGCTGCCTTCTGGCGCAAGGTTTAGCAAAACACAGGAATGACCCGACCGGAGTGGCAAAACGTGTGGACAAGTGAAGGTGCTCCCGAGTCGTACAAGATAGGTTGTTATTAAAGGAAAACCTATCTAACCCGTTCATACAAAATTAACACCTAAATAAATTTCATGAAAAGCTACGTTTAAGAATTGACCGTATTCCCTAAAATGGTCCCTTCCATGGCTACTAATTTAAAACAAAAAAAAACAAAAAAAACAAACACTTGTAAAATTCTATGCACCTGCCTGAGGGTGTCCAGTGAATATGAGTCACACTGAGCTCAGATATTCATGAGTATATATCATTGCTGCCTCTTGACCCAAAGACGAGCTATGATATTATGATGCCATGGAGAGCTCTGTTACATCATTGTGCACCAGGTCATGTGACCTGGATGACATCAAGGGTGCGGCTACACCTGCAACATCTAAATCATGTATGTATGTATGTATGTATGCATCTGATCATGGTTTTTTAACTTTCCCCTATTCATAGAGGCTGCGTGGTTAATGTGATCCGACTTCATAATGGTGGATAGTTTCTAATATTGGGGGCTAAGGACCTGTGATGAATGTCTAGGAGCGTTGCAGCACAGAACATGACAGATCTTTATTTTGGGATTCAAGCGGGTGGGGTGGGGAGCGTAAGTCCCACTCTATAAAGGAAAAACCTCTTATACAGGACACATTGCAAGGACAAGTAAGCATTGCAAGCGTCCTGTGGTGGATTCGAGAGGGGGGGGGGGTCGGGAGTAAAAAACCCACTGGGCCAAAAAACTCTTTCCTTACAAAAAGCTTCAGTAAAAAAGAGAAGTAAGAAAATGAGGCGTTGACTTAGAGCCCGCGTGCTTTTCACAAGAAGCGCATGTGGGGAAAAAAAGAGGTAGTGTCCGCTCCATGTGTACAGCGACTGTGCTGGATTAACACAAGGATGGAGGGGTAGGAACTAACTCAGGGAGAATTAATCACATGTGATGTCACATTTGAGGATCAGACCAGTTGTCCAGGCCACACTCCCGCTGTCGATGACGGCGTCATTCTTTATGGATTCATGTGTTTTGCTGAAAACATATCACGTCATGACACCAGATGCCTGGTAGGTACCCACGAACTTAGCGCGGGTCACTGCGAACACGCGGGAACAGACTGCAAGTCAGCCGTAAAAAAGTGGTGGGTTTTAATTTTTTGTTGTTTGTTAACGGTGGAAGTGCCAGAGTTATTAGGCAATGATTCAAGGGATTGGGATTTCCAAGAGTTCAGAAAAACCACACATCGAGGGGCATGCAAAAACCCTATAACTACCTCTAGCTTCGCCTGGCTCTGGGTGCAGCTTATGCTGGTGGACGAGTCCCAGAAGGTCAGAGTCAGGGGACAAACCGTTCTCAGCAAAACATTGTTCTACATATGGGCGCAGCGGGTTCCAGACCCGACACTAGTAACTACCGTTTCTCACCTACCGTTCCCTAGACTGTTCCTGAAAAATGTCAAGCCAACATCGCTCGCTCACAGGGATGGTTTTTGTATATAGGTTGGTCCCCCTCTTAAGATACCTCGACTTTACAACAGACCCCTAGTTACAAACGTTCCTCTGGATATTGGTAATTTATTTGTACTGTGGTTAGGAAAAAACAGCTGGAACAAGGTATCACAGTGTCTGTAACTGAAGCTTAGGTTAATATGATATGACAATCCAACATTGTTAAAATCATTGTCACAGAGACCAAAAAGTTCACGCGGAGCTACAATGATAAAATATACAGTTCGATTACATACAAACTCAATAAGACAAAACCTACAGACCACTATCTGTATGTAACCCGGGGACTGCGGTACTTGCGTCCTAAAATATATAAGTTTAGGACACAGTTTTCCTGTTTCCTCAGTTACTAGGAATTTGGAATCACATTTCACCAGTTGAACATTAAAATCTATTACATCTAAGATCGTTTTCATACAAGTGGTTTCTGATGTACAAACGCAGGGTTGTGTGTGCGCGGACACGAATAGGCTTTTGTGCAGGCAGTTCGCCCGACGTCACATTCAAAAGGGCCCGTAACGTCCCAATAAAGGCGAGGCAAGGTGCAGGAACTGTGCCCATGACAGTAGAGGGTATGGGTGTGTGAGCTAGCCACAGTTTGTGCAGTAATTCAGTCTCTCGCATGAACACCTGAGGGCCAAGGCTAAGTTCACACCCACAACAGCTGTACACATTACATCTTCCGTTTTAGGGAAGCATAAGAATTGAAAAGGAACGGCAGACAGAAGGTTTCATACCACCATTTAACTTCCATTACAATTCTAATTTTCCACTATTTGATAATCAGGAGGGACATGTCAAAAGCAGGTGGAACTTGGCCTTATTTGCAAAACATGCCAAAAGAGTATTCCAATACTATGGCCTCGTTTAGTAGAGGAAGACGGGGCAGGACAAGAGGGTAGCACAGTGCACTACCCGGTCGCTATATTTAAATTAGCCTCATCGGTCCACCAAGTCCAGAAACGGGGGGCATGCTCAAACGTGTTGGCAATGCTGATTGGGTTCTTTGGCGCCCACTTGTGCCAATCCGCCCAACACTGTGGTTTAATTACACACAACAAGATGAAGAGAGAGGCTAATAAATGTAGCCACGGGCAAATAAACTTATCCCAACACAAAGGAACCATCTCAAACACAGACATAGAAAACATAACTCTGAAGACTACAGCAGTACTGCACAAGAGGGGACAACACGTATTTTGATGTGTGAGCTCCCTCCTCACATTATTCAACTTTCTACTATGCATTGAGCAGGCTGAGGAGGGGGATGGTGTGGAGTGAAGAAATAGGAGACGGCGCGGCTGCCATCCCCTGGGACTGAACACAGGCTGCTGGAAGGAGCCAGGAAGTGTGGTAAGTAAATGTAATAAGTACTGAAAAGATTCAGATGAGACAAAGGCCTTTAAAATCAGCATTGTGTAGTATACGGAACCTGTTACGACTTAAAATGACAGGTTCGCTTTAAGGGGCAAACCTTTCCAATCTCCACTGAGGAGGCACACCGTTTTGAGGGGTGACCATACTAAAAAAAAAAAAACTTACCAGGAGCCTACTAGTGTCAACCATTTCGCAGTTCCCAGTAAAGTTCTGAAAGTGGCAAGATCCTGTCTCCTTCCGTTCCGGATGGGGGCCATGCAGTTTTACACAGAATGAGATATACCCTTCTGTCACAAAACGATCATACCACCAACCATTGATAGGGGTGTGGGTTAATGGAGGGATTGCATACAAGATTGCACCCCCCCCCCATCCATCTGTGTTGAAGTCACAGGAAATTTACCAGATATGGTGTCAAAAGGGTCTGGACTAGGTATATTACATAAAAGTCTATGGAGAGGGGTGAGAGGGAGCCCAAAACAAAACAGAGGAGGCTGCGGCTTTGAGTGGCACTTAAATTAGGTCCTTTCACAACTTGGATTTGCACCCTTGCTTGGGAAGTGTGTGAGGAGAGTAAAAAATGACAAATGCCAACAATAATAATAGTTAGGAGGTGCAATGGTGCTACAAGGTCCGGTAAATCATTGTATGGCTCATCATACTTCTTTATCTAAAAAGAGCATAATATGAAATGTTAGCGCACAGGACGCGGTACAGTAGGACCCAGCGCTTGACTTTGGCCCGTCCTGGTGCACATAGGTGTAAACAGCATCACAAATGGGCGCTGCGTCTTGTTATCAATAAGAAGCGCGATTCTAAGAGAGTAAGCCGAGAAGAATGGGACCCATTGAGTCTGCAGGTCGGCATTTAAAAGCTTCGGCCCACTTTGTAGTGTACAAAAGGAGCGGAGCATAAATCCTACAAGGTTCTCTTTACACACAGTGACGTATATGTATGCATTCAGGGTGTCCTTAACCTGTATGGAGAGTAGGACATTAGAGATGACGGACTCTGTGTACATTGAAGGCCGGAGAGAAATAGCTTTTTGTCAATGGGAAAATTAAAAGAGAATAAGACCCTAGATCACTGGTTAGGACGGAAACACTCGGCTTCTGCACAGATCCCTAATGCAACCATCAATCTGCATGAGCTCTAGGTGCATATTCACATCAAGCACTTTCATCCATCACTTCCACAGCAAAATTGCAGAACCTGTTCTACTGTGGGTTTGCAGTTCTCGTGTAGATTAGCCCCATGGGGCTTAAAAGGGAACCTCTAGGCCTCATGCACACTACTGTGTGCCAAAACCGGCTGCAAACATGGGGATAGCCTGTGTTGCACCGCTGCTCAACCCTACCAACTTCACTCGGCCAAATCGGGCTGCAAGTATGGGAAAGGTTGCAGCCGGATTTGGCCGAGTGGAGATGTGAGGGGTGAGCAGTGGCGCAACACAGGCAGGAATAAGATGAGCCCCATAATATGCGCCCAGCCGTCCGGCTTGGTCACAGCAGCTTCACTGCACCATGTCCGTGCATAATAGGAGTCAATAGCAGCCGCGAACTAGCCGCAATTTCGGCAGGCAGCTCAGAGCAGCCATATATAGTCGTATGCATGAGGCCCAAGGGCAATTTTGGACACTAAACCAACTACAGGTTATGACCAACGGCAGTGTCTCAGATAGCCCTATAAATCCTATGATAAGACATCACTTATCCTTAACCTGGGTCCGGAGCTGGAATGGGAAACTAACTTCAATCCCATTTGTGTCGCAAGTTTGGCGCAGTGAAGCCTGGTTGCACTATGCCGCTATATAACACAATGGTACCGGGTGCGCCAAAGATGGATCCGAAATGCTTAAACTGACTTATCACTCGGTGAGTACAAGTCTTTGTTTGTTTTTTTTAAGTGGCAACAGAGGCGACTGGTTACAGGGTTATTGGGACACTAACCACCGCTCCGTACGTTAAGTTTACCAAATCAAATCCTCGATAAAACTAAAGCAACGGACAGGCACTGCCAATGGGAAAATCGTATAAAAGGGTACCACCTTATCCCAGCACACATGTAAATAACAAGAGAAAAAAGGTGGATGCGTATATTGGATAGGATAATGAAAGTTTGCTTTATTAAGTCAACAAAAAAGTAAAGACACAAAGAGGATAAAAACATAAAAACACACACGAGAACGTGTGTCCAACTCTCCTGGGTCAGTAATATGTACCCCCGGCTGCACCGCACCAAGACCAAATACATAACATTCAAGAGGTATGAGGGGGGAAAAAAGTACAAAAAGATATATATGAACAAATGCTAATAGACTACCCTATTCATCCAATACCCTTGGTGTGATCCTCAGAGAACCAGTAGGCGGGTCAGTGTCTGGACGGGACGCTGGGGAGGGAGAGACCCAAATCAAATCCTCGTAACCAAGTCACGTGGCACAGAGAAGAAATCAACGTCCTATTTTTACACTGCGAAGACTAAAAGTGTGCGGTTTGTGGTGGGTTCAGCACAAATACACAATAAGCACATCGCAATGAGCCAGTTCAAATAAACATCCATAGAATTGTGAGAATTCACCCACTGTACTCCAACCCAATCATCTCCAAAATTGCATCAAGCCCATGTGTATAAATATCAAGTATAATACGATCACCCTACAGGTCACATAATACCTCCCCCCCCCCCCCCCGAAATGGGAGACTAATAGTCAACCCTCTATGTGCACTCTACAGAATAGCCCCATTACAGCCCAGGACGCAAGATTAATAAACTGGGGTCTACTTTTATAAGGAGTTGTATCCCAGCTAATCCGCTCCTATAAACTCATCTACATCAATGGCAATAAAAAGTTTATGGCGTCATCATATGAGGTACACAATGCACAACATGAAAGTTGATTCCTTGTAAAGTACTGACTCTCCACACATTATCCTGCAACGGATGATGGAGATCAAACATGGTCCGCCTGGAGGTGCTGTGGGTGCGGGAAGCCTTCGGCACCCTGCAAAGTTTGATGATGGTAAAACAAACTAAACCATAGTGACCGATACAAACGGGTGAAAAACTATCATACATCCACGAATTTGTCATCCTGTCTAAATGCATTTTATGGATTCATGAAATAGAGCAGACCAAGGTTCAATTGAAAGCATTATTTTTTATTTTTTTATTTGGGAAAGCCCATGTAGCTTCACGTTGTTACACTGTGAAGGCACTTCCTCCCTGAAGCCACTAAAGAGCCGCCTATAGGAAGTGCCCTGTGTATATATGATTTTGTTGGAATCTCCTTAAGTCCGCTCTCAGATACAACTGTGCAGGCTGGATTATACAACTGAAATCTAGGATTACAACATGCCCTTGACTTTATTCGTGCCGAGTTCTTCCACTATACGACTGTTTACGTTTATCTCTCTCTTATTGACGGAATGGCCGTAATTTGGAGAGGGCTCTTCATAGCTGTTCAGGACGAGAACAGGTGGTTGACAGAAAGGCAGACTGAACTTTAATTCAGGCCGGGTTCTGTGCCTCCACAACGAAGATAGACTTGGCTGTGATTGGCAGAGAATGGTCAGGTATAGCTAGGGACGTCATTTGCCGGATTGGCTGCAGACATTTTCGCCACGCAGACGCGTAAAACCTCAGACACAAACGAACTTGGAGACGCTCACGTTAAGGCCGAATATATTACAGGCCAGATTTTACAAGCAAAAGTTTGGAAAAACACGTAGTCATTTTCTTTACATTCACAATTATTGATCACCTTGTTCACTCCATCACCAAAATAGACAATGAGATACATTTAGAAGGAAATCTACCCACAGGATGAAGGATTGTAAACCAAGCACACTGACTTGCTGGTGTGTGCGCCCTCTGGTGGGATATGCTCTTTTAGTTTCCTATGCCCCTTTCTTTAAGGCTTTTACAATTATGCAAATGACCTGAGGGGCTCTGGGTTCTATGGTGTTTAACGGAACCTGGAGCTCCTCAGGCTCATTTGCATACTTTTTAAAAACTATGTGTAAGAGTTTGTAGCTGTTGCGCTGGCGGTGCTTCAACCTCTCGGTTCAGAGATGTTGTACACAAACTTTACAAGAATGAACGTACTATAACCTCACAGCCGAATACGCAAAAGGCACACGTGAAACCGGATAAGACAGAAGGACCGAGGGAAAACAATGCCTGGCAGTACACAATTAGATGCTCAGTTCTCGATTTACAGGAAATTATGAAGCTTGTTCTCAACGTTCACGTTTGCAAAGGTAAACGATTCCCCAAATAATTAGGGTTATCCTTGTAGGTCAAGGTGTGCAGGCAAACCGGATGAAAAGGGAACAAATATTTGTTCCACGCCAGCTGTGGGCAGCTTCCCTTATAAGGGGAGGAGTGTTTACAATGACAAACACCAGGGTAGTAAGAGTTGTTTTGTGTGTTTAAAAGTTAGATTTACCCAATTTACACCGTATTACCCTTGCACTACAACAATATTTAAAGGAAATCTATGATGCAGCATGATAAACCAGGGGCACTTACTCATAGTCAGGCACAGTCACTGGTAATCTTCATGTGTGTTATCCAAGTCCTTCTTCCTTAGAAAATAATTTTTAAAATTATGCTAATGACCTAGAGGTGCTCTGCGAGGGCGTTAACACAGTCAGTCCATGCGGTAGCTTCAAAGGCTGTGCAGAATTACTCCACCCTCCCGTGTGAGATTACAGAAGGCAGATGAAAGGGGTATGTGTACAGTGTAACAGCTGTGAACTACAAAGCACAAGCTGTTGATACTAATTTAAACATTGATTTTAGAAGGAAGGAGGCATGGATAAGAAATATAAGAGGATTACCACAGTCACAGGGCCTGGAGCTAAGAGTAAGTGCCCCCGTGATCATGAATGGATTTTAAAAGGAAATCTAGCTATGACTTTTGGACTACGATTAAACAATACGAGAACGACAACGCCACTTGCCATTGAGCTTTGCCAGGCGCCCTTGAAAAGTCGACCACTTCCACCTTCCTACAGAAAGCAGTTTCCATGCGATTATCACTACAAGATGACGCTCCCCTTGAACGTCATAAAGCAGAGGACCCGGAAACCACACAAATTAAAACAGATTTCTAGGCAGCGCCACCGGAAGCAATATTTTTGGAACTTTCACTATGAAAATGTTAAACAACTTTCCAATACTTTTTGATACTTTACAGAGTTTAGGTTACAGACTTATATGGCTATAGATGCCAAGTCAAAATTGTTATGGGCTTAAAGGGTTTTATTTGGTTTGATTGTTACCCTTGTCACAAAGTAATCAGTGGGGGTCCACACTCTGGGCCCAATCACATCGGTGGAGATCCCAATTCCCTTTTAGATGGGGAGCTGGTTGAACAGAAGTACTACAGATACTTTCCATTCTTCTGGATCTTCAGAATTCAGGTATCCATAGATATCTAAAAAGAGATGGGAGTGCCGTAGTGTCCCAGGCACTGTCTCAGCAGTTTCCAAAATTAAAACGCATGATGGGTGCCAGAGGTAAGCTCAGGCTTACAGTCTTAGGATACCTTCACCTAACGGTGCCCACTGTGCATGGGTGGCGGGCGACGGGAGAGGACACGTTGCTCAACCCACCATTTCTATAGAGATACATGGCACCGCATCTTTTCCGGTACGGAGCGAACAGTGCCACACCGCGTGCTGCACCGTACCTCTCCGTGGCTCATTGTCGGGCCTATGGGGGGCGTTTATACAGCCCAACGGACATGTGAATGTAGCCTAAATTGTATGGCTGTACTAAAAATGGTGTCTCACATCTGACCTAAATTAAAGAAAAACTATCAAATAGTACATGTTCCGCGTCACCTGTAGAACAGATGTGGATAGGGCACTCAGGAATCTCACATCGCTCTAAGGAGTCCTGTCAAGCAGCCGCCGGGACATAATCCTCTTTTGAATATATGCACCAAAGTAGTAAAATTTGAGTAGGAGAATTAAGGGGCAACAAAAAAAAAAAAATCCAAATACATTATATGCCGAGCACAGCTGCAGTCAGACAATAGCAACTAGTGATATAAAGCCCTGAAAAGACAAGAAATTCTGCTGGAAAAAAAGAAAAGACAAAGATCAAAAACACACAGTCAATGGGCGAATGAATGGCTTCAGAGGCAACGTGTGGGGGCGAGGCAAGAGGAAGATGCAACAAATACATAGGAATCTATTCACCCTGAGATGCTACAAGAGATCACATCACAGAGTTTTACCTTACAATATGACATTTGTTACACATAAAACTTTCCTTACCCAGGAGAGTGTAACTATAAAGCATAGATGTGACTTTTGACACTGTTCCCCACTTACAGGGTTCAGAAAGGAAAGAGATTTTTGGTGGACAGAGTCTGGCAGAGAAGGGCCAACATCCTTATTTTACTATTGGGCATAGTGTAAAAAGATAAATATTACTTATAATCTTAAAAAAAAAAAAAAAAAACAGGCAGACAGGTAGGAGACACAGCCACATGTTTGGTACAAATCATTTGAACTACACCACAAGCAAACGCCAAGTGTCATACAATACTTTACGACACAAGAACTTCTATGGTAAGGAATAGGACCTGCTCTGAATTCTAAAGCGTCAAATTTACCTGTAAAATCACGTTTATGTTTTGGGGTCATTGAGATTAAGGTGACGATGCAGTCAGATATAAAAAACACAAGCAAAGGGACGAAACATCATATGAGCATGGTAGCTTAAAGAGAACCCGTCATCAAATAACCCCCTGACTAAATATATTTTCATAAACTGCCCTTAGAGCATTGCCTCTATCCCTTCATGTCCCTCTACATGCGGTAAACCTAAGCAATGAGGTCCTAAAGCTGTATGCAAATGACCTGTGAAATGTCCAATGAAGCATTAGCATATTCAAGCTGTCCACTCTATTATGCGATGGGAGGACACGCCACAACCCCAGTGCATGACTGACAGCCTGTATAATGAGTGAGGCTGTATAATGATGTGCTTCCTGGTGCTGGTGGCCGCCCCTGCAGCTGTGTGTGCATGTGTGTGTGTTTAGGAGAGATACCAGAGCTCCAGGCAGCCAGTTACAGCAGAACATGTCAGATTCATGTTGTAGCTGAGTCTGTGTCCTCTACCTGTATATTAGGAGGATGCAGAGTCAGCAGATCAGCACACACATAGCCATGACTTACTATACATTACACACAGACATGAGGCAGGGGAGGAGAGGGGGGGGTAACGGGGTGACATCGCTGCCTCTGACCATGAGACCAGCCCCTTTACATGATAAGAATAGATGATTTACATGAATAATGTATGAAATAACTAGATAAAGGCTGGGATGGATCCTTGTGAGCTGCTCCAACAGGTAGAGGTGACAGAGAAGTGGCAGAGACTGATGACAGGTGTCCTTTAAAGGAAACCTCACTTGAAGTGGCAGATATAGAGGGAACTACGAGCACCATCAGGGTGAGCTGGTGCGGAGCTTATTTTTGTTAGTTTTAACCACAGTATCGCGTTAAACACCTTTTTAAACTTATGGCGAAGCTGCTTCGGCCAGGGAGGTACGCGCTCGGCGCACCATGCGCGCGGCTCTCATTCACCTTCCTATGTAGCCGCATGCACGGTCGCGCGCATGGTGGCGCCGAGTGCGTTCCTCCCTGCAACACGAGAGCTTCGGCCATTAAGTTTAAAAAGGGTTTTAAACCGCGATACTGCGGTTAAACACTAACAAAAATAAGCTCCGCACCAGCTCACCCACGGTAGTTCCCTCTTATACCTGCCACTTCAGTGGTAGGTTTCCTTTAAGGTGACAAGAACCCTAGCAGAGACAGCGGGAGTCCTGGTTACCCCCTACACAGACAGTATCCCTGATACAGTGTGTACACTGTCCTATTTTCACCGTATTTCCATTCCGCACGGCCCATAGAAGTCAATGGGAATGTATAAAATAAAGGCAGGAGCTACATTCACACAAACGTCGGGGACGTATAAACGGCTGGCGTATATACGTCTCCATACACTTCTATGGCCTCACGGTGCCGTACGGGAGCGGTATAGACAAGTGCGGTCACCGTACTGTTCCGTAGCGCGTGAAAGATAGGACATGTCCTTTTCGATGGAATACGGGTCCGTGTGCTGTGTTACCTATGGGAGAGGGCGGGGGTGAGCAGTGGGGACCGTTCTCGCCTTTGTACAGGCGATGCTCTACCTTTCCCCGTGTGTGGGGTCTGTGGCACTTTTCCTCGCCCTCCTCTCCAGTGCAGAGCGGTATGCCATACCGGCCGCTGTGTGAATGTACCCTAAACACGTGCTGCACACTGTATGCTGCCGAACATAGTGCAGTATCCAAAACAATGGAGGTGCGTTCTTCAGCAGCCAATAGTCAGCCAAAAATCATTTTGTCAGCCCATTATACGGACAAGTAAGGTGCAATACGTTGCCATACTGTTGCGATCCATCCCGTATTTAGGGCAGAATACAGCTGTATATACAGAACAGGAGAGACCATACTGTCGTGTGCATGAGGCCTAAGGCTACATACACATCAGCTCTAGGTAACTGCTGCGGTACACTGGTCTATCTGGGGGGTTTGGGTTTTTGGGGGGTTGGGGGGGTTTTTTTTTTTTTTTTTTTTTTTTTTTTTGGGGGGTTTTTTTTTTTTTTTTTTTTTTTTTTTTTGGGGGGGGGGGGGGTGGGTTTTGGGGGGGTGGTTTTGTTTTGGGGGGGGGGGGGTTTGGGGGGGGGGGGTGGTGTGGTGTGTGTTGGGGGGGGGGGGGGGGGGGGGGGGGGGGGGTGTTTTTTTTTTTCTTTGGGGGGAAGATGTAGCATCCTTTTTGCCTCATATATGACGGATATATGTTATATTCTGCGCAAGTGTGTCTTTCCATCTTCTCCTTCCTTCTGAGCGAATTAACCACAGTCCAGTTGCTTTACCGAACCCACAAATCCACCAATATGGAAATAATTGTATTTGTCTAGTAACTAAGAATGTAGGAACCACCACAACATCGACTAGTTCTGGATCTGTGGCCATTTAGAACATTCCGCAAAGTTCTTTTGTAAGGAAAACATCAGGTCTGTAATTTTGTATTTTTTTGGAGTGTACACTGAACATACCATATTGCTACATTATAGGGAACTGGCTACTTAATCTCCCATGATGAAAAACATTTCTTTATGTATTTTTCTAAATCATGCCATTCCACCAAGAAATCAGAACTTGTTATTTTAGCTCAGCCCCATTCATGATCCCAGACAACCCCTTTAACAGTCAGGGGACCGGTCCCTCCACAATTCCCATTGATCACTGACCACGTAGGGTCACTCCTCTCTAACAAGGGAAACATTAATACCCAGTAGTCAACGGATTCATAAATATTTGGGAGGATTTACACAGAAACAGCACAACGCAAAAGAGAAGCGAAGCTTAAGAGACATCCGGAGAGGTTAGAGGTCCCCTTTAATCACTATAACAGAATATACCAATGTCCCTGCGTTACAAAAAACTAAAAAAGAAAAAGGGTGCACGGAATTGGGTTTCCATGGTAACTCTCTCTCTGCCGGTATAAAGAGTGCGTGGTAAGAGAATACAATGTTCTTTTCAATAGGAAGAATTAATTTTATCAAAAAAAAAATTGCAGCTTCTCCATCACCGGAGATATCTTGACCCTTAAGGACAGTCCTGACCTTCACCTTTTTTATGTCAAACTCTACTTTGCACAGTGACCCCAATTCAGACTAAAAATTACCCAAAACCACGAGGCGGGCGTGTTAGATATTCATTTATTTAGTTATGTGTTATTTAGCAATTTTCTAGATAAATTAACCCAAAACGGTGGCAAAGCCAATGCAAAAGTTTTTGTAACTCCTACAACCCCTAGTAGACACTCTCAAAGGACAGATTAAAGCCGTTACCCAGGAGCGAGATCGGAAAACGCTCTCCGTGTTTTCCTGAACCAAATAAAAAAAACAAAATCACCGAACAAAACTCGGCATGTCCGTTCAGTCCACCGATTTAAGGTTCGATGCAGAAAATCTTGGTTCCTGATCACAGTAATTGAGGAGTCAATAATAAGATTTCCCAAGACATCTATACATGTATTCAGATGACTGTTTTGGTTACAAAAAAATAAATTAATAATACTAATAATAATAAGAATAATAATAATGAATATAAGCAGAACCACTTTTCAATTAATACAAGTGAAACCCTTTCCATAGTCCATCCCATGGACACCGGCGTTTGATAACTTGCTATAACAAGCCATTGTGTTGTCAGAGTTTGGTAATTAATAGGCTTACATAATTCCAGCCCTGACACTCGTCATAATTACTGGGTCACTTGTGAAATAAAGGAGTTATTAGCAGCTTCACAAAATTAGTGTTGCCAATAATTGTTAATCAAGAGTTTTTCCTTCCCCATAACATCTCTGCTTGCCATTATTCTATAGGAATAGACCACCCGGTCCGTGATTCATGGAACAATGGTAGTCTGAATGAGCCCTTAGCCGCCAGAAAGTATCCGGTCCCTGGTCACGTGATGTCAAACAGGTGCAGGGCTCATTATATCACAGAGTAATTAGAGGTGTGTGTTATAACGAGCCGTGCACCTGTGTGACATCACATGACCAGGGACCGGATACTTTCTGGCGGCTATGGGCTCAGACTAATGCGGTTGGTTTGTGAATCACGGACCGGGTGGTGGCTGGTATTCTGAGGGCGCGTTCACACGTTGCGTTTTGGTTGCGTTTTCATTGCGTTTGAAACGCATATACAACAGCTGATGAGAGGTGATTTGCCCAATTACATTACCGTTTACGTTTGTAAAAACAATGTTAACGCATGTGTTAACAAATTGCATGCATTAACATCGCGTTTACGATGCGTTTTGTAAACGGAAATGTTAACAGTGATGTAATTCGGCAAATCGCCCCTCCTCAGCTGTTGTATATGCGTTTCAAACGCAATGAAAACGCAGGTCAAAACGCACCGTGTGAACGCGCCCTCAGACCGATGACAGGGCCAAGATCTAAAGAGTCTCGTCTTCAGTGAAGGAAGAAGAATATATCACTCGTGCTGTGAAATCCGACCATTGCGTGTCTGCGCTTTATCCCTACCTCCAGTGACCTCCACAACCATCATTGGGAAGGAGATGTAAACAAACCCCATTCACAAGCTGCTGCTAAACCAACAGCGTGAGGGGGATGGTCTTACCAATGTATTTCAATGTTTGCAATACAAACAATAAAAACTGCTGAAGATTCACAGATATTGTCACTCAAAAAAAAAGAAAAAAAAACAAAAAACTTTTTTACCCCAATAAACTACCAGCCCCTCATACATAAGGATTTCATCTTTTAGATCATTTCAGGGATTTGGCTTTGTGAGATACAGGGCGGTAAATGCAAGCGACAGATAAAGATCCATCTCCCGTCTGCATTTTACTGCACGTATGTCCAGTCCTGTAGCTCACAGAATCACTTCATCCCTACCTCCAGTGACCTCCACAACCATCATTGGGAATGAGATGTAAACAAACCCCATTCACAAGCTGCTGCTAAACCAACAGCGCGAGGGGGATGGTCTTACCAATGTATTTCAATGTTTGCAATGCAAACAAAAACTGCTGAAGATTCACATATATTGTCACTCAAAAAAAACAAAAAAAAACAAAACAAAACCAAAAACACTTTTTTACCCCAATAAACTACCAGCCCCTTCAGGTAGGGTATGAAATCTAAAAATTCTAATAACATTCCCTCTTTTATGTGGAATCTCATCTTATTATGACATGAGATGAGTCCGGTTTAGTGGTTGCAGGGGTAGTGTCCCATCAGAAGCCCCCCCCCCCCATCTACTCTTCTATTGTGTCCTCTTATACATAAGGATTTCATCTTTTAGATCATTTCAGGGATTTGGCTTTGTGAGAGATACAGTGCTGTAAATGCAAGCGACAGATAAAGATCCAGCTCCCGCCTGCATTTTACTGCACGTATGTCCAGTCCTGTAGCTCACAGAATCACAAAACTGATGTCATCTGAAAGATAAGATTCCTCTCTTTAATACAACACAAAACACTTGTATCTAGGTGCTATAGAACAGTAAATAGAGACTTCTGAAGTTACACTCCACCTGCAGCCACTAAACCGGACTCATCTCATGTGAAGAAGTGAGAAGAGTCATATTTGCCTTACTTTGGAGGAGGTGATAGAGATGGCTAAACACAGTACATTTTGCAGCAGAATCACTTTGTATAAAACAAAGCAGCGGACGACACTGTCCTTAAAGAGAGGCAACACGATGTCGGCCTAGTGCAGACCACTCACAGCAGTGCGAATGGATACGTTTGATGTATGCAACGTGAGCTTTTATTGCACGTACATCAAACAGACACTTCAACTGCAGTGTGAACTGAGGCAAACAAATGACCTCAGTATTGTCATTCATTTCCAACGCAGATAATTCAGAAGTTCATGACACAGCCGTGACCAACATTAAAAGAAAGCCAAACACAACATGGTTAAAAACACAGATTTCTCATGTGTAAATACTGAATATTATTTAGTGCTATAATAGTAATACATATAAATAAACAATACACATACAGATCCTGTATAATATACATGCCATTTCAACTTACACTCCAGCAGTGCGACTAACCAACATACACAAAGGTTTAATTACACATCTCTCCAAGGAAAATACCTAACACTCTCTTCAATCCGGCAAGATCTCTGCTTCCTGACAAGGAATGCATAACATTATTTGGCTGATGGTTTGCTACTATTACCTTCAGTCTTTAATTTTCTGACAGTCAGCCGAAGCTTATCAAAGGTAGTTGGGTTACACCTGGATGAGGGGGGAAAAGCTGGCAGCGCTCAGCAGGTACATCCCCAGCAGGACTATGGCTGTAACGTCATCCATGGTTCGTCCTCTCACACTCCTCCTCTCTCTGTGATGGCAGCAGCGCTGCGGAGATTACCACAGTCACGGTGTCTGGATCTATGAGTTTGTGTCCCTGGTTTATCATGCTAGTAGATTTTCTTTAAGTACAATTTAGATAGCCTGGCCACTGTTACCAGTGATATGATGAATGTAATGTAAAAAAGTTAGTAAAGGGTCTAAAAAGGAAAGATATTCCTCCATTGCAGCCTTAAATAAGCAGTTTCCTCATGTCTAACTTGTGACATGTCCTGGGATAGACTTCTGGAAAGTTGGGCATTGGAGAATAGGGGCAGTGTTATTACAACTGCCATCATCCCACTACACATCGTTATTTAGATAGGGCCTTAGTGACTTGCGGTGGCAGATTAGTGTCCCATGGGCCCTGTGTTGTTCACACGACTGGCCCTCCCCAGCATCCAAACCACATCTTGTGCCCAAAACCTAACTCCTCTGCCTGACAACACCACTTTCAGCTCATACTGACCCCTTTACAAAAATGTCCATTGCAGAGCCCCCCTTTAATAAATTGTCCACAGTAGAGCCCCCTTAATGCAATGGCCACTGCAGGACCCCCATTTAATAACAGCATAGCCCCCCTTTACAGAAATAACCACAGCAGAGGCCCTTTTAATGAAATGGCCACAACATAAAACCCCCTATAATGAAATGTTCACAGCAGGGCCCCTTCTTTTACAGAAATGTCCACATTGAATCACAATGGGGCAGATTTACTTACCCGGCCCATTCGCGATCCAGCGGCGCTTTCTGTGCGGTGGATTCGGGTCTTCCGGCGATTCACTAAGGCAGTTCCTCCGACGTCCACCAGATGTCGCTGCTGCGCTGAAGTTCCCCAAGTCCGCCGGAGTGCACCATCCTATACTTGGTCAAGGTAAGTGCGTGTCCCGCAAAACCTTTTTTTTTAAATGCGGCGGTTTCTCCAAATCCGTCGGGTTATCGTTCAGTCACGCCCCCGATTTCCGTCACGTGCATGCCGGCACGATCGTGTGCGCCAAAACCTAGGGCAATACAGGGAAAAACGGCGCAAATCGGAAATATTTGGGTAACACGTCGGGAAAACGCGAATCGGGCCCTTGGTAAATGACCCCCATTGAGTCTCTTAGGGAAAAAACGCTATTCTCAACTCTGGTTTCTTCTCTCCGCAGATCCATCTTCTCCTCTTTCGGCTTGCACGCAAAGGTTAGAGAAACACAACATATGTGGACTCACAATTCATATAAGTTTTATCCATCCATCCATCTAGGTTGTCCACCATCCCCATTATATTGTGGCCCCTGTCCACCATCCCCGTTATATTGTGGCTCCTGTCCACCATCCCCATTATATTGTGGCCCCTGTCCACCATCCCCGTTATATTGTGGCTCCTGTCCACCATCCCCATTATATTGTGGCCCCTGTCCACCATCCCCGTTATATTGTGGCCCCTGTCCTCTATCACTCTCTTTTCCCTCTACTGTTAGGACCTGGCTTGACCCTGTTGTACTGAAACTATTAGAGTAACTCCTATGTTACTCTAGATTATACTGAGGGTATTGAGTATATAATGTCAGGGACTACACCTGTGACAGGAGGAAGTGCAGTGCTGAGCTCATGAGCCCCATAGCCATAGCATGTCCTCCCCTATAACACACACAGCCACTCATCACATGTGCAATAATATGGACATAAGGCATAAAAGTGATGAATAAATAGATTAGAAGAATTTATTATAGTTAATATTCATTGTAGGAAGGGTTAAGGTGATGTCCTCTATATGGCCGGGGTCTCTGTGCACCTTCTATTATTATGGCTCTGGAGGTGATGCTGAGAGCGCTGTCCTCTGCTCCGAAAAGAGAAGAACCCAAGGACCCCGGAGACTGCATGAAGACTGCAAGAGAGAAAACTGCATCATTACAAGATTGTAGGGAGAACATTACACCAGCAAATCCCAGAATCACTATGAAGAGGGACCATCACCACAGGTTCATTACATTACTGACACATCGATCCCAGGTTACATGACTATAGTGAATCTGCACAGCGTTAACCCTACGTATTGGTTACTATGGGCAACTACCCCATTGACAGACACAGAAGTACACAAAAATACAAGTGAGTAACACAAGAGTATAAAAGCAGTACTGTACCTCCATGGTGATGACAGGAGCGATGAAGTCCGGATGTTGATACAGCGGAGTTAAGTGGTTCCTCATCACGGTGTCACCATCAATTTATTGGATCAATATTGGGAGTGATGATGTGAGGGGAATGATGAAGTGGAAGTGTGATGATGGGGGTGGTGATGATGGGGGGAGGTGATGATGGGGGAAATAGTGGCGCTGCCGCTGATGACATTTAGGGCGCCTTGTAACACTCGGTGATCGGAGGTAAATACAATATTGCTCTCTAGATGGAAGAGAGATGGCTGCCTATAGGGGCCAGTCAGGGTCTTCATGTGAAAATTCTGGTATGGCCTTGACTGCAGGATGGCTGCATTCACCTTCTAGATCTCGAAAGAAGGGCAAGTCAGAGAGGAGGCTGGTGGAAGGGCAGGTGTCCATCCAGGGTGGAAAAGGAGGATCTATAGTGTTGTTTTCCACCTTCTCCCAGTCTATATTGGTATAGAAGGGATGCTGACGGATATCTCCAAAATAACCCAGACGTATGCGGTGTTCATGGCACAGGAGCTTGGGCAAGATGTCTTTTGCTTCCTCAGAAAGATAGTCTGGATAGATGGGTTTCCTCTTTTGCATCATCTGCCAAAGTTTATAGACGGTTTTGCATTCGGCATATGGGTAGGTGCTAGTAGATTTTCTTTAAAGTACAAATTTAGACCTGGCCACTGTTACCAGTGATATGATGAATGTAATGTAAAAAAGTTAGTAAAGGGTCTAAAAAGGAAAGATATTCCTCCATTGCAGCCTTAAATAAAGCAGTTTCCTCAATGTCTAACTTGTGACATGTCCTGGGATAGACTTCTGGAAAGTTGGGCATTGGAGAATAGGGAGCAGTGTTATTACACGTGCCATCATCCCACTACATCGTTAGTTAGATAGGGACTTAGTGACTTGCGGTGGCAGATTAAGTGTCCCATGGGCCCTGTGTTGTTCACACGACTGGCCCTCCCCAGCATCCAAACCAATCTTGTGCCCCAAAACCTAATCTCCTCTGCCTGACAACACCACTGCAGCTCATACTGACCCCCTTTACAAAAATGTCCATTGCAGAGCCCCCCTTTAATAAATTGTCCACAGTAGAGCCCCCTTTAATGCAATGGCCACTGCAGGACCCCCATTTAATAACAGCAGAGCCCCCCTTTACAGAAATAACCACAGCAGAGGCCCTTTTAATGAAATGGCCACAACATAAAACCCCCTATAATGAAATGTTCACAGCAGGGCCCCTTCTTTTACAGAAATGTCCACATTGAATCACAATGGGGCAGATTTACTTACCCGGCCCATTCGCGATCCAGCGGCGCTTTCTGTGCGGTGGATTCGGGTCTTCCGGCGATTCACTAAGGCAGTTCCTCCGACGTCCACCAGATGTCGCTGCTGCGCTGAAGTTCCCCAAGTCCGCCGGAGTGCACCATCCTATACTTGGTCAAGGTAAGTGCGTGTCCCGCAAAACCTTTTTTTTGTGCGGTAAAGCCAAAAACTTTTGTTAAAAGAGGCAGGTTTATCCAAATCCGTGCGGGTTATCGTTCATCACGCTCCCCCGATTTCAGTCAAGGCCGGGCCCGGCCAACAATACTTCGAGCGGCCCGCACTGCCCGTCCATCCGGTTGTATAAATTGCTTGATCAAACTTGTTTTTTAAACCTCTGGGTTTACCTGTTTTTTTTAAAAATTTTGACATGTCTTCATTGTTTGTTTATTTTACCCTTACTCACTTTGTACTAAGGCAGTACTTTTTTCTTTCCGTGCGACGAAAACACTAGAAGGAGTTGTGATTACGATTACGTTAAGGCTGGATGTCACACTACGGCAGCGCCGCGGGAGAGGAGGAGGCGGGAGAGCGCTGTACACCCCGCCCTCTCCATAGGGATACATGGGGAAGAACGACATGTCCTATTTTTTCACGGGGTACGGAGCAATACGGTGCCGCACGTGTGCTGTACTGTACCGCTCCCGTAGGGCTCCGTGCGCCCATTGCCATCAATGGGGGACGTATATCGGCCGTACATACATCGGCAGTACATACGTCCCCCATGCGGCAGTGTGAATGAGGCCTAAGATGCAGTTTTAACTGCAATGTGTATACACAACATCGGTGGAAAATCTAACATACATTTCGCTTAGAAGTGACTTAAAATTTTATTATATCTGCCTGTGTATATAAATGTGTTACAATGAGTATAAAGTGTAATTTAAAAAAACCTAGTAAAATGATACAAATCATATCGTCCTTCCTATGACCTACAAAAACTTTATTTTCTTAGAGCAGTCTTGAAATTGGTAGCTCTTAAGCGCCACCTTCTGTTTTTTTCTGTTAACTGCAGGATTTCTCTTAATGTGATGTACCATGCTTCCATGTCATTAGCAAATACATTAATCTCCCAACTTTTAGACCGCGCTCATTGTCTCACCTATTGCTCCTTCCCAAACATAGTATAATTACCTCTTCTTGTGGCAAATCCCCCTATGGACCCATATAATATCCTCACTTCATTTTATCCTTTTAACAGCCTTTTTGTGGCCCCATACACTTATATTGCCCTATCTTTCTGTACTCCTACCCTCCCCCAACTTCAATTGTGTGCTCCGGTCCAACACCCACAATTAAATGGTGGCCCCTGTTACCACCCCCGTTATATTGTGGCCCTGTCCTCTATCACCACATTTTCCCTCTACTGTTGTTTTTGGACACCTGGCTTGCCCTGTTGTCTGACATCAAATATTAGAGGGTAACTCCTATGTTGGTTACGTCTAAATTATACTGAGGATATTGAGTATAATAAACAAACACAGCCACTCTCACATGTGCATAATATGACTAAGGCAATGAAAGTGATGAAAATTAGATTAGAAGAATTTATTATAGTCAATCTTCAGTTGTAGAGGGTTTAGGTATGTCCTCTATATGGCCGGGTCTCTGTGCACTTCTATGTATTATGGCTCTGGATAGGTGATGCTTGAGAGCTGCCTGGTCCTCTGCTCCGAGAAAGAGAAGAACCGACAGGACCCCGGAGACTGCATGAAGGACTGCAAGAGAAACTGCATCATTACAAGATTGTTATGGGGGAACATTACACCAGCAAATCCAGAATCATCATGAAGAGGGACCCAATCACCACAGGTTCCTTATATTCGACTTACCTTCTACTACACAAACTTCCTGATACCCAGGTTACACTGACTAGAGTGAAAATCTGCAACACGTTAACCATACTTATTGTTATATGGGCAACTACACCATTGACAGACACAGAAGTACACAAAAAATAAAAGCACAAGAGTAAACAAGAGTATAAAAGAGTCACTCATCGAACATCCTGGTGATCGACAGCGAGCGATGAAGTTCCGGATGTTTGATAACAGCGGAGTTAAGGGTTTCCTCATCTACGGTGTCACCATCAAAAAAATTTATTCGGATCAGATATTGGGAGTGTGACTGAATGATGAGGGGAAATGATTGAAGGGGGAGCTGTTATGATGGGGGTGGGACGAGACATGCGGGGGAGGTGGATGGCGATAGAGGGGGGAAAAGGAAAGTGCGATCGATGCCGCGCTGATACAGTTTTGGGGGCGCCGTCTATATACACTCGGTTGCTTTTGTGAGGTAAAATACATATTGCTCTCTAGAAAGGAGAAATGGCTGCCTATAGTCAGGCCATCAGGGTTCAGTATTGAAAAATTCTAGCGTATGCGCCTTGATGCATGATGGGCGGCACTCACGCTTCTAGAATCTGTGTTTTTGAACTGCGAAGGCTCAAGTCAGAAAGGAGGCTGGTGGAAGGGCCAGGTGTCCATCCAGGGTGGAAAAGGAAGGATACTATAGTTGTTTTCCACCTTTTCCCGTTATATCGGTATAGAAGGTGAGTGGCTGACGAATCCCTCATATATAACGCCAAGACGATTATGCGGTGCTTTTCATTGCCGGCACAGGACTGGGCAAGACTGTTTTTGCATCCTCAGAAAGATGGTCCTGGATAGGATGGGTTTCCTCTGTGTGCTCATCTGATCTGCCAAAGTTTATAGACGGTTTTGCATTCGGCATATGGGTAGGTGTTAGTAAGTAGCCGATATAACAGAATTCCAAACGACCACCAATCTGCAGAAGAGCCATAGGGTTTAAAATTCAGCATCTCCGGTGCCTTGTAATAAGGTGTCCCTGCACCTTCAAAGATTGTTTCGGCTCCGTAGACATTTTCCACTGCCAATCCAAAGTCGCAGATTCTGATGTTCCCCTTGTGATCAATAGTAATGTTCGCTGTTTTCAGGTCCCGATGGATTATGCCGTGCTTATGCATATGCTGTAGACCGCAGATTATTTGAGCTGTACACAGGGCAGTGGTCTTGTCATCAAGGCGACCCTGTTCCTGCAGTTTGTTCTCTAAATTTCCACCAGGGAGCAGCTCCATGACCATAAAGGCATATGATGATGTTTGGAAGGTAGCAAATAAGCGGCATATGTATGGGTTTCCCGCTAGTCGCTGCAGAACCCTTTTCTCACGCAGCAGAAGGGTGTCTTCCTCTTTTTTGGCGATTACTTTAATGGCCACTGTGCTCTTCTTGTCTTTTAATGATGCCAGGTACACTGACCCAAAAGCTCCTCTGCCAAGTACCTGGTGGAACGCGAAGCGTGCCAGTCCACGGGGAGCGATGGTGCTTGTAGAAGTGGAAGCTCCATCATCATCCAGCTTTAGTTTTTTGTAAGCCTCTTCTTCCTCCTTTTGAAGTTTTCTCTTCTGTCCTCCAGAGCGGTGTTTGGAGGGAACATGGTCTTGGACATGACTTGAGGCTGGGCTAGAGATATTTTTTTCTACATCACTAATTGTGGTGATCTTCTTTTTCGGTTGGTTCTCCTTGTCACTCTCACTCTCCCTCTTTCTCTTTTTGCCTTTCCCCTTCTTCCCTGAAGGGGGCGACATCTCTGGTGAGATGTGGTGTCACTGATCCTCCAACTACTCTCCTTCCCCCAAATACCCAATTCCCCAAAACCCAAAGTCTTTTTGAAAAGCGCACTCCAAGGACAAGATCCAGCAGGAAACACATCCAATATGGAGCCTGAGAATGTGTGGCTGTGTTCCGTATATTTATAGCCCCCTGATGTCATAAGTGTAACTTAAGTGATGTCACGATAGAACATCCAGTTAGGTGGCGGCTATCTTGTGTGTTCCATGTTTCCGGAATCCAGTGATGTCATAGTGGCCAAGTCAATGTAATTTACATTTTACATATTCACACAGAAAAAAATGTGTACCCCTTCTTATGGGAAGTTTAAAGATTGTATCGCTGCAGAGTTAGGGCAATTTTTTTAGCGGCTGGGTTCCCAGTGTGCTTGTCTACCACCAGAATGACAGGCTAGGATTGTGGAGTTGTAGTGTTGGAGTTGGTGACCATTTTGGTGGAATCAGAGTTGTGAAAAAATGGAACATCTACTTCTCCACAAATGTATAATAAATTATTAAAGTTATGATATTTCCCTTTAAATGTCTGTTCTATTCTTGATTAAGATTTAGGCCAGGGATGAACAACATTTATTGGTCCAAGGTCCCTATTGTCATATTTCTCAACTTTAAGTGGCCACATCAGTAACCAGCACCAAAGATGTACCAACAACCAACCCAAACGCCACCCCAGATTTTATAAATAACACAGTACAGCAATAAATACCACCTCAATAACCAAATACTACACTCAGAGCAGATAATTACAGTGGAGATACCAGAGCAGATAATAATAATATACAATCAGCATTCAGATACGACCATCTGACCCAGAGATATTGTCAGATTGGCGGCTGAACAGCCTATCTGGCAAAGGAACGCTTCTAGCAAGTAGCCATGAATATGATTGTCCAGGGAGACGGAGCCCGAGTTTGAGTCAGAAGTTTGGCTTACCAACTCTAGATCCTTTTAGTCAATTGATTGGGGTTTGGGAACTGTAAATTTGACATGAGACATGCACCAAGTTTAACGCTTTTAACCCAAGTATAGGACACATGCCTATGCATTGGTCCTGTAAAAACTGTGTGTATAATTATCGCGGCAGCAGAGCAGTACAGATAATATTTATATTCTATGATTGTAGCAAATTTGGGTTGTGTCCTCACACTGCTGTGCCCCTTGTTCTCTTTAACGAACTGCTCCAAAGCTCCTCCTCGCTAAGTGACTGCAGTAGGATGGAGCATTTTATTTCAGAGTGCAAAGCAAACAGCAGTGTAAGGACATTCCCCCACTGAACTGGGAAAAGCTACAACTCTATAATATACATCCATTTCACATCTATGAGTAAGTGCCCCTGGATTACCATGCTGGATTTTGATAACTTTTCTTTAAAGTTATTTGATGATTTTTCTTATTTGACTTCAATGGAATGTGTGGAACATTTTTTTGTCCATGTTATCCATCATTTTTGTATATTTTTAAAATTTTTGGAATAAACATTTAGTTTTTTACAGTTCATAACTGTATAGGGAGTGCTGGAACCATCCTCAAGACTAGAGATCCTTCCCTGGCTTTCCGGACTAGGGACCCACTATTTGTGAGCTGTAATGTAACTACCTTATTTTTTGTTTTTCCTGCTCTTCTAGCTGCTAATACATTTTTTGTGAATGTACATTGGAAAGATAATAGCACATTACAAAACTATTAGTTCATCATAAAGATAAAAATGTGGCAATATTCATTATAACTTCAGATCACAACTGTGTTGACAGTGAATGCTCGTTTCTACAGACCTAATGTTCAGGAAATTAAAAGTACAAAAGTAACACGCTAATACAAGTCTTTATAGGTAATCATTACAATGAGCTGTTGAAGTCTGTTTCTGCGGAGAGGAGGGAATTTCTTTAGGTTTTTCACAGCAAAAACCACTTGGTGTAGAATAGAATAGAAGCTGCATTGTCCAAAATGATGATCATAGAGAACATTTTCAATTTGCACAAAAGTAAAAGAGAATGGTACAATGTAAAAGTACAAAACTTCCCTACAGGAAAGGAAAATATATAAAGGCAAAATATATTCTAAAAATACAAAAGTGAGACAAACCCTCCCGCCCCCCATTACATGGCACCATCTGTATCATGGAAGAAGGTGAGATAATGCAAACTATCACGCCAAATTTTGGTTGCTCCACTTAATAAAGTTAAGTCTAATATGTATCGAAGAGGTTTTCCAGCTGGATGGAGAGGATGGGGGGGCTTTTTATTATACTGATTAACTATTTTTAGGATTGGTTATCAAGACCACATTTGTGGGCGTCTGACACCCTTATTCCTAAACAGCTCTTCAAGGCAGACAAGAAAGCTGGAAGCAGATGGTTTCATCCACTGTGTAGTGGCTATGGCAGGATTCTGGACACTTATATTTTCCAATATACTTTCTGTATCAATTGCTCATGGTTTTCAAGATCTCTGCTTGCTGTTCTTCAATAGAAAGCTTCTATGTTTACTTTCAGTGGATAGAAATCTGTCCATGGTCTGTGATGCACATGCAGGTACTTGAACCGTTATAATCACAGAGAGTAATCAGAGCCGTGTAATACTAACTGCTCATGCACCTGCCTGTCCATCACATGAACAGATTTCTATCCACTGAAAGTAAACATAGAAGTTTTCTATAGCAGGACAGCAAGCAGAGATCTAGAAAACTGTGAGGAATTAAAACAGAAAATATATTGGAAAATTGTGTAACTTTTCCGTACCCTTTAAGTCTTACCGATTAACCTATAACCTATCTAGGACTACCCCTAACATCTGCCTAGTAATTGCTTATGATTGGTCCTTTCTGTCCTTCTCTTCTTTTACAACACCCATCTGCTATGTTTTTTGTAATTTTTGTCAGGGTCTCTATATTAGGAAGAAGGGGCAAGTGGCTCCGATTTATGATCGGATTTTATTTGGTTTACAAATTTTGGTATTGGTTTTACTCTTTAAAGTTTGTCTTAATTAATCTTTTATTATTTACTAAAGAAGATTGTGGCCATAACTTTCCACCCTAAGGCTTCTCTATAGAAAGTCGAGCAGCCGCTCGACTCACGGCTCTGTGACCGGGTGCCATAGAACTCTATGGCGGCCGTGATATAACCCCAACTTATGGAGCCAGATTATGCCCACCAATTTTGGCTGTGTGCGTGAGACCCAAGAAAGTATTGAGTCCGTTACTTTATTTATTTATATAGTTATATATATATATATATATATATATATATATATATTTATATATACATATATGTGTGTCTATTATATATGTGTGTCTATTACCCCATGACAGCTCTGCAGTATATGATAAATTAAAGCCACTCTACATAACATGCTTGATGGTCACCGTGCCAAGGCATAAAGCAGGGTGGCTGAGTGGGTAGCACTTCTGCCTTGCAGCGCTGGGGTCCTGGGTTCTAGTCCCACCCAGGTCAACATCTGCAAAGAGTTTGTATGTTCTCTCTGTGTTTGCATGGGTTTCCTCCGGGTACTCTTGTTTCCTCCCACACTCCAAAAAACATACTGGTAGTTTGATCAGATTGTGAGCCCCATTGGGGACCGATTTTTCATGCTTTGCGCTGTGGAATCTAAATTAATAATTATTATTATTACTATGATGCCTATAAGACCTGGGCAGGGGTGGACAAATAAAAGAAAGCATATGTATCCTGCTCTGGGTTCCAGTTTCTGCATGGCTTCAGTACTTCTGGTATCAGCTCTTTGTCCGACCAGTTGGTCCTAATAACCGCTTTGGTCAAAGAGAGTCATCTTTGGACCATGGGAGGTCACTTCCATTAACCAGGGGACGTCACTTGCTTTGTTGATCCTTTGTCTTCATTGTTCTGGAGTCAATGATCCTTGACACTGGAACTTCTGGCTATAAACAGTGCTAAAAAATAAGAAATAACCAGAGCTGGTTAAGAAAGTTTTCCATATTTTCTCACCTCTGCCCTGGCCCCTTAGAAAATACTCTCAACTGTTGCCTATTAAAACAAAACTGTAAACTAAAACCACTATTTTTTGTGTGGTTAAGTCATCCATTCATTGAGATAGTTCACCCTAAGGTGTGCAAAGGAGCCGCCTGCCTTTGTGCAGGTAGAGAGCTGTACAGAAAACATAGTAGTGCAGAGAAGTTATCTCCTACAGACAAGCACTTCAGTAACAAAGTACCTTCTTGTCTGCTCTTCTTTCTTAAGGTATGAGGTGCTGCTTGGCCATTGAAATCTAAGGGGGACATTTATCATAATGTTTTAGGTTGTTCTTTTGGCACAATTTTTTGGCACAGTTATTAAGTTTGTCTCTTATTTGCCACTTTTTTGGGTGGAAGCAAAAGTGCACCACTTCAGTGGTTTTGAGTGTCTGCTCCCTATCTGACATAGTGAATGGGTGTTCTGGAGATGTTTGCACAGAATCTATCAGAAATACATCTGCCCTGAGCAGGTGCACTTGAAAAAAAAACACCTATGCAACATGAAAAAATACTCCAGGGCAGAAATGTCATCATCTTTCCAATAAAGTGGCATCAAGGAACATTTTCTATAGGACGCCACATTTTTGAGTGGGATTATGGACATTCTTAATGTGCAGGTTCCATTTCCTATACATTATAATAAAAAAAAGTAAAAAATTATTTGAGCAAGAAAATATATATTTTTTTCATATCTTTAACTTTTAGTCTCTGCACTTACAACAATGTCTAGTCTGGACTTTGTACATGCAGTTACTTTTTTTGTGCAAAAATGAAGCTCGGAATGTTCTGTCACCTTTTCTCATTCTAGCTTCCTTATTGGTCCCAAATGAGAACTTTATGGGGGAATAATTTGCGCTAAATTAGGCGCAAACAAATTGGCTCCGCGACAATTCAGAACACGTTTAATAAGGCAAAAAAAATAACATAAATTACAAGACAAGAAAAGGAACAACCCAAGCACAAAAAAAGGCGAACCTGAGCCAAACGATGATTTATGTCCCCCTAGGTTTTTAAAGTACCAGATACATTCTAAAACATAGGTTCACATTTACTTACCCGGTCCTGTCACGATCCCTGTTGTGCGTTGTCCGACGATAATACTTTCTGCCAGGATGCACTAAGATCATCCGCCAGATATCCTGCATGTGTCACCTTCTTCTTCCTGGTGCATGTAAGTGCACTGTCTTGCGACACAATTTTAAAGTTAAATCCCGCACTCAGTCCCAATCCGTCGGACCCCGATTTCTGTTGCATGAAAGTCAGCGTGATTCTGATCATATGCGACACAATCTAAATACCTGTCACAGCGGCGCAAATCCCGAAAATTTCTAAAAGCCGACGAAAGTGCGATCAGTGGGACCATTAGTAAAAAAGCCCCATAGTTTCAACAAAATCCACCATTTATACTCCAAAAAGTATTTTTTTCAAGCTGTTATATAAATGCTTAATACTTTCACATACATGTACAGTGAACAATTTATTTTGGAAACTTCTCTTATTGACATGATAACACTTCCTTCTCAATTCAATCTAAAATTAAACTATTTTATGGAATTATAGGGAACATAATGTACCATTCACAACGAATTCCATTAATGAAAAGAGTTGACAAAGGAAAAGGAAATCAATTTTATCAAAGGAATGTAAAATCCTTTATTCCATTTGTTCTTCATCCGCCCCACGCCGGGTGAATCAAGTTCTCCTGCCACCATTATGGGGAAAATGACAAGATTCATATCAAATATTGTAAAATTCAGTTTGTCTCTCAACTGGTCAGCAGCGAAGCGGAGCTCTTGCTCCATACAAATCCTTCACCGTCTCATTACAGTCTGAGGGAGTAGAATATTCCTTTAAAAAAAGATGTATAAAATATGACAGAATTTGGTCAATGTTCCGGAAGATAAAAACATAATAACACAAGGAATAAAAGGTTAAAAGTCTTTTAAACAAACTTCTTTAAAAGACCCGACACAAAGTAAAAAATGTCAAATATGATCCTAAGGATCTACAAAGTTTTTCTCCCTCTGTTTTCTATATCTGTTCCTTCTTTAATACGTTGTTTCCCAATAGAAGAAAAGATATTTTTATGGGTGACAGTTTGTGCCCCGTTGACAAGAAACCTTTATCTCTTTGTTAATTCATCCCTCTATAGCACATTTTAGCTTCTGCCTTGGATGAATAGGTTACAAAGAATTATAAGGATATCCCATCAGATAATATGCAAGAACCTTTTTCTATACTATTATGAGGATGTAATCCATTGTGATAAGACGAAGTGTTAAGGCCAATTTTCATTTTCCTTGGCATGGTCCATTACATTGTGACCATTCTACTTTAGTTTTTCAATGCTTTGTACTCAACACAAAAGAAGATCTAATCATGTTTCATGAGAAAGACCATCTTCCCCCTCTTTTGTGTCACATAACCAAAGTCACTGTGGATAAGAAGTATGGTAATATCTTGTATAAGTGCCAGACCCCCAAAAAGGTGCCTTAGAACTTTCACTATTATCCATCTTGCGTTTTCTTCTTATTTCTTTAGAGCTCTTATCTTTCATTTTTTTCATGATTTTCCCCCCAACACTTTAATGACATCTCTTAAGAATCTACTTTTCAAATAAAGCTTTCGAAGGCCTTCGTTTTTTTTTTTCATATGCTGCACAGATATGAGGAGCCGAGGATATATCTATCCAAAGCACAATTTCCTTTTTAAATCAATAAGGAACCCAGAAGAAATCTGAGAAGCCCGAGTATGACCAGGTGGCCCTCAGCGAGAACTCTCCTTTAGAACATTGACATGTTGACGAAATCAGTACCTGGTGGATATCTCTTTATCCTCCACATATGTCGGAACAAGGCCAAAGGGGTGTCTCAAAAAATACGGCAATGCCGGAGCAGCTTCTTGGATAATGGCTTTCATTTAAGAAGCACATGGATCTTTGTTCTTTTTTTTCTTGTTTCTATATATGTTTCAGAAAAATGAAATGAAAAATAAAAGAAAGTTTAGCCATTTTGGGCACTTTTTTAAAGTTGCCCAAATCCAAAAAGTGTTGTCACACAATTTCCTAAATTATTATTTTTGATTGGAATGTTTGGTTATGACATTGTTTTGGGTTCTTCGTAGGGACTAATGATGGGTTAACATAATACCGCTAGGTTGTATCCATATTTCACAAATCCTACGGTTCAAGCTATTCTCCTGAAATGAAGGGTTAGGGGTAGACCTTGTATTCATGCTTTGTGCTGAATATTACAGCGATCCCAGCCTTTGGATGCCAAACTTGTTATCTGTTGATATCTATGTAGGTTATTTTACAATAATTCTTTATATGTGTTTATAATAACCCTTAATTTGCAGGTTTTAGAAAAATGAAGTAGGTCAGCACAAAAACCCTACAACAGTTCATCCATATATTTTGTATCATACTGTCAATTTAACTTCACCTATTGTAAAAAGTATTTAAATGAATATATAACAAAAGGCAGATTATTTTATCTATTATAGTTCTGTGATTATAAATCAGATGTATCATGAGTTCAATTGTATCTCCAATAGCAAATACCCGTGGTGACTGAATTTCAGGTGCCATCTACTCCTGAGGTAGTCCATCTTGCCATATTTTCCTGTGGGAGACTAGGTTCTTGGTAAAAAAAGGTGATAGACATGACATGGATGAATAGAAGTCTCACACCAAGACTAAAATCTCAAAGGTTGAGATGCGTCAGTCTTTTGTCTACCATACCATGTAGTTTCGTTTTTTATTTTGGCCAATTTAAAGGACATGTACCACCAGGATGAGGATTGTAAACCAAACACACTGACAGACTGGTGTGTGCCACCTCTGGCAGGATCTGCTTTTCTTTTATCTTCTTATGTGGTTTTTTTATTTTAAAGGCTTTTAAAATTATGCAAATGAGCCCAATGGGTTTTGGCTCCAAATGTGTTAATGGAGCCTGGAGCTCCTCGGGTTAATTTGCCTTTTTTTCTTAAAAACAAAGGGAAAAATAAGCATAACAAAGAGCAGCCAAAAGGTGCACACACCATTATGTCAGTGTGCTTGGTTTACAATCTTCATCCTGGTGGTAGATGTCCTTTAAGTAAAAGCTTTTCCACAAGTGGTGCACCATTGTCCTTGCTTTAATAGAAGACCTTCCTCCATTTCACAATGGAGAGATATGGTTAATAACAATATTTCCCCTGACCAAATTTGATACAAACTCATTCAACATAAACCTATCTGATGCGTTTCTATTAAGGCACGAGGTGGTTACAACGCCAGAGATTGAATGTGATGTGAAACTAAGACGGATCGGGCAGCACTGGCATAGGAAGAGTAAGGGTTAATCACAATTACCGTATGTGAATTCTGTGAATAATGGTGAATGAATAAGTGGTTATAGGGATAGTCATAAAAAAGGGGGAGGGATGCTTTACTTTCAAAAGTTGCATATATGTGAAAAAGTCTCAGTAAGCTTCATGTTATCTGTTCTGCTCTTATTGCAAACTAATAAACCCAATCTGTCACTGTAGATTCATACCCCAAACACATGTAACACTTAAATTGTATAGAAAATACAGCATATACCGTACAAAAATATCACATGTATCATCTCTTCCCAAGGCGCTTAGAATAGCTCGCGAGGGTGGGCAGAGTTTGGAGTCAGAAATCTTTCTGCACCGTGATAATTACATTTGGAAATAACGCGCCAGAATCCTAACCAGTGGGAGGAAGCTGCTGTAGGTACATGTTGGCAGCTTTCTTTCGGGTATGTTTGGCAGACACTTTCAACACAAGTGTACACAAAAACAGGCCATCTGCCCACTGTCAGATTCAGAGCTGTTTAATGAAAGCAACATATGGACAGTTTACAAAAGGGATGAAAATGGGTTTTCCAACCACAGAACAACATTACAGCAAAAAACTAGGAGCATTCGGAATGATCTCTTTGTAAGCAGCAAGTACATAAAGACTACACTACAGCAGATATATATATAAAAAAAACTTCCATCAGTAATAGTGCAAAGGGAAGAGCAACAGATGAGAGACAGTGGGGCTTATTTACTAAGGGTCCCCGGCCACACTTTTGTCAGACTTTCCAACGTTTTCGGGTTTTGTGACAGATATTTAAGAGGTGATTGTGTCGTACGCGATTAGATTTACATGAGACAAAAATCAGGGGGCGGGCCGTCGCACGATCCGACTGATTCGGACTGAGCGCGGGATTTAACTTTCAAATTGTGTCGCAAGATCAAGCACTTACATGCACCAGGAAGAAGAAGGTGAACTCTGTCGGACCTGAGCGGGGAAGCCACACATGCAGGATATCGGGCGCACAATCTTAGTGAATCGCGGCAGAGTGCATTATCGTTGTGAACTCATCCGGACGGGGAAGTAAATTTGCCCCAGTGACTTTTGATGACAGCACTGAGGGCACAAAAGTGGGGGCTGAGAGCTGAGGAGTGAGCAGCACAGACAAGTCACGTTTTGTTTTATGAAATGCAACCAAAGCCCAACCCCTGGGACTACACAGAGGATTCTGTTAGAGTGCAAGGTAAATTATAACACATAATTATATTGTAATGCACATGCTTAGAGAAGGCAGAAAAACATATTTGCAATGCAGGTTTCTGTATACTGTCTTTAGTGAAAATGAGATTCATGGTGATAGAGTTAAATTCCATTAGACTAAATAAAGGGGTGTGAACCAAATATTAGGAAAATGTGCCAAACAACTAAGCCAACAATAGGAGGTATAAACTTACATTAGATGGTATTAGGGTGGATTCATACTGTTATGTGTGTGGCGTGTCCATTACATTTTGTCTCTGAGTCCACAAAAAAAAACTGAAGGTTTAACATTGGTTGGAAAACATAACGCCTGGTTTCCCAGCCTGATCAGTGAGAAAAAAAACAACCAGTTTTTATTTTGAGGACCCATCGACTTCTATTGTCTTTGATTTGCATCAGTGGAAAACAATGGACAGGTTTAAAAAATTTTTCCACAGACAACAAATATTTGAAAATAAAAACAGTTTTTTCATGGTTGATTTGCATTAGTCTAACAACCGTTTTTCAAATATATAGAAATGATGGAGGAAGATGCGGCACTCACCGTGGCAACTCTTCAAAACTTTTATTGGTGCATATAGGAGGTACAGGACGCCAACATGCGTCTGCGGCCACAGCCGTTTCACACTGCAAAGCGCTTTTTCTAGCCTCAAAACGGCCGTGGCCCCAGATGCATGTTGGTGTCCTGTACCTCCTATATGCACCAATAAAAGTTTTGAAGAGTTGCCATAGGGATTTCCACATCTTCCTCTATCATGTCGACTTGATTATCGATCTATATCGTTGTTGAGCAACTCTGGCTTCCTGTGACTGTTACAAGTGCCGTCCAGAGCTCCACGGACTGACCTTTGACTGTGTTTGGAGTCTAATATGAGTTCATAGAGCAATGCCAGTGCTGTCACTTCTTCTCCAATTTCACAGATATAGGCCCACATTTATCAAGAACGGTGCAGTCTGTACAATGTGCAGTTTGCCTGTGGAGTGTGCAGGGCGCGACAGAATCATGAATTGTGGTGCCCGTTCTTCCTGAACCTGGTGCAACTTGCATTAACCTGAAAAAGTGCACCAAGTTCTTTTAGGTGCACCTTTAAAATAGGGTATGCAACACATTTCTGTCGGACTCTGCTTGATCATTGTGTCACGCGGTCCGACTGAGCACCGGAATGCCCCCTTCAGTGCAGAAACTTGTGTCGCGTTAAGAATAGTGCAGCCGCAACACAAAAGGTTTGTGTGCGACACATATACAAGACTTCTTAAATATCTGTGCAAGCAGTTAGCACATAAACTGGTGCAGGGGCTTTAGTAAATGTGGCCCATAGTCTTTCGTGAAGAACGGTGCTGACTAGGTCATGTTCTACTGTTTAACAGATCAGTCTCAATAAATGCTCAATAAATAGACGACACAAGGTTAATTTTCAATGTTGTGTGCCACTGGTCCAGCACAAATGTATCTTTTAGCTTTGGTCATTTTAATAAAACAGGCTTAAGACTGTTAATCTAACTTTGAACTTTTAGACGCTTTTAAAAAATCTGCCAAATTATGAAAAACATTGAACTCTACTTTATGATTGATGAAAAGTACAATGTCCATGCACCCAATGGGGCTCACAATGTAATGAACCTACCAGTATGTTTTGGAGTGTGGGAGGAAACTGGAGGACCCAGAGGAAACCCACGCAAACACAGAGAGAACATACAAACTCTTTGCAGATGTTGACCCTGTCTACAGAAGTAGAACACACAGCACTAAGCGAGAAGATTACATACTGTACTGAATCTTGAAGTACAAAGAAGACAAGTGATGTCTGATCCGTGTGATTTCTCCATTACGCTTATTTCACAGTCTTTTACCATTCGTTTCCATTCGCCAATTTAGCTTTGTGTTAAAAAGGAAAATTACTTAATTAAGAAAACTTGGCTTGCTGAGCTCTGGGCTGTAATTCAAAAGCTCACATGGCGATGAGCAAAACCTGAAAACACCAGAACAAGTTACACGCTCTGAACTTTGCTAGGCAATGATTAGTACCCTTCAAGGCATCCCAGGAAGCTGCTATAATAGGAAGATTGTAGCTATTGTATCAACTGCGCTCTCAAGGAACGTGTGAAACTAATTACCCGGACTTGTAAGTCTCACTATTCTCTGAGAATACATCATTATGATTACGTCCAGTAGCTGACTGGTGGAAAATTCATCAACTTTACCACAAAGGAGCGTGAAGCAGTAATATGTTACTCATATATGGCACATGTAACACTAAATAGAACTAAGACCACTGGTGGAATTTTTATGTCAATTTTTATAGCAGGTTGAGCTCTATGTTTCTGATACTGATTTTGAAGAATACAAGGGCTTGACCATAAAGCTCTCTGCCAATGGTGTAACTACAGGGGCAGAAGCCATAGAAGCTGTTATGGGACCCACAGTGTCAGGGGGCCCCAGCATTGCAGTGCAGTATTGGGTGTGTATATGCTGGATGTGTGTATGGTGTGTATATATACTGTATATATATTTATATGCTGTTTGTATGCTGGTGTGTATCTACTATATTTATGTTTATTCTGTATTTGTGTATGTGGGGTGTATATGCAGTGTGCGTTTTTTTGTGAGATGAGTTGTCACTGGTGCCATTAACAGGTTATACAGTTTGGTCATTTTTATTTTTTCTGTAGGGAAAAATCAAAACTTGCAATCACTGTTTAATTTTTTTTATCTACTATAAGCCCCATTACGGAACTTGGACATTTGATCACTTGTATAAGACACTCCAATTCTTCTACTATGCATTATATAGCACCTGTTAGTGTCACACTGACAGACCTCCAATTGAAAATAGTGTGTAACCGACAGGGATATCATTATAAACAATGTATAGAGGTCTGCGGACTGTTTCTATGTCATCAGCAAAAACGTTCTGTGTGTCATCTGTTTTTGTGGATCTGCAATAACAACAGGAGGTTGGCAAATTATGCCACAAGCTTATCTGAACCCTATGAAAGGGTCAAATGATTGTATCATCAAGCAACTGATCCACAAACACAGGCACCCGTGTGGCATCCATATTTTTCATGTTCATAGACTTTGATGGGAAAGCGTGAGCCACAAACACAAGCAGGAATAGAACCTGCTCTAAATTTTTTTACAATCTTCAGACATCTGTGAATAGCACTTGATGTCCATGTGTCCATTGAAATATGTCTGTGTCCCATATCTGATATAAAATGGTTAGCACACAGACCAAAACAATGTTTATTTGCATGGAACCTGAAACAGAGAATCAGATAATCATTGAGCATGGCAGATGCACAATAATGTGAAATTTGGTTTGGTTTTAGAGCACTACGATTGCACTAAATACAATACTATTTAATGCATCCGAGCCCACAGTCATTATATTAACAGGCCATGCAACCAGTCCATTAAATGGCAGAGCATTTCCTAGTTAGAGCCCGGACGGATCATTCATAGATGGTGAAAAATATGGACAGTGGCATCGCTGGGTCCATATGTGCTTGGCAAAGAAGGATGCAATAGGGCTTATTTACTAAGGGTCTGCACACCACATTTCCGTTGGGTTTCCCGACTATTTCCGATTTGTGGCGCATTTAACAGGGGTTTTTGGCGCACGCGATTGGATTTTGGTGCAATCACGCCGACTATCATGCAACACAAATGGGGTGGCGTGGCCGTGGTACAACCCAACTTATTTGGACTAAGTGCGGGATTTAAAATTCAAATTGTGTCGCAAGACATGGACTCACATACACCAGGAAGAAGAAGGTGAACTCCGGCGGAACTCAGCAGGGAAGCGACACATGCAGGATATTGGGAGCACAATCTTAGTGAATCGCGCCGGACTCCATCCTCGTCGGACAAGGCCCCTCGGGGATCGCAACAGGACCCGGTAAGTAAATGTGCCCCAATGCGCTTCATCCGCTCCCCATAGCTGTCCATTGCCTCCGCGGAGGCTGCAGGATGAAAAGACGTAACTTGCTTTTGAGGGATAGGAAGAACAGTGGCCAGACAGAGGTAACTGGGTTCAAGTCCCAGGGTCAACATCTGCCAAGAGTTTGTATGTTCTCTTTGTGAAACTGGGTCCTCCGGTTTCCTCCCACACTCCAAAATATACTGATAGGTTGATTAGATTGTGAGCCCCACTGCGCACAGGGACCGTTTTGGCAAGTTCTGTGCAGCGCTGCATAATCTGTGTGCACTATATTTGATAAAGGAATTATTTCTCTCTATTTGTCGATGTATACACTAAGCGTATAATTTGGGTGTGAATCCAGCCTTTCAAAACAAAATGTTGTTCATCTTGTTAAAAAAAGTCTGAAAAAATATTAGCAAGTCATTTGTCTGCATGATTATTATTAACTTAATGAAAAAGATGTAATTTCTTACAATTTCATTGCTACCTGTATTTTCACACACTTGAAGTCCATGTTCTCAAAATTTGTCACCATGCCTAGTCCATCTTCTCTCGCCAACCAGACATTTGGTGCTTACAGCAAAACAAGGCACAGGCATAATTATTTGTTTTGCCAACTAACTGATGCTCGATGTAAACAATGGCTTTGACTTTTTCCAATTAACATGTAATTACATGTTTACTAAGCCTTGAATGTATATAATTGATCCTCATGTATGTGGGAAATAAACATGGTATTATCTAGAGAATGGTCAAAGTTGTTTTATACAGCAAATGAGAATGACAACTTACTGTACTGCAACTTACAGGGTGTATGGTAGAGGCGGCACGGTAGCTGAGTGAGTAGCACTTCTGCCATGCAGCGCTGGGGTCCTGGGTTTGAATCACACCCAGGTCAACATCTGCAAAGACTTTGTGTGGGTTTCCTCCGGGTACTCCGGTTTCCCCCCACACTCAAAAACATACTGTTAGGCTGTTTAGATTGTGAGCCCCATGGGGACAGGGACCAATTGGACATGCTTTGTGCAGCGCTGTGTGCACTATATAAATAAAGAATTATTATTATTAAAACACCCCAAAGTGTAGTTGCCTATTTCCAACTCCTGGTTCCCAGAACGCAGACTTATGGCTGGGCTTGACATGTCGTAAGACATGATCTTGTCAGTCCGCCAACTTCTTGGACTGTGAAGGCCACTGATTGGCCTGTGACATCATGCCAAGTGCATGAGCTGAACACCAGAAATAATTACAGTGCTGTGCAAATTAATTGGGACAAAGGGAAAAAAAACATATTTTTGAATATTTGATAATAAAATGTCATAATGCACTATAATATACTAATTTTAGTAAAAAATATCTCCTCCTTTAGCATGAATTTTTTTGAATAATTTCTTCATCATAAAGCTACACAGTTTCATCATGTGTTCTTTGGTTGTGCAGTCTATTTTGCCAAGATGTCTCTTCACAATGCTCCACAAATATTCTACAGGATTTAAGTCCGGTGAATTGTAAGGCCAGTCCAGAACTTTTACTTTATTTTCTTCTGGGAATTTCTTCACACATTTGAAATTGTGGCATAGAGCCAAATCGTATTGGAATGACCCTTCAAATGTATGCATGAATGGCACGTATTAGGATGAATTCATCATAGCATCAACAGGAAATAAGCTCCCTGTACCATCAGCTGTAAAAAAAAGCCCCAAAATATCTGTTTTTGAGGGTGTTTAACAGTTTGTTGATTATGATCAGCTCACAATGGTTCATTTTTGCCTTTGCTAACAACACTTGTTCGGTACCCTTAAACAAAAAAATAATAATAATGATAATAATTCCTTCATTTACATAGCGCACACAGATTACGCAGCGCTGCACAGATGTTGAATAATCAGTCCCTGTCCCCAATGGGGCTCACAATCTGATCAGCCTACCAGTATGTTTTGGAGTGTGGGAGGAGACCGGAGAACCCGGAGGAAACCCACGCAAACACGGAGAGAACATACAAACTCTTTGCAGATGTTGACCCTGGGACTTGAACCCAGGACCCCAGCTCTGCAAGATGGGTTTTATGACTGAAAATTACCTATTTTCCACTGGCTAGTTGTCCAAGATTTATATTTTTTTGCCCATGCAAGTAGTTTTGCCTTATTTCAAGATGTCAGAAGTTGTTTCTTTACTGGCTTTGTTGCCCTCTGACCAACTTCCAGAAGCCTGCGCCGTACAGTCGAATCGCTAATATCAATACCTGCAGCGAACAAGCGTCTTTGGAAGTCTTTACTTGTTTTTGCTTGACAAAAAAACAACCAGCCCAGTGTCACATACCCAAAACAATCCTATTGAATGAATAAAATCCAAAAATGTTATTGGTATGCATTAAAAACATGTAAAAAGGTAGCACTCCATGCCACTGTGAAAATAACGCAGTGTGCTCTCCTCACTAATGCCTATCAATATGGCTGAATAACGGCATTGACAAAGTGAGGATAAAGTGCAAAAAAGCTGTAGCAACACATCAACAAAATGACGATAATGACACGGAATCAGCATTATCAGTGCAATAAATATAGATATCAACAAAGTCCATCTGCCGTGAGGAGAAAGATGTCCCCACGCGTATCGCCCCGTTCCTGTGACTTCCTCAGAGGTATCTGGATACCAAATGGATAATCCTTATATTTGTTGTTTGCATGATGCCGGCGTCTGACATCACTTCCTCCCTGGGCCAGAATCTCGCTCGCGCGAACACCGCCCGCGCCACAGGCAATCCCCCGCCGGCACGTGCATCAAAGATCACGCCCCGCTAGGGGGCAGGCCAGGAGATCCGGGCGATGCTTGTCTTCAAGACAGTTATATACAAAAAAGGTCCAAGGGGACCTCACTGAGACCCATTTGTCTAAAATATAACTTTTATCTCTCAAGTAAAAAGTATCGGACACTATTGAGTGTAAGTGTCGTCCTGATGCTCTAAAGGAGACTAGTCTCCTATTAGTGTCACTGGGAAGGCATATAGTGTGACTCTATTCAACTCGGTGGCAATATGTGCTTGAACAAAGCTACAAATTGCCTGTAGAGGATAGGTAAAGATAACCCACCTCCACAGTGGTGCCTAGCTATTGATTCGAAGCCAGAAGCACCTAGTTGATAGAGAGTCCCTATTTAGGGATATGTGGAATGAACCAAATTGCCATATAATTCCCAGTGATGAGAGTTTAAGGTGGCTACATCTAATATACGATGAAGTCTATGTCACACATATTTGTGTGTTGATAAGGTTGGTGGTATCACTGTATCATACATGGTTATGAAGTCACATATCATTGAGCCTCAGGTCCTCTTGTAACTTATATACTCAGTGACTGATGGTGCCACTGCCACTAACAATGCTAAATAAAATGCTGAACAATTATAGCCCCCCCCCCCCGACATGTTTCGCCAACTGCGTGGCGTCTTCAGGGGTGCCGGGGCTATATTTCAAATATCACTAATATTAATTATGTTGAATCATTTTTATTTACAAACATAATACATAACAAGACAATAAACATTGTTTTTACAGAAAACATACTAATGGCATTACTGTATGACAAATAAAGAAGATAAGTGATCAGGTTGGAAAAGGCCAGGCACATAGAGATGGTGTTTATGGGCGCAAGCCTTTGCGCCGCAGGCCTAGGGGCATAATATGATACAGTAACCTTAGGATACATCTCTTTTCCTCCTCCGTACTAGGTTATTATATAGAAGCAGCACATCAGACTAATACTGAGAATAGATTCTAGGAGACTGTCACTGCCTATGTCAAGAATCAAATCATCCTACACGCTCGCATTTATCCCAGCATCGTACCTAGGAGGACAACCTCTCTCGTAATGATTCCAGTGCCTTCTGCTAATGAACTATCAATTCAAAAGAAAAGAATTTCGAGAACCTAACGAAACAAATAACAGTTCACAAAAATACTCACACAATAAGGGAAGTACATCAGGAGAGGAACATACAAGGACAAAAACAAGGGGGGCAGGAGGCGTCTTACAGGAAAAAACAACCGAGGTGGACTTATCTAAATTACAGGGTTCAAGGGTCAGCTGGCTGTCTGGGTCCGAACAGGTTTCGGAACTCTTGTGAATCTTTGAATACCAGCCACGGGCCCCATACCTTTAGATATCTCTCATAGGCATCTGGCTCAATTGCGGCACAGAACCAGCATCTCTTGAGCCCATTCCACAATGGTAGGACATACCGCGGAGCGCCAATGTCGGGGGATAACTGCTCTGGCTGCGATCAGACAGAATCGCAAAAGACTTTTCTTTTGTAGGCCTATAGGGCCAGGGAGGATAGACAGTAAGGCAACATCAGGAGAAGCGGTCACCTGTTTACCTGTGATCTTGGTATATGCCTCGAACACTTGATCCCAGAACTGCCGGAGAACAGCACAGGACCAGGAGTGGGTGTGAGGGGTATATATGATATATGTGGGGGCACAGTGTGGTCAGTTGTGGTGTGAGGGGTATATATGATATATGTGGGGGCACAGTGTGGTCAGTTGTGGTGTGAGGGGTATATATGATATATGTGAGGGCGCAGTGTGGTCAGTTGTGGTGTGAGGGGTATATATGATATATGTGGGGGCACAGTGTTACATATCACACGCCATACAGCAGGCAGGTGCCATCACACATACATGTAGCAGCATTGTCTCTTATACATGTAGCAATGCAGTTTTATTCACACATGCAGCAGTACATTAACAGCATACAGCAGCAGTGCAGTTCACCAAAATAATGTGCATAGAAGACATGAAGTAGAAGTAATATCTAATGTAGCAGTTCTATCATTACGTAGTATAACATGTACAGTTCTATCACTACATGTGGCAGCATAGACATCGATATGTAGCAGTTCTATCTAAACATGTAGCAGATAGTCACACATACCTGTAGAATCATAGTACAGATACATGTAGCAGCATAGTCAATCATACATGTAGACAGTTCTATCATACATGTAGCAGATAGTCACATGTACATGTAGCAGTTCTATCATACATGTAGCAGTTCTATCATGACATGTGGAAAGCCATAGTCACAATCAATCTGTAGCAGTTACTATCTACATGTAAGCAGATAGTCACATGATACATGTAGCGACGGATATCATTAAATGTAGCGCGTTTATCATACATGTGGCACATAGTCACATCATATATGTAGCAGTCTCTATCATACATGTAGCAGCATAGTCACCATGATACCTGTAGGCAGCATAGTCACATGAAATGTAGCAGTTCTATCATACATGTGAGCAGCATAGTCACATCATACATGTAGCGTTCTATCACATGTAGTAGCATAGTCACACTCATACATGTAGCAGTTTCTCATCAGACATGTAGTAGCAAGTCACATCAATCAGCATGCTATGCAACTGTCAGCATAATACGTCATTCATAGACATGTAGCAGCATAGTACATCATACATGTAGGCAGTCTATATCCTCAGTAGCAGTATAGTCACATGCATTATGTAGCGTTTATCAGTACATGTAGCGACAGCATCACTCACACGAAATGTAGCAGTCTAATCATAATGTAGCAGCATGTACACATCATACCCTGTAGCAGCATACGTACATCATAATGTAGCAGTTACTATTTCATACAGTGTAGCAGCATAGTCACATGATACATGTAGCATGTTCATCATCATGTAGAGAGCTATATGTGCAGCAGCACTCATAACATGTAGACAGCATATGTTCACATCATACATGTAGCAGCTAGTCATCATCATACAAGGTAAGACAGCATAGTCACATCATACATGTAGCAGTTCAAATTCATATGCAGTCATCCATGCAGCATAGTACACATGATACCATGTTAGCAGTCATGGTCACAATCATACAGTAGCAGTTCTATCATCATGTAGCAGCATAGTCACATGATAATGTTAGCAACATGGTCACATATCATAATGTAGCACGGCAATAGTCTAAATGATTAATTGGTGGAAGGTACCTTTTATCTAGAAGGCAATCCATTCTGCAGAGGAGGGGGAATGGGGCAGAGCGTGTGCAGCGACCTTTGGGCGCTCTGCAACCGCTCGTCTGGTGTAACGGTCTGTGCACATGAGTCTACCATTGAGGCGCCTGACACTCTGGTTGTGTAGTATGTGTGGCCGGGTGGTAGTGATATCCCCGCATATGTACAGGGTGCACCGCCGTCCTCGGGCTTGTCACATGACTGCAGACCCGGAGTTGTTGGGTCAGACTAAGTCTCGTGCAGGGTATGATGGGGTTAGGCAGCGGCGGGGGATGGGCTGAGGTGGCGCTGGAGCACTGGCTGCGAGATACAGTCCTCACACAGACAATCTTTACCACAGTACAAACATGGAAATGGTCTTTGGCTTTTACCCTCATCTGCGACACTTTATGCCAACCTATAGGACACTCCATCCAGACACCCAGCTGACACCAGTGATCTACCACTATTCCAGCTATAGAACAGATCATATAGAAATATACTGTGCATACAGGCATGATAGTATATGATTCTATATATATATATGATCTATAGATAGAATATATATAATATATGTAGGGAGCTTCATACACACAAACAATTATAGAGATATATATATAAGATCAGATATATATATATATTAACATTACACATACTAATGAGGAAAATACATAAATATCTACAAAAACAAATAAATCTTTACTATACATCTGTATCACACAAAACATACATTATAACGTTGTTACCTCAGGAGGACCTGTTGTGAATAAATCGTTCCACCCATTGGACAATAATATATAATAATATGTAATATATATAAAGAATATGTATAATCTATATACTTAGTGTCTTATGATGGGGGTAGATATCACAAAGTCTCTGAGGTAAAACTGTTTAGTAGCCCAGCGGAAACCAACAGAGCCAAGCTTTAATTTATAAACAGCTGTGGGAAAATGTGAAAGCTGGCTTTGATTGGTTGCCATATGCAATAGAACAGTTTGCTGCTATCGAGAGCACGTTAGAGTAATCTCACCACTATATAATACTACCGTATTCTCAGTTATATAAAATCTATACACAATATATAGATTCAATAACAAGATGTCAGTTCTTTGCAACACATGCCGCAGTTGCCATTCTTAGCTGTGGACACAGCGCGCGCCAAACTGTGATGATGATTTTATAGTTGGTGGTATCTGCAGGGAAGAAGGGAGATCATGTATTCTACTTTATGTCATATATGGCTCAGTGTCAACAACTCCAGTATTGCTCAGTACGTGAATCAGCAGCGCACAATTACGTTTTCGCGACTAAGACCAGCAATGTGGCGTGGCTTAGGCTGCGTGTGACACACATACATTTTAATGTGCATTAGAATAGGGCACTAGAAACGCCGAAACTATTTACAAGCTCATTCAAGTTAGTGGTGGTTAGATCATATCACTCCGTGATTAACACATGGGGGTGATTTGCAATTTTAAGATTGCAAATGGGAAGGGGGCTTGTTTGGCGCCATTAACACAAGGAGCCTGAGCCCAAAGGCGCCAGTAGTTGATGTGTCGCTTGCGAACTAGAGCCGGTCTTGGTTGTGAAACGAGACAGGAGTGCCAGCTTCACGCTGGCTACTTACCCCGCCCTCTACCGCCTCACGGCCCCTTAACCGATGCAATGCGTGGGGTGACTGTACTGGCCAGATAGATCCGGCTCTTCTTTGTGAGTGGAGCCTAAGGTGAGCATACTCCATAGAAGCATGCCTACATTCCCTTCATCACTAGCGTGGCAACCCTCATCTGAAAGCTGATCTACTGGCAGGCGCAGAATCCTCTTTTCGGTAGAGCGCTGGAGACAGGAGAGTAGGAGGGGGATTCAAGAGGGCTACTGTGTGTGGCGATGCCAGAGCTCCCTGTACACGGACCGGTGCTCTTCAGTGATTTGCATATTACATCAAATAAAGATTTCGATTAATATTCTGGGGCACTACTTTTTTAGCTAAATAAAGTCTAGCGACTACATGCAGGAATAAAGTGTAACTGTCAACTCCTTATTATGGTAGTCCTTGATGGTTTAGGTTTCCTTTAATTGAAACACGGTACACCCCATCTTGACACGAAAAATAATTTAGATATGTACTAATTAAGTAGTGCTAAGCTATCAGCCACATTGTAATGAAGGGGTGTTAAAACGATAATAGCCTCGGGTCTTTGGAAGACCGAGGCTACCATGGAGAACGGATTGCTGCCCCCACGTGCGTCAAGGGGAGCCGGCGATCCCCAGGTAGATGCGGAGGCCCATGCGCACGCCTATCTTTGAGGCTGCCGGATGCTTGAGTCGGCAGGCCATCGCTGTGATATATCACCGCGATGGGTGCTTAGCAGCAAAGTAAAGAATTAACGGCTATGGGAGAGGGCTCCAGCCACGTGAGCCATCTCCATGTGCAGCTGCGACCATGATCCGCCGCCGTGGAATAGTCCCGGTGGTGGAGGTCGTGAAATGGTTAAAACAGAAAAACTGTAAATATCACATTGGTTATACATATTCAGCATCACTTACCAGTATTAGTAGAAGCAGTGGACTTTGGAGCTAGAGCAGCTCAGGAGCCGAATTTGGAATGATGCAAAAAGTTTTCACAACTTGGATTGGGATTCCTACTGGCGCCTCCTTGCAGATTCCTCCCGTTCCCTCAGGTTGGATGGTGAACTTGTTGGAGCTCATTTGATCCAGTTCTTATAGAGATGCTCAGTCGGCTTTAGGGTGAAGACACACATTGGCTGTGGTTTTTGGCGATGTTTTTTGTGCCGTTTTGGAGTTGTGTTCAGATCGTTTAAAACACGGGGCGACTTCATGAGTGCGTTAAAACAGTGCATGCGTTTTTGACCGGTTGAGCCAATTATTCTAATTCAAACTGGTCATCAATACGCAGTGCGTTTTTAACGATCTGAAACGCATCTAACTATAATACGCCATAAAGGCCTCTAAAACTGCCCATGTGTTGTACTTCCACCTCTTAGGTCCCGTGGCTGGTCCATGTCAGCACTGGTCAAAGAGTTGTTTCTGAAGCCCTGCTTTGTTTTGTATGCTATGGCTTTAGAGTCATTGGGGCAGATTATCGGACGCCGGTCCTGTCGGCCATGCCGCGTGTGCGTTGTTCGACAAGGATGGGTCTTGTCGCAAACTCACTAAGGGCGTGCGTCAATTTCCTGCAGTGTGGTCATTATGCGGACACAAATTTTCTAAATGTTTAAAGCTTGCGCGTTTGTCTCAAATCGTCGGGTGTCCGGCGTCTACGCATTTTGTTGCGCAGTTGCAAGCATGTCGCAAAACGGATAATAATCTGGAAACCCGACGAAAAATGGCACCGCAGAACCATGCGGTAATCGAGCCCCTATTGCTTGTGTGGAACGGAACTTCTGCCAGTCTTAGGTCCCAGACGCACCGTTGTTTGGCCTCAGGGCATGCTTATGTCAATTAACAAACAGTATCTGTCCCTGTCCGTAGCATATACTCTATGTAAAAAACTCTATGCTGCTTTCACCTCAGGTCTTGACCCTGAGCAATGCATTGCCACACAATTCTGTCTCTGAGCTCCTGTGGGGAAGTGTTAATGTAGACCATATGATTCCATGGTGCTTGATGTGGTTGCACTTGAGCTTTGAGCGTGTTTTATAGACAGTTGTGTCTGCCTTTCCTAATCAAGTCCAATCAGTTAAAATAAACACAGCGAGTTCCAATGAAGTGAGTAAGACATCTGAAAGGGCTGCGTTTTAAAATTCATACAAAAATGCATGCATTAAAAAAAAAAAAATGAGCTTTGACAACACCAAATATTGACAGCATTTGGCTAGTTGGATCAGTTTCTGTCTCGGAACGTGTAAGCGCTATGAAACTGGAAAAACACACAAAAAAAACGGAAACCAAAGCGCTGGAACCCAAAAACACGTAAGGGTATCACCACAACCCTGAAAAATATGAGTGTCACCACAAAGGGGCTACATACTTAGATCATGATGGAATTTCAGTTTTTCTTGTTTATAAAATTGAAAAATATTTAATTTCAGTTTTTGTCTGAAAGATGGGAGCGTTAGTGCTCAATAAAGGAAAATCTCCATTTGGTTATGCATTATGAGACACACAAACATACCTTGAGAATGATGTAGCTACTGAGGCGAAAGTGAATCTCTTGTTTATATCATTGCAACTGAGTGGTTTGCTGAAAAAAACATATTATAAAAATTATGATAATGAGGCTTGTGCCCTGGGGTTGCCCTGGCACTCTACTCTTACCCCTAATTATGTCTCGTGCCCAGTGGTGTCCTGCTGAGAATACGTAATCACTGGTAAACCAATTACTATACTATCCCCCCCGCTGCTGTGTATTGGTCATCCTGCTCCAGGTTGATTGAGCCATGTCTGGCAAGTTCCGAAAGACTCGTGTAACATGGTTATTAACTGCAGCCAGCAGCACACGCTTTTCCAAGGGTCCGAATTTTGTATAATTTTGTTTGAGAAAAATCACTGGATCATTGAGTAAACAGGATATGTTTTGATCAGTATTAGCTACAGCATTTATCAAGGTATGTTTGCGTGACAACCATGCATAAAAAACTAAATAGCTTAATGAAAAAAAAGGTTGTGCAAAGAGGTTTCCAGCTATTTAATATGTATGACAAGATAAGTTGGATACCAGCGTTCAGTTGTAACTCGACCATACTTCACGAATCTAGTGTAGAGTGAAATTTAGCGAGCCTTGTACATGTTCTGTTCATTAAAGCTAGGAAATCCCCTTATGATTACTAGCAATTCAGACATCCCCAGTTTTGGCCTAGGCTAGAAATGTGAACTGTGGACTTGTTATGTATGTTTGGCAGATGCAAAATTGTAGAGGGCGTGACCAGTACGAGCTTCCAAATATGACTTGCACTGACTACTGCTATCTATGGCCTATCCCAGGATACTATCAGTGTTGCTTATACCAGGGAAGTGAATTAAAGGAGCTTTCCAGTTTCTCTGACACTCCAGGAAAGGTGCACCACGGTTTGTAATGCTTGAACAATACAACATTGCTGTTAACATTGTGCTTACTGATTACGTTACGCGCGTGTGAATGGAAACCCCGTAGGCTGCAAGGTTGGGGAGGGTGCGGCACATGTATGATGCATGTGTGTCAGTAATGCAACGCAGCTGCACCGAGCCCCCACAGCACAATATCGTTGCAAAAGGGGCGTTCCAGGTCGCACATTGCAGTGGAATGCACTGTCAGCCAGGTCATTAAAACTGAGTGCACCGAAAAAAAAAACAAATAATAATATGGTGACACTCGTTTATGCGCATTCGGGAAGCGCCTTGCTAATGAAGATGTGCTCTGTCATGCATTAATCTGTGCAAATTGTGCAGATTAGTGAGGCAAACTGCACATAGCCCACTAATAGTAAATGTGGGACAATGGGGCAGATTTACTTACCCGGTCCATATTCGCCGAGATCAGCGGCGCGGTTCTCTGCGCTGGATCGCGGGTCGGCCGGGCGGGAATTTATAGGTCAGTTTCCTCCGCCGTCCCACCCAGGTTGGTGCGACTGAAAAGCATTCTGAGGCGCTGGAGTTCACGCTCCGGCTCGGACTGGAGTGAAGGATGCGACTGTCCCAAAGTGGAAACATTTTCGTTCTTAATGCGCGGTTTTCACTGACTACGTCGGGTTTCGTTAGGCTACGCCCCCCAAATTTTCCGTCGCGCGCTTGGCGGCGCCGATGCGTCCAACAAATCGATCCGTGTGCGCCAAAATGTCACGGCGGGCAATTCAGGTGCAATTGGCGCCAAAATCGGAAATATTCGGGTAACACGGTCGGGGGGAAAAAAAACGAAGGGAAACAGATCGGGCCCCCCCCCCCCCCCCCTTAGTAAAATACCCCCCTGATTAACACCTTAAGGACGCAGGGTTTTTTTTCGGCGCAGTTTCTCGCTCTCCAACTCAAAAATCCATCATCTTTTTCATTTCTAGGTGTACAGACCTGTGTGAGGGGGGGGGTTTTGGGGGGGGGGGTGGGGGGGGGGGGTGGGGGGGGGGGCTTTATTTGTGCGTAACCAATTTGTACTTTCGCGTATGTTATTTATTTTAACATGCGCTGTTGTAATCGCAGAAGCTGGAAAAAAAATTCCAAATTTTAAAAAATGTGAAAAAAAACCCGTCCGTTTCTTGTGGGCTCAGTTTTTACGACTTTCACTCTCGCTTACCAAATAACACGCTCTACTTTATCTTGGTTCGGGTTTTGCGATCGCGGTGATACCAAATAATTATATGAGGTTTTATGGTGTTTATATACATTTCAAATAATTTAACGAATGTTGTACAAAAAGAAAAAAAAAAATTTTTGCCATATTCTGACGCTACAACATCTTCTACTGGCGCACAGAGATGTGTGAGGGGTTTCATTTTTTCGCGAAATGAGCGCTAGTTGTCATTGCTGACCATTACTGAGGTCTGTGCGCACATTTTTGAAATTTTTATTAATTTTTAGTGTATAGCTAAAGGTTATGAAGTTGATATCAAATGATGCTTTTGCGCACATCATTTACAATAACCGTTGTATGTAACGAATTATGATGAAGATTCTTGGTCAAGACGGACCATGGCACGATCGCTCTCGATGACTGGGCGCGTGGTCGTATAAGAGGGCGCCCGCCGACGGCCTGGTGGCGTGAAGGTATGGCGATGCAGTGACCCTGGTGTAGTGGTGTTGCAACGAGGTCAGCTGTTAACAATACGCCGATGACCTGCACATGACAATCAGTAAAGGTGTCTCAGGTCATATACTGCAAAATACGCCAGCTCTACAGGTTCAAGTCGCCTGCGATGTCGTTGATGCAAGAGCAGGAGCGGGAGAGTGTATCATACGGATGCGGCGATCACCGCGGTACCTTGTGGGTAGCGTTCGCAAAGTTTATTGGCTGAGGTAAATCGACTCGGGTAATGTAGGGGAGTTGGTGTTGCTGACAAAGACTTCGCTCCTAAAAGCCAACAACGCACATTTGATTCATCCTTAGGTCTTATGCATTCTTCTTGACCAGTCTTCAGGCCACTGAAGTCTGTAGAGTAATAGCTTGGCCCTTCATGAATGTGTTTAGTACTGTCGCTCAATGTGCTCACAGGGAGTAGGGCAGCCGTTTCCGATGAGCACCGATTTTCCCTTATGAATCCAGTTGTGTGTACGAAAAGATGGTACCGCAGTCCAGAAAAGGACATACTAGAAACGAAGACGTAATTCACTTTAATTGGGAGTTGCCAGTGGTCTGTAGATTCTATTATTGGCATTGTGACTAAAGTTGTTGGACAGTGATTAGACTGATAGTAAGGCATATTTGTTATTACGCGGTTCTCAGGCAGCGGCTGGTGGCTTGGATTAATCTGCTCCAGGGACAGTTTCCTTGGAGCATTTCGCAGGGAACATTGCATTAACACAATGGTCATGGCAGATTCTGAATAGCGTTATGGAATCAGTGCCTGCGAAACATAATGGAGTCCGAAGTGACTAAAACCCAGCCCGTGTGATTATGACTTTAGATTACCCCCCTGGATGTTGCATGGATTCTAGTTTCGCGATTGCCATTACTTACTGTAGCTGTAAAGATAACCTTAGTGGTGGGGTGGAGACATGCAGGATATGGGGATTAGTAGCATAAGGCATAGTTTGTGACATTCATTTACTTAAGTCCGTGGTACCCGCGTGTAGTCGCACTCGGATGGTGCGCTGCGTAGTGCTCGCAGACTTGTGTCCTCATCGGAACGCATCCATTGGAGCGACAGGCATTTTTCGGAAGTCTACCCATTGTGTGTTCATTTGTAATAATAGCAGGGGCTAGATGGAATGCAATAGTGGAAGATCCAGTGAACAGCAGGTGATATTGTTGTGTATAGATATGGCCCCGGACTTCAGACCGCTGAGGCCTGCAACGGGTTTGGGTACAAGAAAGACATGCAATCGCTACACTGCACATTTACTGTCAGATAACCAAGCCATATTGTGTTTATGTAACTCATGTCAGAATGAGGGGTTGGGCTCGGATATGGGTTCAATCTTGTAATCGCACATAGATGGGATACACTGTGGTCTTCACAGCAACATCAGAGTGGAATAGAATATAGCAAAATTACAGCGACTTTTTTAGATGGAAGTGAGAGACCCTCGAATCACTGGCAGAACATGGGATCCCCTTTGACTTTAGGACCGGGTATAATATCTCACAAAAATGCTGTATGTACATGTATTTGTGTACAGGATCAGATAAGAGCAGTGGCATCTGCACTGTATAAGTAATAGTAAGACCACCCCCGGACCTGAAACGATATCGACCCGTGAGTGGTCGAGGAATTTTTACTAGCACGTCTGAGTCATGAATGTTATTGTCTGTATAAAGAGGAGTTATCAGTCGGATCGGTCCAAACCAGTTCACAGCCTTTGCCACCACCTGTGGTTATGCCTCAATGACTAAATGGACAGTTAGCTTCGGTTGTCGCACAGTTCTGACGACTTGGGTTGTACTGTCAATTATACTATCGTACGAATGGATCTACGTTTGTTGTAATATTCGTAGGACTCCAGTGCAGATGCAGCCTTCTGGTGTGTGACAGGTAAGATCTGGATAGGGCTCACAGCACAATCCAGCATCATATCTCCAGCAATGATTCCCATGCGTGGGCTTGCATGAGATTTTAAGACGAGGGCTGAACGACCTCACGTGCCACTCCGGATTTGAAAGCCGATTCAAGTCATATCCACCGATCTTGTACTTGTTATCCTATTTCCATATAATCAGTGTCTTACTATAGTAAAGAGCATACAGTGCATTAATTATTACCCTTACAGCTAGAATGACTCCCGATAGTTCATCCTGTGGTTCTACTCAGCTTCACGCAATCCTTTGCATGCGTCAAAAGCCTAGGACCGTATGAATAGCATCGGGATTCGCAAGCACCATGTGAGTTGACCTGTATCCATCCATGATACTTGGTAGTTGGGTTTAGTAATTTGTAAGGCTTGGAAACTACAGGGTCGTCTTCGGTCTGACCTAGCAGATCTGTGAGACAATGCGCTATAATAGGGATACACTAATAAAACCAAGGCAAGAACTCACCCAATAAATATGGGGTCTTCTATTGCAGGGCCTAACTTAGGGTCCTTAGGTGAAGTCGCTCATTGAGTGTGATTAAGAAGACCCGGGATTAGGCTATGATTCGTAGCTGCAATTATGGACGGACTCTTCAACGTTGACAGAGGGGGAAGTTATGATGGATATGTCTGCGGGAGTGGGAGTTGTTCATTGGTACTCTCTTGTATTGTTAAGTTGTGTAGCGTATTCGATGGTGTCCGGACTTCCTTGAAAAGCACATGCGGATGTGCCCCGATATCCCTCCTGGGATCGGGTTGCTTACCTTCGCTGTTGGAGAAAGCCAGTAGTGACCTGGGTTTATGGACTTCATTCGTGCCCTCTGGAGGCGTTTGGGGGGGCATTATGGTTTATGGGTCTGATTGGTAGAGTCTGCTCCTGACATGTATGCAGAGGCGCCATGTGCCATCATGATATATTTTCTTTTTTGGAATGTAAGGCCTTGAGAAAAAACTACAATGGCAGTGTCAGGTTCTGGTCTGGACCAGCGCGACGAGGTGATAACAAGCCGGACATCCTGGGAGCGGAATCTAAGTGGCACTCGGTCTTCACCAGAGCCGCAAAGAGGTTGGTCTTGCTGCGGTGGTACCACCAGGTTGTTCCACAAGCACGACTTGTCCGCGGTGGCAGCCAAGGTCGGGGTACAGATTCAGCAAAACAATCTCGTAGTTGGGGACAGGCAGATGGTCAAGGCAGGTAGCAACAGTCAATCATGACGGTTGTGGTCACACATGGTGTTGCGAGCATTTTTACGCATTGCAGAAGAGCTTATGTTTAACCCTCAAGGCCGCAGCTTTTTTTTGCACTTTTTCAACTCCCCACCTACAAATCATAACTTTTTCATTTTACTATGTACAGAGCTGCATTATTCTGGTTAAAAATTGCACTTCGCAGTGACGGTATGATTCCATGCCTTGTACGGTGAAGGGGAAAAAATCCAAATGCAGGTGAAATCGGTGAAAATGCATTTGACCGTTTCTTGTGACCTCATCTTCGACTTTCAGTGCGCTCCAAATAACAACCTCTCTTTATTCTTTGCTCGGTACCTCACAAGGGGTACTAAAATTTATACAGGGTTTTATTGTTTTTAATAGATTTAAATAAATTAAAAACTTGTGTAAGGAAAAAAAAAATAGTTTTGCCATCTTCTGACGCTATAACTTTTCATTCTTCGGTGTACGGAGCTTGTAAGGTTTAATTTTTTTTTTGTGAGATGAGCTGAGTTTTCATTGTCCATTTTGGGGGCTGTATGACCTTTTGATCACTTTTGTAAATTTTGATTTGTTGCAAAATGGCAAAAAAGTGGCGGTTTGACATTGGGCTCTATTTTTGTTACTAGGTTTATTTGATAGACAGACATTTTGGGAGGTGGTGATATCTTACATGTTTTAGATTTAACTTGTTTATTTTGTAATCAATTTAGGGAAAGGTGGCGATTTGAAACTTTTAGGTTTATTAATTTTATTTTTTTTATTTGTTTTTGCAGTATATGGGGCTTTTCCACACGTTTATTGCCAAACCGCACATTGTAAATACATGTGCTGAAACAAGACAGCCTCGGGTTTTGTATGACCGAAAAAAACAAATCCTTTCAATGCCATAACCAGCAATCAAAATGGTTAACACCCATGATCTGTGTAGCACTGATTGCAGATGTTAGCTGTGGGGTCTTTGCTGCAATAGCGCAAAACCCCAGGGCAGGGCCCAGATTAAGGGTCCCAGTGCATGGAGCACATCATTTAGGATGGGCCCCCCAGCTCGGCAGCCAATGCGGGGCCCCTCCCCACAACAATAAGTAAAAAGATATCACATAGTTACAGTTTCAAAGCTCAGAGATATTAGAAACAATGGTTATCTTTAGTTTTAGATAAATTCTACTTTACTTAAACCATTTCCAATTTTGGTCCATGACTAACTAAAAAATACTCCCGCCAATATTATTACCGAATAATGATACCACAAACTGTTACCAATAAAAGTACCATAAGACCAATATTCCAAACAATAGCCGCTACTATTTGCAAAGGATACCTCAAAAATGACCACGAGGATTACCACAACATGACCAGTATTACCAATAATTACCAACTAAATTCCATTTACTGATGATCTTTACAGCCATATTGTTTATAATCAAACACACGAGCACAGGACAATATCATAGTGAACTTCTGTACAAGGCCCAAATAATAACATTACATCCGATTATCACACACTACTAATGACTGGATAATACTGCAAATACTACATAATAACCTACACGCAGACCAGTTCTACCAGCATATAGTAACCATATAGTAGTGTAGTATCCCCTCCACACACACAAATGACCACACTGGGCCCCACATACTATCAATATATACCCCTCACCACACGCATGACCACACGTGCCCCCACATATATCAATATGATCACACCCTCACTCACTCACAACTGACCCACACTTGTACCCCACATATATCAGTATATACCCCTCACACCACAACTGACTACACTGTGCCCCCACATAAAATCATATAACCCCCACACCACAACATGACCACACTGTACCCCACAATATCCTATATAACCCTCCACACCACAACGACCACACTGTGCCCAACATATATCAATAATACCCCTCACACACAACTGACCACACTGTACCCCACAATCATATTAATACCCCTCACACCCACACCTGACCACACTGTGCCCCCCATATATATATATACCCATCACACCACAACTGACCACACTGTACCCAATATATTATATTATACCCTCACACCACAACTGACCACACTGTACCCCCATATATCCATATATACCTCACACCACAACTGGACCAACACTGTGCCCCCACATATATCATATATACCCCTCACACCACAACTGACCACACTGTGCCCCCACATATATCATATACCCCTCACACACAACTGACCACACTGTGCCCCCACTATATCATATATACCCATCACACCACAACGACACACTGCCCCTCACATATATCATGATACCCCTCACACCACAAACTGACCACAACAGTGTGGGGTATGCGCTGCCAGGAGCAAAAGACATCTGGTGGAAGATTCTTCAGCCATAGGTTACGTCGATTCTGGCCCTGAAGTAGAAGAAGTAGAAGAAGTAGAAGTCACCTGTGAGGTACTAGACGCCACTTCTGCAGTACCGGTAATGTATTAACTGACTAACCTTCTAGTGTGAGACATCTCTGAGCTTGTACTGTACATGTCCTGTTATATTCCTAGTGTCTATAGTGAGCCAGCATTGTGGTGTGGGGTTATTGTCATCAGTTATTGTTATGGTTTTCAGCGTTTTCTTATTTATCAAGCTTGATAAAGGCTCCCTGTGAGCCAAAACATCGCTCTACTTTATTGTACTCTTGCTTAAACATGGAATAAAGAAGACTACTTGTTTCACCTTACATTGGATATTTTGGAGTGGGTGTGAGGGGTATATATGATATATGTGGGGGCACAGTGTGGGCAGTTGTGGTGTGAGCGGTATATATGATATGTGGGGGTACAGTGTGGTCAGTTGTGGTGTGAGCGGTATATATGATATATGTGGGGGCACAGTGTCATCAGTTATGGTGTGAGGGGTATATATGATGTATGTGGGGGCACAGTGTGATCAGTTGTGGTGTGAGTGGTATATATGATATATGTGGGGGCACAGTGTGGTCAGATGTGGTGTGAGGGGTATATATTATATATGTGGGGGCACAGTGTGGTCAGTTGTGGTGTGAGGGGTATATATGATATATGTGGGGGCACAGTGTGGTCAGTTATGGTGTGAGGGGTATATATGATATATGTGGGGGCACAGTGTGATCAGTTGTGGTGTGAGTGGTATATATGATATATGTGGGGGCAAAGTGTGGTCAGATGTGGTGTGAGGGGTATATATTATATATAGAATAGAATAGAATAGAATAGAATAGAATGCTTTATTGTCCCCATAGGGGAAATTGACTTTGTCACAACGACAACAACAACACGTGATAACATGATCACAGTTATACATATACAAACAAATAAAATACAACATACATATACAAGTAGATAATAAAAAGTTAAAAAAAAAAAAAACCATAACTGATTTAATGAGCCATTCGCAGTTTCACCGTAAAGAATAGTCAGTACTTAGACATGCATGGCTTAATCTTTAAAACAAGCATATACTGCTGGCAGGATCAACCAGGTAGCACAGTGGGGGGCTCAGTGTGGTCAGTTGTGGTGTGAGGGATACTACTACTATATGGTTACTATATGCTGGTAGATACTGGTCTGCGTGTGTAGGTTATTATGTAGTATTGCAGTATTATCCAGTCATTATGTAGTGGTGATAATCAGGATGTAACATTATTTGGGCTTGTACAGAGGTGTCACTAGTGATATTGTCCTGTGCTCGGTGGTGTTTGTATTATAACAATATGGCTGTAAAGATCATCAGTAAATGGAGTTTATAGTTGGTAAATTATTGGTAATACTGGTCATGTTGTGGTAATCCTGTGGGTCAGTTTCGAGGTATCCTTTGCAAATAGTAGCGCTATTGTTTGGAATTTTGGTCTCATGGTACTTTTATTTGGTAACAGTATTGTGGTATCATTATTCGGTAATAATATGGCGGGCGTATTTTTTAGTTTGTCATGGACCAAAATTGGAAATGGTTTAGTAAAGGTAGGAATTTATCTAAAACTAAAGATACCATTGTTTCTAATATCTTTAGAGCTTTGAAACTGTAACTATGTGATATCTTTTTACTTATATTGTTGTGGGAGGGGGCCCCGCATTGGCTAACGAGCTGGGGGGCCTCATCCTAAATGAGGTGCTCCATAGCACTGGGACCCTTAATCTGGCCCTGCTTGTATGCAGGGCCGGATTAAGGTTGGTGGGGGCCCCTGGGCGCAAAATCTGGTGGAGGCCCCCACTGAATGTTCCATAGGTACACATACTCCTTCTCACAATCCCCCCAGTAACAGCCCCCAACCCACAGTAATACATCTATATTTACCTCAACCCCTACCAGCCATGCAGTTTCATGTAACATACCCCCCATTCCCCACCAGCCATGCTGTCCCTAATAAAACACATGTTTAGCTCCCCTGACATGACTTCAATCATCCTTTTTCCTTGTCAGGACCCTCACCTCCATACACCTGTATACAGACACCGCCAGCCCCGTCACCTCCATACACCTGTATACAGACACCGCCAGCCCCCTCACCTCCATAAATCATGCTGCCTGCGCTGATGTTAGAGAAGATCCTGCTAAACCCACAATTTGCACGTTTTTGACCTTACCTTTGTGATGTTGAAGAAAATGCTGTATTGATAGTAGAAAAATGTTGTTGTAGTCTCCTTTTGAATTCTTGCGTTGTCTGCCCTACATAGATCTTGGGACAGGAACAGACAATGGCATAAACTACATCCCTGGTTTTGCAGTTGATATAATGTTTAAGATGGTATATCTTACCAACCAGTGGATCCTTAAAGGTATCTTGTGCTATCATGTATTGGCAAATGTTGCAATTGCCACAAGCATAAGTCCCCTTCAGCCGATGTCCTCCTGTAGTTCCCCCACTAGGTCTAGTGAAGTGACTATGGCTCAATTGATCCTTAAAGGGGTTATCCAGGTATAAAAATTTACTTAGGGCCTGGCTGGGGTGGGCTATTTAAATATAATAAACGTGTACTTACCTCATCCGGCGCTGCTGATGTCCCGCGCCGCGTTCCATCTCATCTGTGCGCCGAACTGCTGATTCTTGCCCACTGCAACAGTTTAAGAATATTATAGCATAAACGTATAATAGTGAGCAGTGAGCCCTCTACATAGAGACATGGGGGCATATTTAGCAGGGCCTCTGTGCCACATCAGTGGGTAAAGGCCATAAAATAATCGCAAATGCTAGCTTATTGCTAGAACTTGCAATTATTTGCCCCAATCCGTCACTTTTACCAGTGGGGCATGAAAGGTGGAGCTTCGTGCCAAGCGGAGGGTGCGGCCGGCTGGGAGTGGGCCGGCGCAGGGCGTTACTGTCCCGCCGCCGACATTTTATGTGGAAAGTCTCCGGCTGCGTTTATTTCTATGCTGCGCAGGACCCTGCCCGATACATCAAAAGGCTGAAGCCACTTGACGTATCTTACTGCGAAAATGCATGAGTGCCGCACAAGTGCCGGGGTATGATAAATATCCCCCATGGGGTTTGCTGCATATTGCAGCAAAGACCCACAGCTAACATCTGCAATCAGTGCTAACACAGATCATGGGTGTTAACCATTTGATTGCTGGTTATGGCATTGAAAGGATTTGTTGCTTCGGGTCATACAAAAACCCGAGGCTGTCTTGTTTCAGCACATGTATTACAATGTGCGGTTTGCAATAAACGATGTGGAAAATCCCCATATACTGCAAAAACAAATAAAAAAAAATAAAATTAATAAAACCTAAAAGTTCAAATCGCCACCCTTTCCCTAGAATTGATTACAAAATAAACAAGTTAAATCATAAACATGTAAGATATCACCACCTCCCAAAATGTCTGGTCTATCAAAATAAACCTAGTAACTAAAAATAGAGCCCAAATGTCCGAAACGCCACTTTTTTGCCATTTTGCAACAAATCAAAAATTTTACAAAAAGTGATCAAAAGGTCATACAGCCCCCAAAATGGAAGCAATGAAAACATCAGCTCATCTCACAAAAAAAAAATTAAACCTTACACAGCTCCGTACACCGAAGAATGAAAAAGTTATTAGCGTCAGAAGATGGCAAAACTATTTTTTTTTTCGTACACAAGGTTTTAATTTATTTAAATCTATTAAAACACTATAAAACCTGTATAAATTTAGTACCCCTTTGATGGTACCGAAGCAAAGAATAAAGAAGAGGTGTTATTTGGAGCGCACAGTGAAAGTCGTAAATAGTGAGGTCACAAGAAAACGGTGCAAATGCATTTTTCACCGATTTCACTGCATTTGGATTTTTTCCCGCTTCACAGTACAAGGCATGGAATCATAAATACCGTCACTGCGAAGTGCAATTTTTAACACAGAAATAAGCAGCTCTGTACATAGTAAAATGAAAAAGTTATAGATTTTGTAAGGTGGGGAGTGAAAAAAGTGCGAAAAAAAGCTGCGGCCTTGAGGGGTTAAACATAAGCTCTTCTGCAATGCGTATAAAAATGCATCGCAAGCACCATGTGTGACCACACCGTCATGATTGACTGTTGCTACCTGCCTTGACCATCTGCCTGTCCCCAACTACGAGATTGTTTGCTGAATCTGTACCCCGACCTTGGCTGCCACCGCGGACAAGTCGTGCTTGTGGAACAACCTGGTGGTACCACACCGCAGCAAGACCAACCCGCTTTGCGGCTCTGGTGAAGACCGAGTGCCACTTAGATTCCGCTCCCAGGTGTCGGCTTGTTTCATCGTCTGCGCTGGTCCAGACCAGAAGCCTGACACTTGCCTTGTAGGTTTTCTCAAGGCCTTACTATTACAAAAAAGAAAAGATATCATGATGGTGCGGTCACACATGGTGCTTGCGATACATGGTCAGGAGGTCAGGGCTGGCAGCAAAGGAGTGAACTTGGGAACGGGTCCGGGGTCACAACTGAAGGTCAGTAAACAGGTCACAGACATTAGCTTTCTGCAAAGCATATAGAGCAAAGATCCGGAGGGAATGCTGGGAGAAGCAGGCTTTTCAAGAATCCCGGGAAGTGGCCACCTGCAATCGGCCGCGCCCTGGCCCTTTAAATCTGCGAGTGCAAGCTCACGCTGGGAAACCGAGATGGGAGCAGGAGCGTGGAGAGGTAAGTGAGCCCATGCCAGGACACCACCATGGATAGGGTCAGGGGTGCGCCTGGGATCACCCGTGACAGCAAGCAGCCATTCGTCTCACCAGATATGCATAGAGGAAGACACCCAGGGTCAAGTACAACTGTGACGGAAACCCAACTACTGCCATAAGGTATCATTGGAGGATACCACAGGGGTGAAAGCTTCTAATGGTTTGGAAAATCTTCCGAGTGCTGATTATACTGGTCCTACTTTTACTGTATCAATGGAAATTTGCTGTAGCTGCAGTATATCGAACCACTCACGGATGAATAAATATGTGCTGACCGCTCATTTCTATGTACTGTAAGAGGTAATGAGATTGTAAATGTAACTGCTTTTATACTGCTCCTTGTACATAAATATGCGTACAGTACACAGATTATAATTTGAGATATTATGGATAAAGTACAAAAGGTTGGATCCATGACTAACCCAGTGTGAGGGTGGTTTCTCTCCCTCTCTAAAAACAGCAGCATGAATATTTGCTATATATTTATCTGATTTGTGCTGTGAAGCCCTTATCCAATCTTGTTACCTAGTTACACACCAACCCTCCTACACTGGGTTCAGAATAACAACACAACATAGATATTGTGGCATATGGTTAATGTGACAGTAACACAAACTGTAGGAGATGTAGCTGAGTTGTACTGGTCATTTAAAGCATTGTGACCCAAACACCGGTCTGTGGCCCAAGACCGGTCTGTGGAAGACCTGGTTCTGGGCCGCCGACTGACCTCTGTAATAACAAACAAAAAAAAAAACAATACTCACCTTGCCTGTTCCCCTGCAGCAGTCTTCTCATCCTTTACTTAATTTCCATGCTAAGGCACTGCTCTATTGATGGTACACGACATGATATCATCACATTGGGGTAGATTTACTTACCCGGTCCTGTCGCGATCCCATGGTGCGTTGTCCGATGAGGATTCAGGTCTTCTGCGATTCACTAAAGTCGTGCGTCCAATTTCCTGCATGTGTCACTTCCACGCCGAGGTCCGCGTCGAGGAGCTCACAGAAAGTGCATTCTCCAACGATCATGCACTGTAATGCGATTCACTAAGATTGAGCGCCCGATATCCTGCATGTGTCCAACCCGCTCAGGTCTGACAGAGTTCACCTTCTTCTTCCTGGTGCATGTAAGTGCATTGTCTTGCGACACTTAAATCCTGCGCTCAGTCTGAATCAAATCAATCGCGCGAGACACAATCGCAGCACAGACACCTGTTAAATACCGGTCAATGCTGTGCAAATCCCGAAAACTGCGAGCAGTCCAACGAAAGTGCGATACGCGACCCTTAGTAAATAAGCCCCATTGTTTTCTACTCCTACATCACTGCTTTTCCCAACAACTTTAATCAACATTACTACATAATAATGAAATCGAAGGAGAAACTTGAAAACAATGAAAACAGTCACAAATCTGAAAGTATTGACATTGGTCTTTTTTCGGTTTCTGTAATGTCATCTTTCTGTGACTTGTCCATTAGGTGATTATTCGCAGCACATACTGATGTCATAACGGTCTATTTCAGGAAAGTGCTGCCCTATGGACTCATTGCTGTATGTGTAATGCGAAGTTTCACTAACAGCGATCTCCAAGGAAACTGGTGCCGGAGCAGCTACTTATCTCATCACCGCGCTGCCTGAGAGCGTAAAACAAAGAGACTTAATGAATCACTGTAAACTTTATGTTGGAGCATATGTCACAACAGCCAACTCCCTAATTAAGTAATTACCTCACAATAGGTTTTGCGTACACATACGTACCACAATGGGTACACTGGAGAGGAAATCGTGGCATGGAAATACACTCCCCTCACTGTGCTCATTGCACAACTACAACATTTTGGAAGGGCTATATTTTGGAAGGACTATATGGACCTGAAGATCCTTCAAGTAAGGAATTGTCATGGACCTAAGGTTGAAGACAATCGTGGCGTTTTTGGCCTGTTTTTAAACAGGGCTGAGTCCTCTATTGCAGCAAACCCCCACTACTAATAACCGCGGTCGGTGCTTGCACCGGTCGCGGCAATTAACCCTTTCAACGCCACCGGCAAAGTCGCGCGGGCGCCGCCATCTTTATTACGATCCCCGCGCCCCCGAACGTCATCGCGGGGAGGCGATCGGTTGCCATGGTAGCCTCGGGTCTTCGTTTGACCCAAGACTATCTGGCATCTGCAGATTCGTTACAATGAGCCAGTGGCTCATTGTAATGAATGTGCTGCAAAAATGCCATATATTGCAATAAATGCAACTTTTACACCTTTTTACATACAGCAATTGCCAGATTAATGCAGACCAGAGCACAGTCTTCATTAGACTGGCGCTCCCTGAACGCGCATAAACAGAGTGCACCAGTATTAATATTATTTTTTTTTTTTGGTGCACTCAGTTTAATGACATTGCTGACATGTGGCAGCCACTGCAAGTGCGCACTGGAACGCCCCTTTTGCACGGTATTGTGCTGTGGGGGACTCGGTGCAGCTGCGTTGCATTACTGACACACATGCATCATACATGTGCACGCACCCTCCCAAACCTTGCAGCCTACGGGGGTGCATTCACACGCGGCGTTAACGTATGCATGTAAGCACAAATGTTAACAGCAATGTTGTATTGCAAGCATTAACACCGTGGTGCACTTTCCTGGAGTGTCAGAGAACTGGAAAGCCCCTGTAATTACCTATCCCTGGGATAGCACATAGATTAGTATCCCTGGGATAGCACATAGATCAGTAGCAGTGCAATCAGATGATTGGAGCGGTACTTGGGCCCTCTACAATTTTGCATCTGCCAAACATACATCACAAGTCCAAGTTCACATTTTCTAGCCTAAGGCACAAACTGGGTGTCTGATTGCTAGTAATTAAAGGGGTTTTCCTGCTTTAATGAACAGAACAGTGGTACAAGTCTGCTAAATTCACTTCTACTAGACTTCGTGAGTAATGGTCGAGTTTACAACTGAACTCTGAGTACCAGCTATCTTGTCATCAGTATTATAACTGGAAAACATCTTTGAACAAACCTGTTTTTTTCATTGAAGCTATTTGTTTTTATGCATTGTGCACCAAACATACCTTGAGAATGCTGTAGCTATACTGATGCAGAAACATATCCTGTTTACTCAATGATCCAGGTGATTTTTCTCAAAAAACAATTATAAAATTCAGGACCTTGGGAAAGCTTGGTGCTGCTGGCTGCAGTTAATAAACATGTTACACGGAGCTTTCTGAACTGTCCAGACAGGACTAATCAACCTGAGCTGGATGACTCATACACAGCAGCTGGGGGATAGTAGAGTAATTGATTACACAGTGATTACGTATTCTCAGCAGGACAAGGCTGGAGCAGAGCATAATTAGGGTAAGAGTAGAGTGCCAGGGCAGCCACAGGGGCTACAGAGCCTCATTATAATTTTATAATAGTTTTTTCAGCAAAACCACTCAGCTCATGGATTAAACAAGATATGTTTCTGCCTCAGTGTAGCTACAGCATTCTCAAGGTATGTTTGGTTCATAATGCATAAACCAAATGGTAGATTTCCTTTATTGAGCACTACGCTCCCATCTTGACAGAAAAAAACAGAAATGTAAATATTTTTTCAAATTTATTAAACAAGAAAAACTGAAATTCACATGATCAGAAGTATGTAGCCCCTTTGTTGTGACACTCATATTTCAGGGTGTGGTGATACGCTTCGTTTTTGGTCCACTTTTGTTCAGTTTTTTGGTGTGTTTACATTTTCACAGCTGCTTACACTTCCAGAGAAGCAAAAACTGATTCCAACTAGCCAAATGCATGGCAATCATGCAAAAATGCATGTTTTTTTTTTAAATGCATGCATTTTTGTAATGAATTTTAAAACGCATCCTCTTTCAGATGGTTCTACTACTTCATTGGAGACCAGCTGTGTTTATTTTAACTGATTGGACTTGATTAGGAAAGGCAGACACCTGTCTATAAAACACCTCAAAGCTCAAAGTGCACATCAGAGCACATGAGAATCATGAGGTCTAAGGAACTTCCCAAGGAGCTCAGAGACAGAATTGTGGCAAGGCATTGCTCAGGGCAAGACATATGAAAGCAGCATAGAGTTTTTCATAGAGTATCATGCTATGGGACAGGGACAGGATGACTGTTTGTAATTGAAGGAAAGATGCCTGAGGCCAAGTACAGAGTGCTCTGGACCTAAGACTGGGCAGAAGGTTCACGTTCCAACAAGACAATGGGGCTCATTTACCAAGGGTCTGCGGTGCGCATTTTCGTCGGGTTTCCAGATGATTTCCGTTTTGCGGAAATGCTTGCATGCGACAGAAATGCGTAGCCGCCGGACAACCCGACGGATTTGGACAACGCGCAAGATTTAACATTTAGAATTGTGTCGCAGAAATGACACATGCAGGAAATTGGACGCACGCCCTTAGTGAATTGCGCAAGACCCGAATCCTTGTCGAACAACGCACCGCGGGATGGCGACAGGACCGGGTTAGTAAATCTGCCCCAATGACTCTAAGCCAGAGCTAAAAAAACAAAGCAGAGGCTTCAGAACAACTCTGTGACCATTGCTGACTGGACCAGCCAGTGGACCTAAGGGTGAAGACACACATGGCGTTTTTAGGCCGTTTTTGGGCCGTTTATAGTTAGTGCGTTTTCACTTATATCTATTGTCTACAGTTCTAGAAAATGCACAATGTCAATTGGAAACATCTGGTCCATTAACACCAGAAGCACATGATTCTGCGTTCACACATTGGGGCGCATTTACTAAGGGCTTTTTGCCGCACTTTTATGGGACTTTGCATGTTCTTCTGGGCTTAAACGGTTTGCACAAGTACAGGCAGTCCCTGGGTTAAATACAAGATAGGTTCCATAGGTTTGTTCTTAAGTCGAATTTGTATGTAAGTCGAAACTGTATATTTTATAGTAGATTCAAATTTTTTTTGCTGTAATTGGACCAAGGATTACAATAAAGCGTCATTACACCTTACAGCTGATCATTGCAGTGTCCGCCTTTAAGAAGTGTCTGCGCTGCTATTTTGTCACACGCAACCCTTTTGTGGCGGATCTGCGACCCAAACGAGGGATCTGAAGGATTCAGACCGAGCGCCGTTTTTAACTTGCAAATTGTGTCTCAAGCCCTATGTTAAAGGTGCACCACAAAAAGATGGTGAACTCTGTCGGCCGGTGCAGGGAAGCGACAGATTCATGATTTCTGGCGCACGTTCTTAGTGAATCAACGCACCTAGCATTATACACGGAAATAGCACTTTTAGTGCAGGTTCCGAGTTTCTAAGTAGATTTGCCCCAAGGCGTTTACATTGTAACAGCTGAGGAGAGGAGATTTGCCTGACTGCATTGCTGTTAACATTTGCATTTACAAAAAAGCAATGATAACATTTGCATACATTATCATTACATTAGCTTTTTCTAAATACAATGTTAACAGAATTATGTTGCAATGTAAACGAATTGTGTGTAAATGAAAATGTTAACACAATGTAATTACGCTAATTTTTTCTCTTCAGCTGCTGTATTGCAGCCTGAGATGTAGCCAGAGACACAGAGGAAAGGGAAAACTGCAATAAAAACTTTCAATAAAACTAGTTTTATATGTTAGAATGAGTAGAGCATTCACAACCCATGGTCCTGGAGGGAGACTATCATAATGCTGAACTACAATACCAAAAGTTACCTATGGACAATGGTGTGGAGTGGAGTCGGGCCCCATATTGCAGCTTTGGGTCCCCGAACCTGGACTTCGTCCAGACATTCGGGCTTGGGTTTGGCATTCTGGCTCACTGCCATTGGTAACATCTGCATTAGATGCTGGCACTGATGGCTGGTGTTAACCCTTTAAATGCTGCCAGTAAAGCAATAACAGCGAACAACGATCATAGGGAAAATGTGGACACATTGTCACAATTTAAAGGGTTATCAGTAGTGATGAGCGAACCCATTTTATATTGATCTTGGGTATTCATCTTTAATATTTATGACATTTACAGAATAATGTAAAAAAAAACTGTCTATACGTCAAAATGATAGATGGGGGTCCCAGAGGTGGCCCCTGTCCTCAGCCAGGTTGAAGAAGAGAGTTTACCACACATGCACCACACTCCTTTCAGGTGTATGGAAACACCAGAAATATTTTAGTATATACCCCTGAGATATTTCTGTGCTTCTATTGACACGAATAATGAGTTTTGGGTGTCAAACTCTCAGTGGACCCCCATGTCCACATATTCTACCAATATGTCATAAATAATAGGCATGTTTGCCTGCTCCTATTTTTGATTTCTAAACATCTAAAAATATCCTTCTATGAAAGGATCCCATTAAGGGGAACATTGGAAACCAGATACAAATATATGAACATGTGTAAAGTCAGATATGTAACTGATATGATACATCATCCACACCTCCGGAATACACATTTACCGTATATTCCGGCGTAAAAGACGACTTTTGAAGACAGAAAAATCTTCTGTCTGGTCTGGGGTCGTCTTATACGCCGGTAATTGACCGCCCGCCGCGTATTCACGGCAGCGATCGGGTCGCGCTGCATGGAGAGGGCTCACGGGTAAGTCTTTGCAAGCACTGATCGCGGGTGTTTTCACAGCGATGGCTGCCGGCAAAGCTGCCGGCAGCCTCAAAAAGATAGCGGCGCATGGGCGCCGCCAACTTACCTGAGATCGCCGTTCCCCGTGACGTCATCGGGGGCGGCGATCCGTCTCCATGGTAGCCTCGGGTCTTCCGAAGACCCGAGGCTATTTCGTTTTAACCCCTTCATTACAATGTGCTGATACTGTAGTATGGCAGTATATGATAGGATCGATCAGACAACCTAGGGTTAAAGTACCCTAGGGAGTCTGAAAAATAGTAAAAATAAAAAAAGTTATAATATTTAAAAAATTATAATAAAAAAACCTATATGTATGTGTGTGTATGAAGCTTATATATATATATCATGCATGTATGCACAGTATATTTCTGTATGTATCTGTTCTATAGATGGATAATGTATAGAGTACATGGTGTCAGCTGGGTGTATGAATGGATGTCTATAGGTTAGTCAGTAAGTGTCAGACAGATGAGGGAAAAGCAAAGCCATTTCCATGTTGTCTGTGGTAAAGATTGTACTGTGTGAGGTACTGTAGTCCGCAGCCAGTGCTCGCAGCACCTCAGCCCATCCCCCGCCGCTGCCTCCCTCATCCCCTGCACGAGACTTGTGCTGATCCACAGCTCCGGGTCTGCAGCAGTGACAAGCCCCGGGCGGCGGTGCACCTGTACATAGCGGGCGGGATATCACTACACCCGGCCACACATACTACACAAACCAGAGTGTGCAGCGCCTCAGTGTAGGACTCTGTGCAGACACGTTACACCAGACTGAGCTGGCAGAGCGCCCAACATGGTCGCTGCACACGCTGCCCATTCCTCCTCCTCTGCAGAGTGGATTGCCTGTCTAGATAAAAGGTACCTTCCACACATGTATCATGTGACTATGCTGCTACATGTATGATGTGACCATGTTGCTACATGTATCATGTGACTATGCTGCTACATGTATGATAGAACTGCTACTTGTATGATGTGACCATACTGCTACATGTATCATGTGACTATGCTGCTACATGTATGATAGAACTGCTACATGTATGATGTGACTATGCTGCTACATGTTATGATGTGTGACTATTTGTGCAAATGTATGATAGAAACTGCTACAGTATAATGTGACCTATGCTGCTCCATGTCTGATATAGAACGGTAATGTATGATGTGAACTATGCTGTGCTGCTCAATGTATGATGGGACTGGTGGGCTATGTAGGAGGAAACTGCTACAATGTATCGTGTGAGTATGCTGCCTTAAAGTCTGATAGAAATGCTACATATACATGTGCTATAGCACATGTATGATGAACTGATACATGTATGCGTGACTATGCTTGCTGCCTACTGATGCTAGAAATGTACATGATCATATGGACTACGCTGCTACATGTATGTGTGACTATTGCTACTACAATGTATGATAGAATGTACCTGATGATGTGACTCTGCTGCTACATGTATGATGTGACTATGCTGCTACATGTATGATAGAACTGCTACATGTATCATGTGACTATGCTGCTACATGTATGATAGAACTGCTACATGTATGATGTGACTATGCTGCTACATGTATGATGTGACTATGCTGCTACATGTATGATAGAACTGCTACATGTATCATGTGACTATGCTGCTACATGTATGATAGAACTGCTACATGTATGATGTGACTATGCTGCTACATGTATCATGTGACTATGCTTCTACATGTATGATGTGACTATGCTGCTACATGTATGATAGAACTGCTACATATATGATGTGACTATGCTGCCACATGTATCATAGAACTGCTACATGTATGATAGAACTGCTACATGTATCATGTGACTATGCTGCTACATGTATTTTGTGACTGCACTGCTGCATGTATGTTGTTAATGTACTGCTGCATGTGTGATAAAACTGCATTGCTACATGTATGAAGAGACAATGCTGCTACATGTATGATGTGATGGCACTGCTGCATGTATGGCGTGATTGATATGTATGTGATTAATGTGCTACAATTATGATATTGCTACATATTTGTATGTGATTGCACTGCTCAATGTATGATGTGACTATAGGGTTACATCTATAATATGACATTTTGCTGAGGGTTACATCTATAATATGACATTTTGCTGCATGTATGATGTAACTTGTTTTATATAACTATAGTATATTATGTATTATTGGCCGCTGTGCTAGTATATTATGTATTATTGGCCGCTGTGCTGCATGTATGATGTGACCGTGGTGCTGCATGTAGAGTGTATACATGTATAT